>VYZT01034658.1:13941-126284 GCA_013400735.1 Pomatostomus ruficeps | reverse complement strand
GCAAAGTCAGGGCAACATATATGAATATAGTGAAAAGGTTCATGCCAAAAACTTCTTTCAGACTTCCTGCTTTGGCTGCTCTTATAGTGTTGGATGCAATACATTTATGATCTTATAGCATCAAAAAACGTATTAGATGCTTTCCAAAATGCCCCAGTTTTGTCTTGGAGTTCATTCTGATTCCAAGACAAAAAAAAAGGTTCTGATATTTACACTTGAGGATTTGAAACAAGTCTGCTTTGTTGTAGAAGGACCCAGTTGGTAGGATCAAGTGATTGCATATAAATATATCAGTTTTATATAAAAAAATTCTTAGATTTTACTATTACAAAGATATAAACTCAAGAGCCAAATGTAGTTTGAAAAATACAAGAGAAATATTCGTTTCTTCGAAGAGTTCTCTCTGAATATGTAGGCTTAAGTGAAGCCTTTAAACACCAGGGTGTTTGAGATTAAGAGATCATACAAAATATTTAGCCTGACTTGCATTTCCCCATCTATTTAATGCAGGAGTTCCAGTGTTAACCCATTTTTGCCCTCTGTATTGTGTGATCAAGGGTGATGTTACTAAGGAAGAGGTAGATTACTCAGTCAAGTACATCTGTGATGATCACAAATGTTTTCCAACAAAATTTGCAGTAATACCCAAAATATGCACTAATGATTGTCCTCTTATTCTGCAGTGCTCCAGCATATTCTTCTGTATATTTATAGCATTGCTATACACTGAGTCTTCTTCCTTGTTTTATCGGAATATTCATTGTTATCTGTTAAAAGGCGAAAGATCAAAGGAGCTCCCTCTTGCAAGGCTTCAATTCATTGTAGGAGAGCTGCTTGGCCTATTCTATGTCATTCATCAGAAGCACAGCAGGGATTCATCCTAACTAGCTGTAGACATCCCTACTAATAGCTATAGCTGAGTTTGTGTCTCGGGTGTGCTCATAATGACTGCAGGGAAAAGGTAATCTGTGGTGTGCATCAGCTGCTCCATTCTAGACATCTGCTCAGGATAAAATCCATCAGAGAAACACTAGACACCCTAATTTCTTCACCGATTATGAGAAGAGTCTAAGGCCTCTACATATCTGAATTAAAGATATTGGCATTCACTCAGATGACTTATTAGTCCCTTCGGTGCATGTTGTCAGATGATAATTTGTTCTACTGCTTAGGGTAGAGGAAAGTGGTACTCAGGATGAACATCTTCAGCAGACAGGCAAATGTCCCACACAGCACATAACCCTGGTCTTTCAGAGCCATGGATGGATTTGGTATGATTGACAAGGAAGGCTGAGAGAAAGATTTTGGATGGAGAAGTGTTAAAGGAAAAGATGCAAATGTCATTTCTTGCAATAGGTATAAGCAAACTGTCAGCTAGCCCTACTTTTTGCTTGGCTTTGGATATTCTCCAGTGACCCAAAATAAGGATAACCATAATTTTCACAGTGCTGTGAATTTCCATTACCTTGTCTAACATATCTAATTAGCATTTAGGTAAAAGCAGCCTGACATTTTGAAATATGCCAAGCACCTAAAGCTTCTTCACATTTCAATGGTTCATGTTAGCCAAAGTCTCTAATAGCCAGGCAAAGAAGGGATTTAAGGACTACCTTTAGGTACTGAAAAGAGAGCCTGGGCCACAAGAGTCTGTAGCATTTCTAAACTAATATAGCTATCTAGGATTAGAGATAGTAAGTGACCTTAATCAGAACTGATGCAGAAATCTAGGCCTTTCAGAGGGACTCGGTCAGCTTTTTGGCTTTTTGATAATGGAAACTCTTATTCACGTTTTCAGCATAAATGACACTAAGACCAGAACTAAGAATTTGTAAGAGCTGTAACCATGGCACTATAAAGGCTACCACACCTGCAGTACCCTATGGTAACATATTTTAAAAAAAATTAATAAAATCTAACATTAACCTGAAATTTGACAAAAAGGAATTCAAGAGCTTTCCTGGACTAATACAAAACTTAAAAAATGAAAATGATTTATTGCTGAATTTTGCAGACCCCATTGTCTTCCACAGTATCTAGAACAGAATCTTGCACATGTCTAGAATACAGGTTTACTTACGTCTCAATGTACCCCTCATAAGGATTTCCATAATAAAAACTGAATAATAAATATTCATTTTATGAGGGGTTTATATGAGCGTATAAGGGAATTTTTTCATCCCATCTTACCAGTGTCCTATTCACAACGAGTACAATGTGCTTTAACATGGCCTCAGGGAGGTGTTTATTTGTGGTTCATTAACAAGGGCTGTTTTCCAAAGAGCTCTCTCTTATATAATTACAAAGAACTCTGAAAAACGACCTCCCGGTTTCTGAGGTGGGGTTGTTCAATGTTTCCTGATGGCATGAGAACAGATAAAAACATCTGTGCAGTCCTAGCTTCTTGCCTAATTAGGCAGCTCTTGTATATTTGCTTTTTCTTAAACCATACAAACACATTTTGCAATTTCATTATCTCATTTATAGTCTATTGGGTGTAGGGATGAGATGTAGACTACTGTAGTTGACCCTTTTTAGCTCTGCAGACAGATAATATTTCTCCTTCATTTATGTGTCTGTGAGTAGCATGCTGGGTGTTTTCGTGGGAACCCCGGGATGTAACTGTGCCTGATATATCATTAAGGGGAATAATATGCAGCAGGAACAGCAACTGAGAGACAAAACTTTTTTTTTACATTTGCATCACATCTGAGAAAAGAAGGAGGCATGACAGCCCTTCGGCTGGGCAGGAGCTTGCTCAGTAAACTCGACGAGCAGGGTGTATCCTATGGATCTTCACTGCCATAAAGCACTCCCCCGTCCGTGTGACCCTAAGCAAGGTGCTGGATTCCTTCACCCCCTGTGAAATATTAATGCCAATATATAATCATTCAGTCTCCTGTGAAAGGGTAGTTCTGTTTGTAATGGGCTTTGAGCTTCTGGAACACAAGGTGCCCAGCAAACACAAAATATATGATGGCTCAGAGGTTGAATTATGTGTCAAGATGGGTAAGAGAAAGAACTCTGCTGGAGAATGCATAGTGCTTCAAAATACTCACTTCTATGTGTGTTTTACAGGAGTATTTGTTGTTTTAAAATTCATTGTACAGGCATAAGAAACAACGAGGTGACTAGGTTTTATGCTGTTTCTTCTAGTAGGTGATAGGATTATCCAAAAAGGAGAAAGCTCATCTTCTTCCTCATCGCTTTCCTCCAGTCTCACAGTTTGGTTCTTAGTAATGGAAAATCAGCACAAGTACCACCATGTTGTGTTTTCTTTTTCAGCTCTGTAAAACAAATCCTTCATAACAGCCTCTTTTCAGATCATCTCATGACATGTACTGCACTGATCCACAGTAAACACTATGAAATAGAATTGCAGGCTATGTTCTGAGTCATTACTGCATGAGTAGGAAAGGAGGCATTTTCATTAAACCTTCATATATAAATGTAAGTATAGGGACTTAATAGACGGTTAATAGATACTTTAATAAATAACTAATTATTACAGAGTTTATCGGGTCATTATTTTGCCAATTTTATGTATTTATGTACATGATATAACCATTTGGTCCATGTGCAGCTTAGACCTGTTACACGCTCTTAACATCTATTAATTATTATAAATAATTTTTTATTTTAATATTTTAATGATATGTGGGTTTT
Organism: Pomatostomus ruficeps; assembly: GCA_013400735.1. Classification (NCBI taxonomy): domain Eukaryota; kingdom Metazoa; phylum Chordata; class Aves; order Passeriformes; family Timaliidae; genus Pomatostomus; species Pomatostomus ruficeps. The sequence continues at coordinate 122,621 of VYZT01034658.1, read as the reverse complement.
AGCATATGAAAAATAGCCATTTCAGGTTTCTTAAAAGGAAGGAATCATTTAATTATTGGTTGTATGTTCAATATGTTCAACATCTAATTTAATTTTTAACTTCTCTTGGTTTATGACAACACAATCTTTCCCTGACAGCTTTCCTTTGATAGTGCCAATACTTGCAGTTGCTTGTTCATGTGTGAATACTATTTGATAAGTCTCTATATTCATATGCTGTCATTATTCTGCAGTAAATAAACCTCCATCCTTTTCACACATGGGTAGAATCAGATCAGAGCTTTTCTTTTCACGTGAAGATAAAGTAAAATGATGAAGGACAGTATTTCTGTGTTTTGGGAGCTTTGTGAATTGAGCTGATGAGGAAGCAATTAAAGACAGGAAAAAACAGTCCCACTGAATCCATCTCATACAAATTACAGGAATCAGAAAAGCTTTTCCTATGCAGGAGCCTGATTTAAAAGCTCTGAGCAGTGAGGAGTATAAAAACTTTATTTGTGAGCAATGCACAAAATGGACTAGTGTGAACAGGCATTAGCTCCTGAAGCTTGGAAACTGTGATTCACCTCTATTGTGTAGCAAGTGTTTTGGGGAGCTAGGTGTCCAAGTCCTTCCAGATTTGTTCACAAAATCTGAACAATAAAGAAGAATTCTACAATGATTGCAAGATGTTAAATATTTCTTACTTACATTTCCTTCAGGGATTAAAGGCCAGTTCTGCACCCTTCCTGACTGAGACAGAAGGCACAGGTTTAAAAATAAAGTTTCATTCCTTGCATGCCGGGAATAAATAGGAAGGGATAGTGCTTCTTATTAAGGACTACAGATTATTCTTCAATATGACATTTAGAGACTCACACATGATTTGCCATGAGTCAAAGGCAGCAGCCTCTGAAAGTGCCTATTGCCCAACCTGTTCCCAAGCTCAGGAAGACCCCCATCACCAGCACTCACTGCTGCTGAGGATGTCACATATCTTGCACACGGGTTTGCAGGGCCCTCCACAGACACACAGGGAGGCTAATGCAGCACTGACCAGCACACCGGGTAGGATTTTACTCAGAAGACTGAGAAATGGAGCAGGGGGTGATAGAAATGGTTTTTAGCAATTTTCAGTGTATCTAAGCCATGTGTAGGAGTCCATTTTGCCTTAAACAGCTTCCACAAGGTTATAAATTCTTGCTGCTTCCAGGGTAAAGATAAAGGAAGCTCCAGTGTAATGGAATATTACAAAAATATTGTAGATGCCTCTCTTCCTTTCCTCCACCACAGATGACGGTGGATTAAACAGTGGTGAAAAAATGTTCTTGGACACAGGAGCTAAACTGACCTGTTAGTAGGGTTCCCTATATGCTTTTCATTCTTGCCAGTACCCTCACCCACACTATTCCTGGATATGACACAAGGGCTATTTCCAAGGGGTAGCCTGGATATAGCCACATAATGTTGGAAGCTCCGAAAGGCCACTCTATGGACACAAGTTAGTTCAGCCCTGTGGGTCTCAGGGCCAAAGAAAGACCCTGGGCACATTTAATTTACTCATACATGTGCACACTCTGTTCCTAACTGGTACACTAGTTAGTCAGGTCCCTCTGTAACCCCTCAAGATGGAGGGGATGGAGCCAGCTGTCACCCTGGCTCTCCCAGCTCCAGGAGGCTTTGGCAATGGGGGTGCTATGCATGGCTGCACAAATGGGATCCTCACCTGCCTCTTCATTCTCTCATTAGCCATTATTCTTGTCAGTCCCACCGTCAAGACATGATTGTGTAAGGGTAATGAAAGCAGAGAACAAAGCTCCTGACCATCACCAAATTAGCACAAATCAATGAAAAGCTGATGAGCAAAATGTTTTGTGAAAGATGATATTAATCTTGTTAAAGGGGAATTTAGATACAAATTGTTGAAAAGCATTGCAAAACCAGGCATACAAGAAGTAATTCCTGGGAGAAGGTGGGGGAAGTCAAGGGGCAAAATGCCACACTGTGATACGCAGAAAGGAATGCAGCTGTGGCATTGATGGGGCACTGCACGATAGCACAGGGTTGCACCAGACAGGGAGGACAGAGGTGGAGAATGCTGCAGCTACTGCTGTCCCCTCCAGCAGAGGCACAATATGACAAGAAGAGGCAGCTCACCATGACAGGAGCAGATTGCTTCAGTTTACGATTTCATCAGGGCCTTGGTGCATGGACAGACCCCTAAGGATCTCCAGTTTCAAGATTTGTAAAAGCACAAAAAAATGAAGTCAATTGAGTCTAGAGATGAACAGCAGTAAGTATTCCTACAGTGTTTAGTGTGAGGATCTCAATACCATGGAAACTCATCACCATTCAGAAACAGCAAGATGGTATTTTTATGCTCAGATTTTTTCTTGAACAGACAAATAGCAAAATCTAAAGACTGGTCGAATAGCAGCATCTAAGACCCATTAACTCAGTACAGCATCACAACTAAGCATCTATTTGCAATTCTAGTCCAACAATTTATTTTTCAGCTTGTTTTAAAGATTTTCTTCTTATTATACACATTATACTGGCAAATTACCTTGATAAGATAATATGAAATCAAGCCTGTTTAATATAAGATACCCCATACATGCTAAATAATGTTGTTTGCATACTACCTCTACTTTACAAGATTACTTAAAAGCATAATTTTCCATTGCAATTTGTGCATTTGGCCTCCCTATGGGTTCCCTGATCTGGGTCCAATCTGGGATCTTGTATTCCCATGGCAAGATCCAGTAGGTAAGTGAAGATAAAGCCCAATGTTATTTCATTTAGAGGATGAAGTTCTTTCCATCTCTTACAGGAGTCCCAGGTAGTTAGTTTACGTTAGATTCTAAATTTACAGATATCTAGGCTCAAGTGATTTGACTGTCAGCACAACTTAAAAAATACAAGTCTTTATCCTAATAAAGGTTACATAAAGCTAAAAGTGTTCTTGCTATCTTTGCTCTTAGCAAGAAGAAAAGCAGACAGCAGTTACCCTCTTCTGTCCTGCAATAAGGGCAGGAAAAAGTGTGTGGTGAAAGGGTTTATTTGTACAGTCCATGCAGAAAGGACTTGCAGTCTACCACCACTGCCAGAGGTGGGCACAAGAAAGCCAATAAAGTCTAACATTCCAATTGCTGCTCCTGCAAGTAACCTCAAAGAACACCTGCCATACCTCAACACTTCACAGTGCCAGGCTCTGTACTAGCCCAGGACAAAGGATGATCCTTCCAACAGAGTTTTACCATTCAAAAGCATAATAAAATATTCTTTCTGCTAACACTCCCTGATCCATACTGATCTGAGTCAAAGCACAAGAGTGCACCTGAGGCAAAGCAATCTCTTCAGTAATGTGAATACTACCTGAACCTCTATTTTTAATTTATCTTTGCTCACCGCTCTTCCAGATAATGTGTCTGGCAGTGAGATATAAGGCCATTTCTGCATGCTGCTGCTGGAGGACTCATCCATTCCTAGTCATCTGTACTTCCTTCCATTCCATTTGCTTGGTTTTTCAAATGTATCCTCCTAATGATTCCCCATTCCTCCCAGATGAGTTTCACTCATTCAGTTGAAACCGCTTCACGAGCATCTGGACATTTCTGTCATCTGGAAACTGAAAAAACATAGATATTTTAAAAATGCCATGTAGTTGCCTCTTCCATTAATAGTAATTGCCAGCTCTGAAGGCCTTTTTTCAAGAAAATCAGTGATGAGGGAATTTATACTGCACATAATTAACTGGGTTTGTTTTATGGAACTAAGGATAGGCACCCCAAAAAGTGCATTAGCAGAGATTCTGCTTCCACAGAAATGGGTCCATCTAGCGCATAGAATTTAATTTACCTAGGAAAAGCACAGGTGTGTAGAAGGACATGAACTGACAGTGATGTAAAATACGGAGAAAAGCGTTCTGAGTTCAGTTAAGGGGTAGTGTAATTTTAAAAACTCAGGTAAACAGAATACTTTGTATACACAAAATATATTGCTTCAAATTAATAGCATAGCAGAGACACAGATGACAATGAGCACAGCCATGTATTTGTCTTTGTCATGACTGTGCATTGAATACTAAATTAACTAAAAATACAGAACAAGTCAGGGACACAGAAAGCCTGTGTCTAAGTCACCAGGGCAGGAGAGCCAGTGTAGAGCCAGAGTAAGATAGTTAGAACTAGGGACAGTGGTTAAATCAATTGTCCTGAGGTGCTGCAGTTCTCATAAAGAAAATAATTTATTACTCTTGTGTGGGTCTCTGAATAAAGACAGAGAAATGCAGTGGAGTTGTAAGTGAAGAAGCTTTGAGACAGCCAAATTGTTGCCTGATCCTGTAGAATTAATAACAAAAAATAATTATAAACTCTCCCAAATATTGAAAGATAATGAAAGAAACAGCATCCAATTCCCCTATTTGTCTTTCCTGTTCAGTTCTGATCATATTCATGTTTACATTACATATAAACAACGATAACATCAAGATCTTAAAAAAGGAGGTAACACAGGCCATAGATAGTTCTGCCTCACCTCCATTTATGTAAACAGAATCTGGACCTCTGACAGCAGTAAGGAAGAAACTATCTGGGGAAAAATGATAAAACACAATGAAGACTGATTTTCCCAGGGTGGAACCATACTTCGTCTGTGAAGAGCTGCTTGGTACAATTTGGTCAGCTGCTTTTGTCTGTGGATTAAGCTCACTAGAATTCAGGGGATAGAGGTCAGTATTCAAAATGCTAATAGTGAAGGAAATTAATTTTCTCTCTCATCCTCCAGAAATTAATTGGAAGGTCTTCAAAAATGTGACCAAAGTGGTGGGATCCTGCCTGGATCAAGGGCAGTACACAAGCTTCAGCATGGGTGTTTTTGGAGCAAAGACCTAAACATGGTACAGGAACCAATTGCCCTTCTGCTGCTTGGATATATTTGAAGTTTTCAGGGTTGGTGTTGAAAAAGCAAAATAAATGGGAAATGTAAGGAGCTCTCTCAGCCTAGATGTGACAACAAAGAAAGAATTATGCAGACATGAACAAACTGTGTTGGCAGTCAGCTAGAGGGGTGGAATCAGGTTCCTTAACTCCAGGTGTCCAAAGCGTCATGTTTCTGGTAATCTCAGATTCCTTTGGGGTGACTATATGGATGGAAGACTGTTCAAAAATACCACAGATTGCTCACTTTTCTTTTTTCACTGACTAAAGGAGCTCAGACAGCCAGTTTGGACCAGACACCAAGCTCAAGATGCACGGAATTAGGTAAATCCTATCTTTAGTAACCCAAAACATGCCAGAAGCTTTCCAGTCAAAGAGGGTGACAGAGATATGGGCCACACAAGGCTTGCAGCTATCATCAGGAGCTCCAATATTTCTGTGTAAGAGTGGATTCAGGACAAAACCAGTTCTCCATGTCTGCCTACAGTGAGACAGTTCTACCAGCTCAGAAGAAAGTTTCCACAGGTGCATGAAAGCTGGTCAGCCCAGTCTCCTACAACATGCTCAAAATTAGTGAGTCAGTGCTGTTTTGAGTGAGGATGTCAAAGCCATTGTGCCAACAGTTTACCAGAGCTGGTAGAAATTTCTAACTCCTGGAAAAGGAGACTTGAAAAATGGATTCCAAATACAAAACCTGTTTTCACATGAACAACTTTTCTACAAAGCCCCACAATACATGCTCTTCATATCCCTTGCACACCACAGTATTCTATTCATTTGATTCTACATTTTCAATTGTGAGCTCCTGACACCAACTTTGTAATATACTTTAAGCTCTATGGACAAAATATCCAGGGAAGGTTATCCTCACTGTATTCCTTAATCCCCCAAGAAGTTTGCTGAAATGACTATAGATTACTTTTGGATGGTTTTGACTTAATATTCCTGTGTGGACAAGTGAAGAGACAGGTACCAGATGTTGACTACAATATCTATACGACCAAAATTAGTAACCATTGTGCATCATTTGTTTCATCACCACCTTGAATGTATAACTCAGAAGCTGGCTGCTGAGTATCGGCTGCCATGATCTTGGCAGCGTGAAGAACAAACTTAGTAAAGATTTACTTAGGAGTCCAACACCTCATTTAATAAGGGATTGGAAAGAGGTAGAATAAAACAGCCATGAGGCTGAAAATAAAGCAAGTGTTTCACAAGTTTACCCATACTCCAGGGAATAGCTCTAGTTCAAAACATAAAAGGGATGCTTTGACTTACAAGCATATGGGATGCTTGTTCAACTCAAAGTCATTAAATCTGCAAAAATTAAGTAAATATTCTGGCAGCTTTATTAGGCATTCTGCTTTCTGTAGAAAGACATGTCCTGGACTGGATTCAGTTCTGAGAGAGGTTCTCAGGCTTTACCAAAGGCTCAAAATGCAGCAATTATATCACCCAATTGATGGAGCTGCCATCCCTTCCCTTGAGAGGCTTTTCACAGTCTGGTAGACTTCATTACAGGGAAAATCACACTCAAATGTCAGGTTAAGATCCAACCTAATTTTTTTCCTTTTTTTTTTTTTTTAATATATCTTCCTCCCCCTTCAAATTAATGCAAAATATTGTTACCTTCATCAGCACTGAGGTATAAACGCTTCAACTTCTGACATTTAGTTGTCTTTTTCTTGATTTTTCAGCCTCCTGGGTTAAGTTATAATAATTTTTAGTATATTTCTTTTGACAGAATCAATCAGGACTTTAGCTGCTGCAGTGACCAGCTATTACTGCCAGCCAGGAAAACTCTCTACCTTCAGTGCAGCCTGTGGACTCCTCTGTGTAATGCAAGGAGATATACAGGCATGTAAGTAGGGAATTTTCAGAAAACACCATGAACTAAATATGACGTGTCTAATAGAAGCAGACCCCTCATGAATCCCTGCCATTTAAAAGCAGTGGATATCCACCTGCACTTGGTATTCCCAGTCAAGGTATCCAGGTCAACCCTTTACCAGGAAAGACCTCAAAGTCTACTGCCAATGTATTCCATAGATGAGGTCTGTGTCCTCTCTTCTCTCCCATCATCTCTGTGGAGTGAAGCTGGTTACTTCATAGCTCACTCCTTGTCATGCTCCTGTGCTTTCTTCCAGACAGAAGGAATTGTCATGTTTCTGAGCTCTTGGATTCAACCTGCTCCAAAAAATGCACTAGTCTATGTTTTGTGAGGACAGGGAGGGCAGTGGTAATGTTTAGCCTCAGATGGGGTCAGTAGCAGAGGCTGTGATGGGAGCTTTGAGCAGTTCAGCAGGGACATGGTGGTGGGCTAGAACAAGCATGCAGACATGAATATAAGCACCTAATGGGTGTTGCTGTCTGTTTAGGCTCTCAGCTACTGTAAAGTTAGGCTGTAGTTGAGCAGAGTGCTTGAGAACTGGAATGGTACTTAGACAGTCAGTCCACTGTGTCTCTGGAGAGACTTGAAACCTGTATCTGCCATGATGTGGGTGTTTGGAACTGAGAAAATGTTCCTTGAGCAGAAGGGAAAACACATCTTTTAAGGGAAAAGGGTAATTAACAATGATGCAAGAACTTTAAATTACTGTTTTCTTTTTTTCCTGAAAAGTACTGAAAAAAAATAGCCAAGTAGGTCCTACAAAAAAACTTTGATAGTGGTGAGAAGGTTGTGTGACTCTACATGGTACAGATTGATTCTTGGAGCTGAAGTGGGTTTTGCAGCAAAACAGCACTGTCTGTGGTGACACCTGGCTTCTGTGAAGTCAGTGGGGAAACTCCAGTGACCCCAGAGGATAAGCAGCCTTGAATGTGGGAACCAGTGATCAGGATCAGATCTTCTGTCTGTCCTGTCTGCTTCTGAATCTCTGACAAATGGGTGCTCAGTTACAAGACTTTGGAAGAATATGCTAAGTGTAAAATACTCAATTCCTAGGCCAGTATCTTGTAGCCAAGATATTGTCACTGCTTTTTGTCCTTAACCACAATTTTAGATTATTGACATATGTTTATCTTTTTGCACGAGATATTACATGGTTCTTTGGTTCTTTGGACATAGAAAAGCCACATCCTCAGCCTTGGAGACAAATCAATTTCACATTTCAGCTTCTTCTTCACTGGGACTCAGATGATAATTTGTGCTCTCTTTGGAACAAAATGCATCTTTTCATGATCCAGCCTACAATCTTGTCATATGCCTTCTGAACCAAACAACTTCTCCCTTCCCTTCCAAACCCCAAGGATTCATCATCAAAACCCATAAGATACTCAAAGATACTCAGAGCACTATGAAGTTTTCTTCTTTCCATTTAGCATTTAATATGAGTTGGATAAGGAAATACAGAGTGTGCAGAGCCTGGCACAGTTGCTGAGACATGTTAGGTGCATTAGTGCATGTCAGTTTGCACCAGGTTCTGCACAGGTTGGGAAGTAACGCAGCCACGGTCCTAATCACCACTGCACTCCCACGGGAATTCCATGCACGCTTGTGAAACGTTTCCTAGGGAATGTCGCTGGCTTAGGAGGGTGTGAGAATGCAGCAATGGACACAGCTGTTTTCCTCATTCTGTGTGCTGAATGTTTTCCCCTCTTGTTTACAGTGCTATAAATTATTTTTTGGTTGAACCTTTGTTCTGGGTGCAGCTTAGCCTTGAGCTGGGTTTGCTTGTTTGTTTCCGTTCCTGCTTCATTTCCTCTGCCTGCCTCCCAGCATGACTAACACTGTCTGTGCTGCTTCCCTTGTCTCTACAGCTTCCCCCGCAGTGCTCTGTGCTGGACACGGGCAACTGCCATGCAGGTCCTCTGTGTGCTGCCAAAGAGAGACCTGCTCGGCATCGAGCAGCTCGGGGAGGTCTGCTAACAGTGACTGCGAGGCCATGACTTCACAGAATCACAAAATTGTGTAGGTTGGGAAAGACCTCTGAGATCACTGAGTCTGGTCATTAACCCAGCTCTGCCAAATCCCCCACTTAAGTATGTTCCCTAAGTGCTGCATCCACATGTCTTTTAAATACCTCCAAGAATAATGACTCCACCATTTCCCTGGGCAACAGACCTTTGTTTTGTGTTAAGAAAATGAAAGCTTTGCTAGGTTTTCCTTATTTTTTCTCTTGCACTACATGAGCAAAGCAAGATGGATGTGTGACAAAGGGAAAGAAGTCCTGTGTTACTCCATATTGTGGTCTAAGCCCCACCAGCAACTGATCCCCACAGAGCTGCTTGTTCACTGCCTCCAGAGGGATGGAGGAGAGAATCAGAAGGGTAAGACTGAGGAAACTTCTGGGTTGAGATAAAGACAGTTTAATAGGTAACGCAGAAGCTGTGCACACAAACAAAGCAAAAGAAGGAATTCATCCCTTCCTATGATCAGGCAGGTGTTCATCCATTCCCAGGAATGCAGAGCTCCATCACACATAACAGTTTTTGGGAAGACAAACTCCATCCCTCTGAATCCCTCCCTCCCTTGCTTCTTCTCCCCCAGCTTGCTATGCTAAGCATGATGCCATCAGGTTTGGAATATCCCTTTGATCAGTAGGGGTCAGCTGATCCAGCTGTGTTCCCTCCCAACCTCTTGTGCACCCTCAGCCTCCTCACTGGTGGGGTGGGGTGAGGAGCAGAAGAGGTCTTTACTCTGTGTAAGCCCTGCTCACCAGTAATGAAAACATCCCTGTGTTATCAACAGTTTCCAGCACAAACCCAAAACACAGCCCCATAGTAGGTACTAGGAAGAACACTAACTGCCCCAGCTAAAACCAACACCTGATGTAATTTTTGATGGATTAATGTGAGTCTGGGAGATGTAAAGTGGCACCTGCCTTCATTTGATCATTCATATTCATTTGAACTGATCTGCATTTTTCTTCTTTCACTTTGTCTTATATTTTGCTGGTCTGGGACAAGCTTTTTGCTCTCATGTAATCGATATGATACATCTTCATAGATGACAACTCACTTTATCATTTCAAGCCTGTTAAGCCTCCCTGCAGACCACCACCACAGTTCTTCAGACTCTGCAGTGCCTTTGTTGCCTCTGCAGCTGCTGGCAGCCTCTGAGCTTAACTTCTCATTCACAGATTTTTGCTGCTTCTCAGAAAGTGTAGACACCCCCATAGTACAGGAATGGCTTTGTGCAATAGTGGGTGTCCATGCACTGCAAGCGTGCACCTGGAAAGCTGACTGGCTTGAGGAAAAAGGGTTGAACTATTTCCCTTATTTACTGCTTCTTTCATGTCTTTTGCAAGTTGAAGTGAAAATGAATTTGAACCAAATCCCACCGCAGTCAGTGAAAAAATTCCTGCCTATTTCAGGGGATACTGGAAACCGGCCCTTAAACCTAAAGCCCCTCAGGGTACCTAGTTTGACCAGTTTTGCACCTCAGGTTATCCTACTGACTTCAGGCAAGTATTTAAAAGCTTTGCTGACTCCATTGGTGCCACAATGCCTTCGATGGGGGCACTGGGCAACCGCTCGCGGTTCCAGGGGCTGGCAGGCTGCTTCGGAGGCTCGGGAGGGCTGGCAAAGATCCAACAGGGGTTCACCTAGTCCACCGACGGTACAGGTGCGCCGAGGAAGGAGAGACAAACAGAGGGGCTTTCCCAGATGGTTTATTCGAGCACCAGGATCATGCCAAGGAAGCACTGGCACTGTGTGTTACAGTTACATAGATACCAACATGAGGAGGCGGGAGAGGGTACAAACATCCTATGAGGTAGAAGTGAGGGGCTTGAATTTGGAGGGCTTTGTACAGGATTGCTAAATACAGAGCCCTCCAGGGGGAGAAACCAGATACCAAGGTGGGGGGGAGGGGGTAGCAGTTCCTGGCTGCTTTGAAACCGAAATCTGGCCAACACCACACCACAACACACTGGGCGGCCGCTGCGACCTTGCTTCAAAGCTCGTGTGGCAATGGAGAAATGACAGCTCAAAATGCAGCAAAGTAATGGGAAAAGCAAGAATTCTGTTCCTTAGCAGGAATGATTCAACAGAATCAAAATGAGTCAGTATAAGTTTGCATGTGGATTTAATGAAAGTTTTGCCAAACCTAGCACATTTTGCAATGTACAGCTTTCTACAAAAGAAAATGTTTTATCTCTGTTTTGCTTATTTCTCTGATATAAATTAAGATGTTGATGGCAGTATTTTTCACTCTGGACTGTTACATGTGTCCTCACAAGTGTGGAAAACATCGTGCTGTGGGAGTGATTGTATCCAGGGCCTGGGACACCTGTTGGGACTCAAAGGACCTGGATCATTCTACAGCTTCATCATGGACATCCTCAATGATCTGTGTCAGCTACTGCATCTCATTTCCTCATTTATAAAATACAGATCATAGTGTCTCTCTGTTTTAGTGAATGATGTCAGGATAATGCCTTCTAATGATTATGAGACACCTGACAGTGATTGAAAGCACATATGTGGATGGGTAAAACCTGCTGAGAGACACAGATTGACAAAAATAAATGGGGATAATCTGAATCCAGAAGATTGTCTACTACTGAATTACACTACAGCAAAGCTGTTATAGCACACACCACCCCAACACAAAAGTACATACATTGTGTACATACTTTATAGGAATCCTTCTGAATGTATACAAGGTCCCAACAAACAAGGGAAAGTATTTCAGGATATTCTCCATGCACAATCTTAGTCATTATTCATTGGCAGGAAGTAAGCCAGCTAAGCATTTCCCCAGCTTGTCAGCTTTCTGGGAAGCTGAAGCCAGGCCCTATCACCGGGCAGGATGGCCAGTTGCAGGCTTGTCCTGAACTGAGGAGCCCAGCACTGGACACAGGACTCCAGATGTACCTCACCAGAGCTGAGTAGAGTCCCTCTGAGTAGAGATCACCTCCCTCTACCTGCTGGTCATGCTCTTCTTGATGCACTCCAGGATCCCTCTGTCCTTCGCGGCCACCAGGATACACTGCTGGCTCATGGACAAATTGTTGTCCACCAGGACCCCCAGGTCTTTCTCCACAGATCTGCTTTCCAGCAGGTCAGCCCCCAGCCTGTGCTGGTGTTTGGGGTTATTTCTCTCCAGGTACACGACCCTGGATTGCTTTTGGGTATCAGTCCCTCCTCCCAGTTCTGCATCATCAGCCAACTTACTGTGGGTACACTCTAGCCCCACACTGAGGTCACTGATGAATAAGTTGAACAGCTTGTTCAGTTTAGGCAAGGCTGTGCAGCCTGCTGACTATACATAATACATTTATGATTGCACATTTTATTACTGTATATGTCTTAAAATGCTCAAGCACAGAGACACAGGAGCTTAAATAAATACTAGAATGCTGTGTAAAAACTACTTGTATTTTAAACAATAAGTTCACAATACTGTAGAACTCTTTTATGTATCATTCAACAACAGGAATAAGGAACATTTATCTATATTGATTTAAAATGAACTACAATTTAACATTAAAAAATAAAATTTAAAATAATATTAAAATTTAAGTACACTAAAAAGCAATGTCTACTACTCTTCCTGGCCTAAGCCCAATATCTTACTGAATGAAGTCTAGTTGCCAATTATAAATTGTATAGTGAAATGCAAGTTCCTGGTAGTCGAACACTGCATTGCTCAAGTGTTTTATTCAGAGTGTCAAACAACATGTTAATAACTTATTTAAATGCCAGTACATCCAGTAATTTTATGATATTTATGATTTAATTTATTGCCCAATTAAACTGAGAAAACCAAGGCATGAAAAGAAAATAAAAAAAAAAAAGGGGAAGAGAAGGTGAGATTTGAATGTAAATGTAACTCCAGCAATGCTTTGGGGCTGGAAAGAAAGTATGCATCCCATAATCCCTATTCTTTTTCAGAAAAAGAAGCATGAAAATATGGTTTTCCTAAAAAAGGTAGCATCAGGACAGCTCATTATATAGACAACATGGAGTGAGAGAAAACCTCTGGCTTGTTCTAAGGAACTTGTTCAGGAAAATAAATTTTTGAGATCCCAAAGAGAACTGAACAAAGCTAAATAACTTGGAATTAAGACAAAAAGGATAAGAAAATTTATAAAAATGATGCCGTGTGCACCCCAGGACAATCAGGATAACCATCCAACTTCTCCTGAAGAAAAGGAGGAAGATATGTCTACTCCCAGCTGTTCTCTGTGCAAAGACCTCAGGATGCTGACACCCCCAAAGAGTGACTGTCTGCATTAATACCCAGAACAGCACTGACAGGGTGAGAATAACACCAAAGAAAAGGAGGACATACTAAGAAGGCTTTTCTATATAAAATATTTTAAAGATATTGCAGTTTTTCTGTATTAATTTAGGTTAGTGTACAGTGTGGAGAGATGGATGTGATGGGTAGATTGTGAGATGGATAGGAAATTGGTTGGATGGTCATATCCGTAGGGTGATGGGCAATGACTCAGAGTCCCAATGGACATCAGTGACAAGTGGTGTCCCTCAGGAGTCCATACTAGGACCAGTGTTATTTAATATCCTCATTAATTACACAGATGAAGGGATGAAGTGCACCTGTAGCAAGTTTTCTGAGGACACCAAGCTGAGTGGTGCTGTTGCCACTCCTATAGGACAGAATGCCATCCAGAGGGACCTGGGCAAGCTCAAGAAGTGGTTCCATGGGAACCTCCTGAGGTTTTACTAAACCAAGTGCAAGGTGCTGCACCTGTGTGGGGCATCCCCCGGTATCAGCACAGGCTGGGGATGAGCAGATGGAGAGCAGCCCTGGGGAGAAGGACTTGGAGGTGCTGGTGGATGAGAGGCTGGACATGAGCTGTCAGTGTGCACTGACAGCCCAGAAAGCCAATGGTGTCCTGGGCTGCATCCAAAGCACCGTGGGCAGCAGGGCCAGGGAGGGGATTCTGCCCCTCTGCTCTGCTCTGGTGAGACCCCACCTGCAGTGCTGCATCCAGCTCTGGGGTCCCTGCACAGGAAAGGACATGGAGCTGTTGGAGCGAGTACAGAGGAGGCCACAAAGATGATGAGAGGGCTGGAGCACCTCTCATACGAGGAAAGATGAGAGAATTGGGATTGTTCAGCCTGGAAAAGAGAAGGCTTCAGGGTGACCTAACTGCAGCCTTCCAGTACCTGAAGGGAGCTTACAAGGAAGACAGAGAGATGCTATTTACAAGGGCATGTAGTGACAGGACAAGGGGGAATGGATTCAAACTGGAAGAGTAGGTTTATATTACATATGCGGAAAAGACTTTTCATAATTATTCTTTACATTATAAATAATGTATCTGAGTTTCTGAAAATAGCCTAGCTGTTCAGCAAGGCAACTAAAGTTCCTCAGACCATGGGGAGCCTATGCCTTTCTATATGACTGATTCACACATTGTAATCATTCTTCTTTGCAAGGCTGTGATGTGTTTTATTTCTCACTGGTAGGATTATATATTATGATATAAATTTTGGAGTACAGCATTTCAGTTAAAGTAAAACTTTCTTCACTGAATCATTTGAAATTCAGTGACTAAATTATGATTCTGTTAGTAGCTTCCTGTTCTTTTATTTTCATAAAAAGGATAGCTTCCTATTAAAATAAGCTTAAAAGAATAAAAAAATACGGTTTACTTAGGAGTTCAGCTACATCAGAATGGATTAATTTTTGACAACTTTTTCCTGAACAGTTGGTTTTGCTGTTTAGAGGGCTCATGCACAGATGAAGTTTTCAGGTACTTCATATTAGTCCTGTAGGTAGAAATGTGATATCACAGGAAACACATGTACTTTGTAGCTGCGTTTTTACAAAGAAACTGACTTAAGCCTGTGAGCATATTTTAGGAAATGAGTACTTAAGTGACTTTCTTCAGATGAGTATTTTCAAATCTAGATTTTTTGTTTTAATAATTAATATTTTGGTGACTGAAAATAGGGCTAAGTTTTTAAAAGAACTTAAACACCACAAAGATTTAAAATGAAACATTTGACCCACTGTAACTGTTATGTAGCATGAAGCTTCTCCTCACACATAGAGAAGGCCTCAGAATCAGTACAGGGAGCTCCAATTAAATCCCAAGGAAAGCACCTAACTCTCTGAAGGCTTGTTCCCTATTATGAGGGACCCTAAGGCACAGAGACATGTAGGCTCCCAGTGATCCCATTACTGACATGAGGCCGAATTCACTCCTCTGGGCTGTCCTGGGGAGCCTCAGGCCCTGCGCTGGAGCACCCCATCACCGCAAGCCAAAGGGAGAGTTGCCATCACCCCACAGACGAAAGGGTCACTGCCAGGGATGTGAGGATAACCACTGGGGGGCTGGGAAAGGGTATTTTAGGATTGCACAGGACTTCTGGGATGTTCTGTGAAGGATGGGGGAAAGGGAAGCCAAAGTGTTTTGGAGAGAGATGGGTGGGAAAACAGTAGGATAAGAGGATGCAATGTACAAGCCTGGGCTGGTCAGTGCACCTGCCTGGCTATGCCCTGGCTGTGACCAGTGTAGTCTGTCCTGGACTCTGACTAAACCTCATTTTTAGCCATTTTTTCCAGGCAAGTAGCCCTGTTTTCTGTGCAGAGGGTCTCAGTGACAGTCCCTGGATTGAGACCAGGGGCTGGAGGCCCCTGTGTCTCTGGTGAAAAAGAGACTCTGGTGCCTGGGGAGACCAAATTGGCTGCTGGAGGGACCAGAGGGTCCAGATCAGAGAGGCTGTGGGATCTAGATGTTAACTGAGACCTACCTCTATGTGTGTGTGTGTTTTTGCATATCAGAGTTGTCCACAGCAGCAACTGCAGGGTTGCAGCCTCAGCGGCTCCTATGTCCAAGTGCCAGCAACTGGGGAGACTGGGAACCCAGGACAACTACTGAGAGAGCTGAGTGTCTGAGCCCAGCTGCTGGAGGAATTCACCTTGCAGGATCACATTCCCCAGCAAGGGACATTCTGCCCGAACTGAAAGACAGAGGACAGGATGAGGCCATTGGTGCATTTTGTGTCTTTTGGAGTGTGATATTCTCTCTCTGTTGATCTGTGTGGCCAGCTAAATATATATGTACACATGTTGTATATGTGTGTTCCATGCACATGTGCCTTCTGGGTACACCAGTGCACCCTCTCTGATGGCTGGATCTGGGGCTATGGAGGTGTGGCAGCCTTGCCTCTGTCAGGCTGCAGGATTTAGCAATCCCCTAACCTCACGTGGGGCTTCACCTGCTTCTAAGTGCCAGTAGCAAGGCAGTCCTCCATCCTCTCACATGCAATCAAAGTTCATATTAAAGAAGTTGTCCTTAAACAATTTTTTACTTAGACCAAAAATCTGGTGTTCAAAGGACTTGAAACCATCTATGATTCTGTGATTGTGTGGTCCCTGACCTGAGCTGTGAGGCCAGGCAGTTCAAGTGAATAAGGAAATTACCTGGTTTCCAGGAATGGGAGCACAGAGCCAATCTCAGTGAAATCACTTGGAAACTCAGGTAGAGACTGAACCATGAGGAAGTTATGGCTATTTGTCTCTAGTCTTTTTTATACAAATTGAAAGCCTAAGTTGTGTTAATTTCCTTATCTGTGTTGTGCATTTGTTTTGTGAGTCAGTGCAAATAATTGTCTTGAGAATTACAATAATTGCTGGGAAACAAAGCTGAAATCCTAGAGGGTGAGTCTTAGGTCAATGCAGCTTTGACATTTATCAAAGATTTTTTTTCTGTCCTGTACCCAAGCTGTACAAATGTGACAACTTCCTCTGCAGGAGACAATCGGGAATGATTCCTGGGACTGAAAACACCACACTTAGACAATGCTCAATTTTCAGTTTCTTTTTTCCTTGACATAAGAGGGTAATTTTCCATTTCATATTTCTACCCATGTCTTGCTGCCTGAATGGCAACAACATTACTGACATGCAAGATGGATTGCTGTGATGGATTGCTTGAGCAACAAAGCCAGTGTGGGGAGAATACCAACACAGAGACAGAAAACAAATAGAGCAGGAACCAGCAGATGGTTGGGATGCACATCTCTAAGAAATGTTTGTCAAACTCCAAACAGAAGCTCTAGAGGGTCATTTTATAGGCACATTTTATGCATTGTTTGGTGCTTGTGTAAAGACTCACCACATCTTTCCCAGTGAAGTCAGGTTGCAGAAAAATATAGCAAGCAGTTACATGTGAGACTTGGCCCGTGGATTCTGGTTTGATTTGGTAATTGGTGTCTAATGGGCAGTGGACATTCAGTGATGCAATAATAAGGATTAAAAATAAAGGGCAAGTGATTTCCTGTTTCTCAGGGTCTCACAATGCTGTGGGGTGTATCGCCCTGTCTTTGCAATCCTTGTTTCTTGTAGGAATCAAGGATAATTTCTGTCCCCCACAACAAGGAAATCCTGAGCCTACAACATCTCTTTGGCATTCCATGTTCTTAATTATGCCTCTGTATCTCTCACAGGCACTGTTTTTCAAACTTATAACAATATGTTTAGAAATGCTGTTTGATTATTCTGTTGTGGTTTGTTTATTTAATTACAGACCCCAAAGAAATTCAAACCCACGAAATTTTTGTTCTTTATTCTAAACTATGAACTGGAGAAAGGTGAAGAGGCTGGTTGATAGACCCTTTTGCAGACAAATGCAGCAAGGGACAAGTAAGAATATATTCAACTTCTTGGTAAATAGGATGTTGTTCATGGGAAAGGCATTTGGACTTTCCATGCAGTACATGTCACATGCTGCTTGGACAAGCCAAAATTGGAAAAAGTGTAGGAGCTGTGGGTCTTTTGTGCACCTAGTGAACTTACCATATAGTGGTGCAATACTGCAATACTCAGAGAGTTATGAGCATAGGCAAGGGAATGCACAGGAGCCAAAGACCCTCACATAGACACCACATCTTATAAGATGGACTTAAACATTTAAAATTAAAGCAATTTATTACCACCCTGCAGGTTTTTGATGCAATGTCTTGAAGCAAAATGCTTTGCTGCAGAGCACAGCCATTCTTGCCAGTCCTTGTCCTGACTTCCAGAATCTGTACAGCCCATGGGAGCAGGTCACAAAATCTTTCACTGCTCTGGCAGTGTAGCGGTCAGCTACTCAAGCCTAAAAACAATATACAGGTTATAGCACCTAAAGACCTTGGCTATTAGCATTCACACAGAGCTGTGTTACTGTATAGGGGTTTGTGTCCAAAATGTCATTCACAGAAAAAAAAAGAATACATCAGTCTCAGAGTCTTTGGGTTTTGAGATTTTTTTCAAAGGGGATCATAAGCTGAATTTCAGCAGTGTTTTTCCTCATGATGACTCCTCAGGACCTCCATATTTTTGAGTTTAGAAGGTTAAAATGGGTGAGTAGAAGCGGCACAAGGTTAATCTCCCAATATCCATCCTGAAGTAGAGTGATTGGACTAACTGTGGTGAGTATTGCTGACTGCTGCAACTTGCATGGGTCCATGCTCATGGCTGCATTTTTTTTTTTTTTGCATGCATGTGCAGTTCACCAAGGGCACAATGATATGTTAATTCTGCAGCTTTTTCAATTTGGGGAGTTTCCATGATATTCTCAGTGTTTCGGGCGAGGAGGGCTGCCCTTTCTGGACACCATCTGTCCATCCAGCCCCCACTGTGCTGCCTCCAGCCCCACAGTTTGGCCAACCACAGACTGCAGCAGGGGCAGAGGGTGCTGCTGACACCACCAAGGCCAGTTGAGCTTGCACTGCCACAGCTGAACCCACAGCTGGTTAAGAGCAGGGCAAGCTATGCAAATGCAGATTGCGATATTCTGGGGTTTAGATCACCTTTTATAGAGAGACAGGGGCTGCTTCGCACCAGTATCTGATGAGGATGAAGCTCATGTAGTCACAAAATCTTAGCTCATGGTATTGACATTGCCACGATGGGCACTCTCAGATTCATTATTAGATGATGGTATACAACCCTTAGAGACAGAGAGACTATACAGTGACAGTGATTTAGTGCCTGGTGTCCAGATGCATAGAGCTCACTGAAATCAATACCTGTTAGTTATCTGACCAGCTCTGAAGATCCAGGCCAATAGACTCTGAAGCTTCATCAGCCCAGCAAGTGCAGCTTTTACTCTGAAAAACAAGGACAGAGGCCCCTGCAGAGTGTCTAATAATGCCTCATTATGCCTGCTGATTTTACATAAAAGGTGCTCAGACCATCTGCAGATAGACAACAGTACAAATCTTTCCGTAGCTGCCTGGAAAACTCCGTGTTAGTGTTCGGTCCATTGGATGCTGCTGTTTCACATTGATGCTGCTTTCACTTCTTATTACAGCAGTGATAAACTGTCAGCCTTATCAGCAAGTTCTTGTCAAAGGTGTGACTTGCACGTGCATTCAGAAATCTCTTTTTTCAGTCCTACTCTAAAGTTATCTATCAGCATAAATTTTAATCAATGTTATCTCAAGAGGAAATGCTATATTGCAATTAATGGCTCAAATAATTGTGCTCAGTATGCGATTTGGCTGACAGTAACAGCTCCTGTTAACTATATGATCACTGTTGTGGCATGTACTGGAAAATCATGTTATTACCATTCCAAGATAATCAGCATTAACTCTGAGAATTCAGAGGCTGAGCGGGGCAGACTAGCACAGAGCAGAGTTACTCTATGTAACATACTGCATTGCAGCAAGACAGCTAATAACAGTGCAGCAGAGCACATTAGCTGTCAAGCAATACACTATGCCGCGGAGAACAGACTGACACCGTGTCATATTTTGTAATCATGCATACACTGGGGGAGTTTTTAGGAGCTGAGGCGTATTTCTAAGAGGGATGCTAATATAATGAGCACTCAAATGCATTTCTTTCACTCCTGTTATTTGCAAAATATTATCGCTCTGCGGTTCGTAGATGTTGGTGAGATAATTCTCTATCTGTTGGAGTGCACTGTTTGTCTGATGGCACATCCCACTGGGGACAGAGAATGATGTGACGAGCCTGTTGCAGGAGTTATACCCTGGTTTAAAGCAAAATCTAACAACAAAACTTATAGAGCCACAATATTTTATGATGATAATACCTCTTCTGTGAGGATTTTTTCAGTCATACAAATCAGAGCTGGGAATTTATTTTCCAGTAAACATCAGCTGTTCCTCTAGAACAAATGGAAATTCCACCAGATAGTTGTCATTGCTGTAGTGGTTGGCACTGTTTTGCCCCGTAATTGAGGATGCTTACAGCAGAAAAGTATGAGAGCTACTCCCATGAGTAAAAACTACAGACCGCACTACACTCTCCCATGTCTTTGCAGGTGGTTTGGGAACTCCCTGTTAACTCAGCTGTCCTGCACTTTCCCACTGACCAGCGCACAGTAAGGATAGTGGAAGAAAGGATGATGGAAAGAAAGGTAGGTCAAGTCTGATGGGTGCTCAAGCACCCATGCAGACCTGAGCACAGTCATCACATTTTGCAGCACCTTTCAGACTGTGAGGTGACTTGCACCTGCACCTTTTGCTTTGCGCCATTTCCTTAAGCAAAAATGTGCGCCAGTCCCAAGAACTGGAGGTTTTCTCCTCCCTAGGGCATGTCATTGCAGCCTATTAGTAGTTACAGGTGCAAAACAAGTGGCTAATAAGTTGCTCTCAGACAAAATATCGCTTAGCTTGTCCTTTAAAATCTGTCCTGAGAAACTATCCTTCCACTTTCTACACATCCAAATCATCTAGAGATGCACTTGTAGATAAGATTAAATAAAGGCTGACCATTACTTTACTGTATAGTTGTACACTAACACATATTTAGTGTTACTTAGGAGAAAAATCTGCTATTTTTCTATGCATACATGGAAGAAAATGTTCAAAATACCTTCAGAAATATTAACAGAAGATGCCATTTAATAAATGGAAAGTGAATCAGGTGGCAGACTTTTGCAGATTTGGTTTTATTATGACAAATAAATAAAACAGCTTTCAGAATTTGCACTGAAATACTGAAAGTGCTTTTAAAGAGCTCACATAAACTACACAGTGATCCAAAGAAAGAATCAGAAAATTTTACTATGAACACTGCAGCCAAGGTCTAGCAAATTCACAAGGACATATATAACAAAACCACCCTCATTTATTATACAAGAATAGCTAAGCAGAAAACCAATGAAAGGAAAGCATCTTGCTGCATTATGTATGCTAATACATGGTTGCATTATATATATACAAATTGGGTATACCAAATTTTAGTGCAAACATAAAGACAATAGAGAAAAAAAAGAGACAATTGCTTCCTGATTGGCTTCTGAATTTCTGATGAATCAGAAGTGTGTTATTGCTGAGAGGAATTCAACTGGTCTACAGTCTATATGGTCTTTTAAACTTTGTCATGAAACAAATGAAGAATCATGCATAGAAATGTTGATCTCCTTAAAAGTACTTTATATGAATGGAATATTTTAATAATAAAACACAACAAATAGCAACAGCTGTTTAATGACCTTGAAGTGATTTATCTCAAGCTCTCTCAAAATTCTCCTTTTGTCAGAGACAAATACAGGAAACTTCAGGTTCATAAAGAGCTTTTTGAGAAAAAATGAGGACTGAATGATAATTGTTTGGCCAAATTCATAACCTTAAATATGGCAGCTTTTTTCAATAAATTGGGACTATTTTTTAATTTTGAAAATACAGATTTGCCTTTGCACCTTTGCATTCACAAATTCCATTAACATAATGATATTTTTATTAAGGTGATTCCTGAAGTCAGTTAGTCTTTATCAAATACATTTTAGGTTATGGATAATTTTTGAGTTGTTCTCTGCACTATTTCTTCCATTATGTGACAGTTTTAAGCCATCATGATGCTTGTTTCACTACTGAAGAAGACAGAAGGTGAAATTAGTTCTGTACAAGGAACCCATGCAAATCATTTATACCTGCCATGAATAAATTGATCACAATTTCCCTAGCAGTGTATCTTGAAGTATGATCAAGGAGACTTGTTTTTATGGTACTGCTGCCACTTGTGTCTTTGCAATGAGCTTAATGCAGCATCTATGAATATTTTGTCTCTAATTACTTAATTTTGTTAACACAGCAACCTGTTAATCAAAATGTATTCTGCTCCATGTTCAGGGAGGTAACTTTCAGGGTACCCCTCACTGACCAGTTAAGAAATCTCCTGTAAAATGTATGTAATAGGAAATACTAAGCTAACTAAAAAACATGGTGATGAACAAACTACCCTTTATTTAACAGTATTGATTTCCTGAAGTGTTGAGTTGTAGAGCTCTGCACTCCTTATTTTAGCCTCAGAGTGAAGGGGTTTTATTATTCTTTTAATAATTCTTTAGGATTTTGGTTTGGAGAAAAAAACAATATAGCTCAACTAGGAAACACCACTTTCGCACCAGTAGTCTTGAATATTTTATCACCAAGTAGATAACAAAATGAAAAGGACTGAGACAATATTCTCTGTCTTTAAAGTCATTTGGGCAAAAGAATGGCATCAAAGAAGCCTTTTCTGCAGCGGATAATAGGCTTCTGGGCTGGCTAACAGAGCTTTTTGTGCTGTTTTGGGGTCCCTTTTGGCTCAGACTAAACAAGCTAATATCAATCTGGACTGAAACATGAAAAACCATGATGGTCTGAGAATAGTCTGGCTCCATCTTCTCTGTTACATCCCATCAGATAACTGTAGACAACATCACCTGTTTTCCATTCTCTTTTCCAGGGGAAACAGTGCCAGCTCACTTGACTTCTCCCAGTGTGACAGATACTCCAAAACATAAACCAGCTTTATTTCCCCTCATTTTCAAGAGTTGCACTCTTCAAAGCTTAGTCAGAACTACTACACCAATTGATCTCATCTAAGCATTGGATGAAGAAGTGAAGGATTTGTGTGTTCAGCATTGATTGATCTCTGCTGAAATAGGCCTGAAAAGTAATAATTTCAGCAAATTCAAAATTATTAGCATCACTGATTGAAGAAAATAAAATCTAATACAACTAATTTTGGAAACAGTCTTGGCTCTCTTTTGGCCATAGAGAAAGCAAGTGTGGTTTTGAGTCACTTGGCCATTCTTGTGAATTATGAATTTCTTGTGTTCTTGTTTACACAGAGACCTGTTAAAGTTCACTTTCTACCTGCTCTGATTTGCAACAGGTGCTGAATAATTATCTACAACAGAGACAATGCATGTCCCCTATCTACTTCTGCAAGTTGCTTTCCTGGGCACAGGTAAAACAAAGCATCGGCAGATTAATTTGTTCCGTGCTCAGTAAAAGAGCGTTAATCATTATGAACTAATGTGATTTTAATGGGAATGTCATAAGTACTCCAATGCAAATTCTATTTTAATATAGCCATTAATTGTACTGTAATTTCACCAAATGAGATAGCTTGCAATGCAGCATTACAGCTGGTGCACTGAATTGCTGTGACCTTTGGTGCAGACCTGTGTTACTGACAGGCTCTTCCTACATAAGCCTTGAAAACAGAGTGGGGATCAGGTGGCTGGAAGGGGGTATGTACAGACCAAATTTGATACTCTACTCTTGTTCCTAACATAGGAATTAATCCAACTGAATGAATCAAAAGTAGGCTACTAGGGAATGACTGGCAAATATCTGTGATGGAGAAATCTAGTTTATAAATCCTTTAAGACAAGAATTCCTCATTCCTATCAGGAAAAGGACCTCTATCTCCATTGACCAGCATGACTTATTCCTTTATACTTGCTTAACTCTACTGGCATTTTTCCCATTGTAGTATTTCCAAGAAGCATAGACAGAAGAATAAACCTTCCCATCTCACAAACATGTGTAGAAATTCCCCCTGTAGAGCTGCTGAAAGAAATGGCCATCTTCACAGTGAGCTGGGACAGTCACAAGGGTACATAATCCTCAGTACCTGCATCCACAGCTGAGAAATAGGTGTTTGGAGAGGGATTTTGAGGCTGACATGCTCTATCCCACACTTCTATGACCAACTTATACTGAAGTGTTCTTCTCACACCTCCCCAGCTCATGGGATATCAGTCATAGAACTGAAGTGACCTCCAAAGAGAAGAGAGAGAGGGGTATTAACTCTTCACAGCTACTGTTAGACACAG
Organism: Pomatostomus ruficeps; assembly: GCA_013400735.1. NCBI lineage: Eukaryota > Metazoa > Chordata > Aves > Passeriformes > Timaliidae > Pomatostomus > Pomatostomus ruficeps. The sequence continues at coordinate 98,707 of VYZT01034658.1, read as the reverse complement.
GTGGTTGTCCTGACTTTGAACAACAGTCTTCTCTATCAGTGGGGAAGGGAAAGGCTAATGTTCAGGTCACTGAATACAAGCAGGAGTCAGGCTCTCTCCCAGACATATTCTGTCCTGTCAGCAGGAATTTCACTTGCCTTCTTGCATAATACTCCCAGTTCTGCTAGTCCTGTGGATTTTTTTGTGAACTTAGGGCACATTCTAGGAAGGGAAAGGAACCAAGAACTAGGAATTCAACCCTCAAAGCCTGAGAAGGAAAAAACCACAAACTTATTTTTCTAGGCAACAATCTGGTTGATAAGTAGTCCTCCAAAGTAGACCTCTTCTGAGGAGATTTTGAATGGTCAAAGGTGCTACTGTATATAGAAAGGGTTTAAAGGTAGATTGCAAATAAATTAACGCTGTCTCATTGCAAAAACATGGATAATATTTCTCCAATATGGGTAAGAGTCATTTGAACTCTGGGACTTCTCTGACAGGAAAATTAATTGGTATAAATTAGTTATAAATAAAAATAGGTCAGAATTTACTTGAAATTTTCAAAAGAAAATCTTTGGTAGACTTTTCCAAAGCTCCTCCAACTAGGGAAAGAAAGTCAACACTCTTTAAGGCAGAGTTTGTTAAAGATAACTAGGAGAAACTCATAACTTGGCTGAATGTAATATCAAGAGACTGGACTGAGTGAATCAGGAAGACTTTTTGGTTTATATTCTTATAGCTATCATCTTAGCAAGTGTCTTTGGGGCAGGACTTGGCAGCCTACAGGAGAAGATTATGAGGGAATTGCTATTTTTCATCCAGTCAATTTTGCCTCTTGTTTCTGTCATTTCATTTCCACTTTTCACCCAAAGTGATACCTGTGATCAGGTTTCGTTGTTCTTGTTTTCAATCAGGATGAACAGAGGCAATAAACACCTGAGATAATCCCACAGCTGTTAGCAATTGCATTCCTTTTTTTTTTTTTTTTTCTTTAGCAAAGCCTTACAGCTACTCATTTGAAATCAGAAATGAATTTGGAAGTCAAACAGTTTCCTGACTGATGCACATTTCTGTTTTCTAGATGAGACTCCCATCCCCCCGAGCAATGAGAACTACATGCAACTCATACAAAACTTGAGCCTTCGCTTATGGCTGTTTCCTGCAAAATGTTTTCAGAGCAAATTCACTCTGCAGCATATATCTCAATTACATATTTATTCCAATTGTTAGATGCATTGTCAGGATAATAAGGATAGTAGGGACAGGGAAGATTTATCTGGCTAGGAAAAATCACATTGTGTTCCGACTCCCTGTAAAGCTTTTATTGACTCTACTGCCAGCACAGATTAGTGCAATGCAAAAATGTTAAACATGAAACCAGCATTTCCTATTTAAATGGTTCAAATAATTAGTAGTTCTGAGCCTTTCCACTTACATCTTTTTAACAGTTGGCAGACTCATTTTCAAAAATATATCTGCTTGGATTTGTCTGCCCCTTTAACACTTCCGAATTCAAAGTCTTTTACTGGGCAGTCAATAACTTTGGATAAATATCTTACCCAGTGCAACATCTTCAGAAGAATAAGAAAGGCATTAAGTCACTGCCTCTTAACAAAATTAAAGAAGCCACTTTTCATATGTAAATTATTTTTTTCATTTATATCAGTCATATAACTCCTGTAATACAGGGGTTTAAATTGTGTAGTAGCATGAATACAATAAATTATTTTCTGATTCTCTTTCAATTGAATTTCTTTCCACTGAAAATAGAGAGACCCTGAAGGTATTCAGTCCTATCTTGTCTTCAGTATCTAATAGTTTATAGAAAGGTCTCAATGTTTGCTCTCAGGTGTGAGGCAATGGACCCTTTCAGACAGCCTGATATTCAGCACAGGATGGGAAGGAAGTGAAGGAAAGATGGGGCAAACTCTCCAAAGTGTATTACAGTGTATTGGGTTTTCATGGACAGGTTTTGGAATTGGGAGGGACTACAGGGGTGGTTTCTGTGAGAAGCTGCCAGAAGCTTCTCCCATATCTGAGAGATCCAATGCCAGCTGGCTCCAAGATGGACGTACAGCCACTGGCCAAGGCCAAGCCAATTAGCAATGGTGGTAGTGCCTTTGGGATAACAGATTTTAGAAGGAAAAAAAAATATTGCACAGATTTAATTGTGGCCAGAAGAGAGAGGAGTGAGAATATGTGAGAGGAACAGCCCTGCAGACATCAAGGTCAGTGCAGAAGGAGGGGCAGGAGGTGCTCCAGGCACTGGAGCTGAGATTCTCTTGCAGCCCCTGGTGCAGCCCATGGTGAAGCAGATGTGCTCCTGTTTCCCCATGGAAATCCGTGATGGAGCAGAGATCCACCTGCACCCCTGGAGGAGCCCCACACAGGAGCAGGTGGATGCCCAAAAGAAGGCTATGACCCTGTGGGAAGCCCACATTGGAGAAGGCCCCTGGCAGGATCTGTGGCCCCATGTAGAGAGAAGCCCACACTGGAAGAGATTTGCTGGCAGGACTTGTGACCTTGTGGGGGACCCAGGTTGGAGCACCCTGTTCCTGAAGGACTGCACCCTGTGGAAGGGAACCATGCAGGAGGAGTTTGTGAAGAACCGTATCCTTTGGGAAGGAGTCACATTGGAGTTCATAATGTCATCTTTTGAGTCTCCTGAGGGAGAGACCCCACACTGGAGCAGGGGAAGGAATCCTCCCCTGAGGAGGAAGCAGCAGCAGAAACAACATGGGATGAACTGATCATAAACCCCATTCTTGTCTCCCTGCGCCACTGGAGGGGAGGAGATAGAGAAATGGAAATTAAGTGAAGCCCAGGAAGAAGGAAGGGGTGAGGGAAAGGTGTTCTTAAAATTTGTTTTGCTTCTCATTATTCTACTCTGATTTTGATTAGTAATAAATTCAAATAACTTCCCTAAGTCAAGTCTGTTTAGCCCATGCCAGTAACTGGCGAGCAATTTCTCCCTATTCTTATTTTAACCCATGAGAATTTAATTTCTAATTTTTCCTCTCCCATCCAGTTGCAGCGGTGAGTGATAGAAAAGCTTTGGTGGGCACTTGGTGTCCAGTCAGGGTCAACTCCCCAAATACAGGAACCATGTTCTCAGCTCTTTCTCAGATCCAAAGGGTAATACTTCAAGACAGAGATGGTACAGGACTAAATTGTTTCTGTGTGTTCTTGGGTGTTTCATTATATTGTGTATGAGCAGCACTTTCTCTGCACTGGTTTGTACAGTGCAATATCAAATTCTCCTTCTGCTACCTTTTTCTTTCTGGCTGAAATATACTCACGTTCACAGTGGAAGAGGTTCAGAATTTCAAAGATATGTAGAGAAAATAGTGATGGAGAGGAGGCGCATGCTGTGTGTAAATTGTCTACCTAAGAGCAAGTACTGCTTCAGACAAGGTGGGACCCTGAGAAAAAAAATGAAAAATGGGACTCTGAAATATTCTTTAAAAAGGGAATACCAATGTGACCCTGCCAGAAGCCCATCCACCAGGCAGGTCAACTTCCTTTTCTTGTTTGCATAAGCCCACTTTCCCCAAAAAGCAACAGCAGCAGGATTAAAGAGAACAGCATATACTTTGGCTGTACTTCGTGACAACTGCAGATTCAGCTCTTAAGTGCAGTGGTAATTTTTATTAGTTTTGATTTATGTATTGTCTCCTGCCAGACCCTTTTGAGTTTGATACTTTACTTTAGAGAATTGCCCCCGTGAATTTGAAGGCACCACTTTGCTTAATCTCTTTTGAAATTGTTGGTGACTTCAGGGTGCAAAGTGGGACACATTAACTGGTAGCAGTAATCACCACACAGCTCAAGTCCAACCCTCTGAAAGTTGCTGCCTTCAAATCCTCTGACCTTGGTATCATTATATGCTCCCAGGCAAAAGGTCTTTACATGGGAAGCTGTGGAAAATCAATCTCAATTCCCTAAAGATGGAAGTGTTGTTGCTAAAGGTCACTGAGAGTTAGCAGCTGCTTTTCATTGCCTGTGGTTTTGAAGAGAAGTATTAAGAAGCAAACACTTGTTTGGGGACTGTATAGAGGTTCAAGTGTTTGGGTTGATGTTTCAACTGTGATATTGAATTTTTGGCATCCCCATCTGAGGAGATTTCATCCCAGTACACAGTACACTGTTGTCTTTACCTCTCCTAAGTTTTTAATGTCTTTTGGGGGTCACCCATAGAGCTATGTGTGTTGTGGGTTCTCATTCCAGGCAATGAAACCGAGTGGGACTGATGTTCACATTACTTTGGTCCAATAAATTATCTATGAATACTTAGTAAAACAAAAGACCTGAATTAATGAGAATATCTTCTATTTAATTTAAGCAAATCAACCTCAGAACTAAAACAGGTTTGAAAAAAGACCCCACAAAGATAAATTAGCACAACTAACAACTAGAACGTGCAAATGTGTACCAATGTATCCATGTTGTCTTCCTGCTAGCTATAATAAACAGTGATTGTGTTAAATTTTTATGTCTTTGTTGATTTCTAGATGATAGATATTTTAGAAAAATAAATAAATAAAACAAAACCCAAAAATAACCAAAGGAAGAAAAACAGTACAGGTGTTTAAACATGGAATTAATAATGAAAAGTTCCAGAGGTCCCTAGACTCAGCTAAATCACTATATTTCCTCAGTGTCTTTGGCAACTCTTGAATCCTTTTTCTCTCTGGCGCATAGTCATAATAAGAGCTATTTGTCTAATTCATTGTGAATTTGAGGCTTTCATAATAAATATATTTTCATATCTTAACTGTTGTTACTCTGTTTTTTTTAAACACCAAAAGCTGCTGAAGCAGCCTGTCAACACAATATCTTGAAAACAAATAACTATGCTTGTATTCTATTTTTCTGTGGGTATTTTATTTCTCCTTCAAATTCTGAGTTGCACACCAGCAAATTATAACCCTGCCCAGATAATCCTGTATCTTTCTTTTCTTCCCAAATTTGTAGTATTACAGTTATTAATTTGGATGACTGTTATTTATAATCACTGGTGTCAATCTTGAATACACAGATTGCAGGGTTAAAGGAAAATAGTGGTTAAAATGTAGTTGTGCTCTCCAGGAGATTCATAAATCTTTTTCAGTGTGTTTATGACAAATATTTGAAGGAAATACCTTAAGACCCTTAAAATTGTTTTAAATGAGATATTGCAATTTTATGTTTCAATCAGCACTATCAAATTATTGCTAGCATTAACTATCTTCCACAACTGACACATTTAAACAAAAAAGCATCAGTGAAATGTTAGTATGGCCATGCTGCCAATGTGTTTTCTCAGAATTACAATAAATTATTTGACTAAAAGGGTGGGATGGAGTCTTCTAAATACAGGCTTCAAGCTGCCTTTCTAGAAGGGCTTGGGACTCTACAAACCTTGTTTCACAGCTGCTGGTCCCAGCTGGGTGTCTCAGATACCACAGAGCATCTGAGAAATGTGTTTCTGAATATCAGTGTTCAGGCAACTGATCTCCTCTCACTGTGTGTCTTATCTAGCAGTTGATCTGCCCTGGGGAAAGCAAGGTAGAAAAAGAAGAAGAGGATACAAATTAGTTGCCATTTCCATAAGTGGCACAGTTTTAAAAGGCCTTGAAATTACTTAAGTAGTTTCTGAAAATTAAGTTCTCAGTAATTTCCACTTTTCTTATGCATCACGACTTTGTGGAAGTCTTGGAGATTCACTTAAATGGTTGGGAGGAAGTCCTGGAGTCTCGTCCAACCTCTTGCTCAAAGCAGGATTGATGCTGACACTAGATGGTGGCTATGTGGCTTTAGTGAAAGCCATCAAGGATGGAATTTGAAAGACGCTCTGGGCAGCCTGTACCAGACCCACACTGCTACAAAAAAAACTTTTCCTCATGTCCTTGCAGAATCTCTCAAGCCAGGAACTGTGACTGTTGCTCCTTCTTACACTTTCTGATACCAAAATGATTTTTACACTGCTGCTTCACTAAGTCTTCTTCAAGCAGCCACTGACAACAGAGCCTTTCCCTCACTCTCCACCAGATCAAACAAGTTCATCTTCCTCAGCCTTTCCCTATGGGCCATGAGCTCAAGGTTTCCTCACCATCTTGTATTTTCTCCAGTCTTTCAATGTTTTTCTTGAACTAGGGGGACTAAACCTAGACATGGGATTCCTGGTGTTGCCTCATCAGTGGTAAATGCGGGGGGAACACCACCTTCTCTTCAGCTGATGACAACCACCCTAATGTACCTCAGGATGTACTATTTGCCCTGAGAGCACACAGCTGGCTGATGTTCAGCCTGGCATCAGCAGTAATTGTCCTTTGATCATGGCTGCTGCTCAGTTGGTCATCTCCCAGATTGCACTGGTGGACTGAGTTCGTCCACCTGGGCACCGAGATTTGTACTTCCCACTACTGAAATCCATGTGATTTCTGCAGGCCAGCTCTCAGGATCCTTCTGGACAGAGACTTTGTAATGCACTGTCTTCTCAGTGCCCTCCTTTTTTTCACCTCCTATGTATTGTCATTAAAAGCTATGCTGAAGTTTTTACTTCTCCATATGCAGGACAATGATAAAGACACTAAACAAGACTGCTTTTGTACTGGCCTCTGGGTATCATGTTTACAGTCTTGCAGAGAATTCACAACTGTTATCTGGTTTGCATTATTTCCCAGTCAATACTTTGTTGTTTGTTCACATGTATCAGATTACACTGGCCCTGCATATTCTTAAACTCAATAGACCTCTTAAAAACAGACAGTTAAGGTCTAAGTGCTGGGAACATATGCTTCCTGCAGAAAACAAAGACAGCTGGGTGAACTCAGTAACTTTGAAAGAATAGAGAAAACACTAGTTTAAATATGGACTTAGGTACTAAAATTTTTGTGATTGCATGTCAAATTATTCATGAAATTTATGGCTTGTACAGTCTCCAGACAATACATTAATTTCCACAGTCAGATACTTAACAGATGTCTAAGGCAGAAGCTGTATTTTATCACTAAATTCAGCATAGGAAGATAGGAACAGAGAACCACAACTCCAGCCACACACAGCTTTGTCCAGCAGGTACTTCATCCTACCTCAAATGCAGCTTTGACTCTCAAGTGGGATTCATCTCACTTGTTGTTAGAGGTCTACAGTGCAGATACTGAGCATGCTGTTTAAATTGCTGTAGGGAAATAAGCGTTTTCAGGGCAAAATTCTTCTGACTAAATGTAGAAATACACCTTAGGTTGTCTGTTTCTCTCTCGTGGTTCTATATGGGATGATCTTATTGTTGATTTACTTCTGAATGCTTATGTTATGGATATCTACGCCTGGTCAACTGAATCTCACCCTTGTTCACTATAGAGGGATCTTGTGGTTTTCACACATTCCAAACATCCATGCCTAAATGTAATTTGAATAAATATGTTCCTTCTTTGTGTTCTGCAGAGAAATGAAAGCTGCCTCTTACTGATTTCCTTGACCTCAGATCAAGTAAAGTTCATATGTTGCTGTGAAATATCTCATGGAAATGCTTTGTACCAACTTAGAAGATCAATTTTTGCCATACTCATTTCTGTTGTACAGTTTGGTCATTGTAACAATGGGAGTGCCTCCAAATATCAGTTATCCTTCCTTCTGTACAGCCATGATGAGAGGGCACCTCTGGAGATTATCAAAATGCATCCTAGAAAGACATGAAGTTTACCTAAATTATAAAATAAAGAGTGAGCTAATAGTAGTTGAAACTGCAGGTGACAAAAAGAAAAAATCTTTGAGAGAATCAGAGAGGAAAGCAGTCAGGAGGAACCTCTAGGGGGATGATAGAACTCAATAAAATTCAGTATCCAAGTAGAAAATTAAATGAACCTTGCTTTTACTCAGGCAAGACTGACTCCATCACATTGTATAAGCCACTTACATAGCTGTCATTTTAGTATTAGAAGATATGCACAGTATTTTAATTTCTTGTAATTGTACACAAATTAAGAGAGACCTTGAATAACTGATATTAACAGGGCTGAAGAAGATACCTGCTGGTATTGCCATGTGGGAAGAACAATGATCTGTCTATAGAAATAACACAGTGCAATACCATTAGTAGTACTAAGTAACTACTAGTATGAAAGAATCACAAAATCATAGAATAAGCTGAGTTGGAAGGGACCCATCAGGATCATCCATCAAGTCCATCTCCTGACCCTGCACAGGACGATCCCCAAGAGTCACACCATGTGCCTGAGAGTGTTGTCCAAGCGCTTTTTGAGCTCTGTCAGGCTGGTGCTGTCACCATTTCCCTGGGGAGCCTGTTCCAGTGCCCAAACACCCTCTGGGAGAAGAGCCTTTTCCTGATACCCAACCTAAACCTCCACCAACTCAGCTACACGCCTTTTTCTTGAGTCCTTACTTTTTTCTCAGCTATTTCATGTTACTTATGATCTGCTACTCAGGAAAACTTGCTTCTGCTTGATGTGGAACTTTTGCAATCCTCAGCAAGGTTTAAGCATAGAAGAGCCATGACATAATCCTGAGAGCACTCAAAGCACCTTTTTATGTTATGGAACCACAACTTTGGACTTCTATGGGGAAACAGCATCCTTCACAAGGCAATGCCAGACACTAGCTAGAAATCATAATTTGTTTGAAATACAACTATTTTCTACTGTTGCAAATTCTGTTTATTACAAAGAATTCCTAGTCTGGGAATTGGACAGTTGCCCAGTTGATCTCAGTGGAAATTTTTCCAGTGAAAAAAGAGATAGTTTATGTAGTGCTGCATATGACAAAGTTCCTTAATGAAATAATGATATTATTGGCAATAAAACACACCCCTCATGGTGTAGTAAAATTCTGTAGGTTCTATGGAAGGCTCTGGTGTGCACTGCTCAGACACTATTTCTTCTCTGGCAGGCTGTTGAATCTTGCCTCAAAATCCAAAGTGGTAATGTATACTTTTGGCAACTAATACGGTGGTTAAAGTTTCTACCTCTTTGAAAGACTGTGTAAAACTTACAGCATATTTGTTCTGACTGCAGAGTTTTAAGAATCATTTGCTGACTGTAGCACAGCATTACTCAAAAAAAAAATGTTGAGAAATTGGCACTATATACTGTGCAGTCAGGACGGGTGGCAGGTAACATTTAATTACATATTTAAATGCCTACATGTTCTGTTATGAACACTCAAACAAGACAAACTATCCCATTTTATTAATAACACTAATTCCCGGTCTGGCTATTGTTCCTCATGGCAGGTGGTGTTGCTCGGATCACAAATCTGTAACCAAGAGAGTATTAAAACAAGATTGATAATTTTCAGAACGCTTATTTTTTTCAACTTGCAGGATTTTTACAGTATTTTAGAATTGTCTCACTTTGTGCCATTGTAACTCCATGCAATGGCATAATTTCCTTCCTTCCTTCCTTCCTTCCTTCCTTCCTCCTTCCTTCCTTCCTTCCTTCCTTCCTTCCTTCCTTCCTTCCTCATTCCCTCCCTCTCTCTTTAAATGGTTACAAATAAATTTGAGTTTAGCTAGCTAAAGCAATTAATTATTAAAATTGCCTAGTTTATGATAAAGAATTCACTTCCAGCTGCAAAAATATGAAGTTGAATAAGTTCCGCACTATGCTGTCAGGAAACAAGGTGATACTGCCTTCCCCCAGCCGGCCTTTCCGAACAGCTCGAAGTGATGATTCTGGGTTGCTTTTTTATCTTTTCAGTTAATTTTAATCCAGGTACTTCCATGGTATAGCTCACTACGTGACTATGTAAGTGTTAACAACAGTGGAGGTGAAGCAGAAGAAGCTAAAGTCCACTAGACTGATATCAAAGATACTGGAACTTAGCTTTTTGGATGAAGTACAAACTCTCCTAAGTCAAAGTGACAACATTACCAAACCTCATTACCTTCAAGAAATTAACTTGAGCATGCACACACAAGCTTTGCTGAAATTCCACTGTGGAAAAGTCTCTTTGAGATTCAGAGATTGAAGCTGTAGCCTCCAGACATGCTCAGATCCATGAAACAAAACCAGAATTAACAATACACAAATTAACCTGTTTTCCATCTTATGATGAATTTTCTTCTCAGCTTCCAGCTTTGGTACTCTTCTACTCCTCTGGCATGTCTTTTTTCTTTAAAGGTATACCTTAAACCCAAAATTGTTTTAACTGCAGAAAACTGTATAAACAGTGTATTAGTATTTTTACCTCATTGCAGAACAGTTCCTGCAAGTGGTCTTTCTGGATAATATTGTTTTCTCTCTCAAAAACTGCACAGGTAATTATTTTTAAGCTCACTTATATTTACTGTCTATAATTAAAAAAAAAATGTTTTGAGAAGTAAACTGTAGCACAAACAGTTTTTAGTGTTTAGAATCTGTCTCTGTTTACTAGATCAAAACAAAATTAATCCAGACTTTCTCTACAATATGAAAGCTGCACTAAATTAAATGCTATCTTCTCCATCATGCTGCCAGTGCTGCTAAGAAATACACCACCAGAAATAAAATGCCACAGTAGCTCTCTTGCACTTTAATTCTGCAAGGCTTCTATCATTTGTTTCTCTGCAATCTAGGATTTCTTTTGCACAGAAAGAAACACAGAGAAGATTTTTGAGAGGGCAAAAGCATAATTTATAGCAAGCTCCTTGACCCATTCCTCAACTAATAAGATCAGTTCTACCCTCTGTGATAGCTGAATGTCATGGGGAGTTAATCATCAGAGCTTTTGGTTCTTGCACAGTTCCCATCAGGCTTACTGCACCATGGTTTCTCAGTCTAATATCTCTTCTCTAATTCATATTGCTTATCCTGTCCATGTTAACCTGCTGAATTATTTCTTTGGGCTTTTAACTAATGCATCACACATTTCAGTGGGCCCAACATTGACTAAATGAACACATTAAGAGTCTACAAAAATTCTGAATTTCAAAGGTAATTTTCAATATCCAGTTTGTCTTTAATGGGACTGGGAATTTATAATCAGCTACACTAGACAGCTACTAGATAAATACTTTTATTTTTATTATTCTGAAACCAGAATCAGCATATCTATGTCTTAAAAAATAATCCTATGAGTGCTAGCTTTCTGTCATTACATCTGCAATATCTATTTTCCTTGAGTGCTCCAGAGTTCAGCCTCTTCTGGCAGGTTTTATAGGCACCCATTGCTTAGGAATGAGCACTGGCCGATGCCAATGAGGTTTGACTGAGCAACGTTGCTGCAGGGACAGTAGGTGCAATCAGGGCTTGCAAATCACCAGCTGTGCACAGGTTGGAAATGAACCTGTTTAAAATTTGGATGTTTTTCTCAGAAAAATGGTTTTAGGTGGGATTTTATGTCCAACAACTCAGGAAAGCCTCTACAGAAAGTAAGAATTTGTGAAGAAGGCATCAACATATTCTAAGTTTCACTATTTTTCCAACTAATACCATGCATCAGGAAATCTGGGGAAACTGAAACCCTGATTTGTGTTCATTTTTGGATGTGGGCTCATAGAATGTTTTTCTAGCTTGTGGTGTTGTCACTTTGATGCATCTAAATAAATACTTAGCACAAGCTGAAAACTTGGGCTCAAGTGAAGCATGGCTGTTCTGAATTCCACAGAGAGGTTTGCCCCGTCATTTCACCAAAATAATTTTCTTGCAGTCAAGATCTGATGTAAAATAATCAACAGGACTACCACAGAAGGAATAACTGTTTCTTTGTGGACCAGAATCAGTTAACTTGTGAATCCACTGGGGAAAAAAATCCCTGCCATGGACATGGGGTTGAAATGAAATCTTGCTTCTGAACACTACCTGATATGGAGGGGCCTGAAAAACCTGGAGCAAACTGGTTGTGTTGGAATAGAAATAATAGTTAGAAATACCAAGCTGTGAGTTGTAAGCATGTACCCAAACTAAGTTTGGAAGCTTAGGGATTGGTTGGTTGCTGTAGAACTACCTCTCAAAACAATTGTAATGAACCACACCACGAATGACATATGACATTGTATGCCTGAATAGAATTAGTACTCTACAAGCATGGTAAATCCATCTGCCATCCTTCCCAAAGGAAAGAAGAATTTCTATAGCTTCCTCTGCCTCACACAATCCATTTCAGCTGAATTCCAAACAACACTTGGGCATGGTAGGTTTCCCAGCCACTTGTACGTTCTCTTGTAATAATTCTTTTAGGGAAACTCAGTCTTCCTGTTATTAGTTGTAATGTACTTTATAATTGCCCATTTCTTCAGCCTGTCCTAACTGTACAGAATTAAGAGACAGTTCAGAATTAATAGACAGGAAGTTTCTGTTTTCTGCAGTTTTTATGACATTTTTGTTACATTGCATCCTGCCATTCAGTCATCACTGGAAAGAACAGAGTGTATTGTTTGCCAACAGATAGGGGAGAGGACTTTGCAGTGATCTAGCATTTATTTTTAGTTTCAACAGATTTTAGTGTGAAATAATGAATGATGTAATCATCACAGCCAGCTTAATTAGCAAACACTGCCTTGGACTAGGCAGTGTGAATAAACAGCATTGTATTAGTAATTTTCTTCAATGAGGAAAAATTATTTATTTGCAATGCAATAGTGTGCTTGTGCTTGATTTTACCTTACTGTCTGCAGAGCATGCCAACATATCTGCATTCTAGCCTTATAAATGCTACCTCAAGACCATACTTAACAAAGAGAACTGCATTTAACATCATATTCCATTTCAGGCCTGTGTAGCAATAGCATATAAAACCACTGTTTTAGAAGGAAGAGGTGGGGAACGGTTACACAATCAAGTAGGAACAGTTAATCTAGATGACCTGCATGCAAAGCCCAGGGAGAGGTGTGTTTAGTTACCAGCGACTACTCTGTCTAATTATTCAGCTTTCCATTTACAAGCATGTCTACAGGGACCAGCCTTCAACCTTCACCAAAAGACTGAGTAACCCCTCTGTATTACCTTGTATGAGCTGCTCTTCCCATGTCTCACCAGTCCCTACTTCTTATGGTACGACCTGCTAACTAGCCTTATGCATTAGGGACTGAAGCTGTAGAAGTTGTACTGAATTGAGCTTTTGGGTGACCTTGACAAGGGTGCGCTTCTTCCTCTCCATTCTCCTTCCCTGATCTGCTTTAGGTATTTGTGCTACGGTCAGGGAAGCTGCCCTGCATGGACCTGATTCTCTCTTGTGCCTGTCAGAGGATGAAAGGCTGGACCAGAGATGTTTTACCAGACATCTTAACAATGTTAGGTTTCTGGGCCAAAGATTCAGTTAATTACTCAGTGCCAGCAACTGATAAGCAAAGTACAATCATGATATCAAACAGAAGCAAAGAGTCACGAAGCCAGACTAATCTTGCTGCTTTTAGAGAAAAGAAGGCTCATATTCATCATTCATCCTCTGTGTGTCTTCTCCCATTCTGTCAAGACATCTGCAGTACATATTAGATAACTACTTTAAGGTTTCTTCTCTCTGTAGGTTGTGGCCCTATGAACCCAAGATTAATTATCACCTTAGATGAAAATGATAGTGCTAGAGGGTTTTCTAGGAGTTATAGCTCAGGGTGTTGCTGCTTGCAAGTGAAATGAGGTAAGGAGGATGTTCATGCTTTCATGCAGTTCACCATTTCCCTAAGATCTTCAGGCTTTGCTGTATCTTGAGACAGTGAGACCTTGGGGTTCTTCTAACAGATATCTGAGGTCAACATCAATGCCTAATTCAAAGACCTTGGCAGAGGTATATGCAGCATTTCCTCTTTTCTCGTGCACTGAATTTCTCAATCAAAGGCACATTTCTTTGATGTCTTGTAGGTTTAAACACCCAAAAGACAAAGCACAGATGTTGGCAATCTTTCCAGGCTTGTGCAGAAAAGTCACACTGCAAAATTCACAAAAAGAAATTCAGCTGAAGAGTTTCAATGAACTACAACTAACAACCTTCAGTAACTGTGCTAGCACTGAGCAGGTATCTCAGGATTTCTTGTGTGAACAATGGAAGCCTGGAAGAGAAGACTGGGAGAAAAATGAGACTGTCTTGCGGAGTACTTCTATTAAAAGCCTTCACTGATTTTCAAAGAAAGAAAATTTACCTGTAGTGTAAGAATATTTCTCTTTGCCTGCTGATGAATTTTATCTTGGTGGAGGATTTGAACTTTTTCTGCCTATTTTTAAATGTAGAGTTATAGAATAGTTTATATAATTGTGTATGAAAAAAATTATTCATATATATGATTGGCTATATTTATACATACACAGATATGTTCCCAAGATGCATTTGATCAGAGATTGGTTGCATTGTTTTATTAAACGGAGGGGTAGAAGCTTTTTGGAACAAAATGCAGTTAAAGAAATTACTCTGGAAACTTCCTGAGGCCAGAAAAATCACTACAACTTTAGAGTAAATTATCATACACTATTGTACAGCAAGTTTCTCGGTTATTTGGTACCTTAACATAGTGCTCTACATGAAGGAAAGTTCATCAGGTCCTTTGCAGTTTTCAAGGACCACCCAGCTAATTTGTTTTTCCTGGAGCATGCAGCCTCCATAAGTTTTCCTTGAGTTAAAGGCTTTAGCATGGTCTTTTAAAATTTCCAGCATTTTATAAGGAGTAAATAACAGTATTGTGTGTCAGCCTTCACTTTGATAAGCTAAAAAAAGTCACGTTGATTCTTTGGTCAAAGCAGTTGTTGAGCATTTACTTACATGTCTCTGAAGGTTAATGTCACAGGGGATCAGACATTGCAGTTTGTGTAATGTTAATCTGGTTCAGTGTCAGGATGCAGCAGAAAAGGCAGGAGGTGTCAGTGGGAGGAACAGTTCACTTAGCGGATGCCTCACAAACATGGTTTATAGTTGGGTTATTACTTTGCCAACTTGTAGCCACTGTTGATTATTCAGTAGGGTTCTATACGAATATTCAACATGGTATTCTGGAAACTAAAAGCAAACTGCTGCCTTTAAACACATCAGCCACGAGGAAACTCCCTCAGCACACACCCACAAATCATTCTAAACATGCTGTGGTTTTTTTAATGTATAGATTTGCATGTCCATGGGAGCTCTGATATATTCAAGGAGTACCCCTTGGTCTCTGTTTTTCAATAAGCACTTTTGTGAGGGGTAAAGAACAGCAGTTTGGTATTTGATGAAAGTTGCATAGCTTCTTAAAATGCTTGTTGGACAGAAGAAATTATATACTCAGATAAAATAAAAAGCTCTTGATTCTGGAAATGCTCATTGCAATCAGCTATGATATTAAAATGCAAGGACTAGTTTTCATTTGCTCCTTGAATTAGTTTTATATAGAAGGACTTTTCAAGGGATATTTCCATTTTGATTATTAAAACTGCTGACTCGTTAGTTCCTGAAGATTTCAGGTATGCAGTAGCTGTATTTCCCAGTGAAACTAATTTGCTTACCTTTTCTCGTCAGGGTCTTAATTTGGACCCAAGTGTCTTTATTTTAATTGAAAAAAACAATTAGTCTTCTTCATGCAAGCCTACATGGCTTATCTTCATTTAATAATCGGTTGTGTAATTAGTGTTCAGATACAGTTTTACTGAGAAAATTGAAGCATTTTGCCTATGTGGGGTTATTTGAATACTGAAAGTGCAGCTTCCTATAACGCAATCAGTTCCTTGAGGGCACACAAATCCTTGCCTGACCTTTCAAAATAAATCAGCAACAGAATCCAGGGGTTGGTATTTTGATGTAAAGGTTGCAATGAATGCCATCTGTCGGGTATCAGAACAGTTTAATGAAGGCCCCTTACATCAGGTGCTCTACAAGTTCAGAAAGATGCTCTGGGGGCTCTGCTCTGCATCCAACCTCTATATTCTGGGAAA
This sequence comes from Pomatostomus ruficeps, assembly GCA_013400735.1. Classification (NCBI taxonomy): domain Eukaryota; kingdom Metazoa; phylum Chordata; class Aves; order Passeriformes; family Timaliidae; genus Pomatostomus; species Pomatostomus ruficeps. The sequence goes on along the minus strand of VYZT01034658.1, from coordinate 82,919 downwards.
GCTGGACAGTTTGCTTTCCTATGCCTTAATGAGAGAACCTATCTGGAAGCTGCAAAATACTGCAGCGGCCAGTCTTTCCACCATATATGAGGGATCCCTGTGGAGCCTTGCTGAACAGTGTAAGTGGCTCCTGAGTCTGGCAGCCAGATGGAGGCCGATGCAATCACCCTGCCATGATGGTCCTGGCAGCCCTGGCAGCAACCACCCCTCCCTCTGTGGGGTGAGGGGAACCCTCTCCTCTGGGCTTGTGCTGATGGGTATCTCACATCCCTGAGACTCTCCAGGACAGCCCAGGGGAAGGGTGTTGGGGTCTCCATTGTTCTGGTGAGGTGACTGGGGCTCCCTCCCATGCCATGTGTCCCTCTGCTCCTTCTTGTGTGTAGGCAGAAGCCTTTAGACATGTAAGCCAAAATATTGTTGTCGTACCTTGGGAGAAAAATCCTCTGGCATGGATGTCTGGCCCTTCTCCCCACACCACCTAAGATATTTACCATCCTGGTGATACTGTTGGATATATGTGGGGCTACCCTTGGCAGGGAGAAAGGCCTGGTCATCATAGATTGGAGAGTCTTCCATGAGCCACAGCCCTCAGTGGAGGTCCAAGAGTTTGTCAGACTTTTCTCCATCTCCACACAGTTTGTCAAAACTAATGCCACACCCTTCCTCTACATAAAGTCTAGTAAAAAGAGTCTCCATCCTTGAAGAAATTCAAAACCCAACTGGATGGGACTGAGCACTGCTGTAGTGCTGTAGATGACCCTGCTTTGAACACAAGAGGGCTGGACAAGACCATCTCCAGAGGTCCCTTCCCACCTCAGGCAGTCTGGGATTCTTCAATGGAAAATGGTCCCCCATTTTGGGGTAGGGAATCCCCTTTCTTCCCATAATACATGTAAGTGGAAATACAGTATTACCAAACCAAACAAATTTGTTTATTCTTTGACAAAAAGTAATGACAATGGAAGAACATAGAAAGATTTGACAGAATGTCATTAATATGAAGGGTGGTTCTCCAGACCACCTTCACCTCAGAAAGGGTAAACTGATTTCAGACTAAACTGAGAGAGCTCGTTTCAATGTATCCCCTACTTGAGATGATACTCTCCAAACTCAGAACAAAAAGGTTAAGATGTCTGCTCTTATTATTTTTCTAAGGAAATGCAATGAATAAGAGTTAAGGGTTTTTTTCTTATGTCAAAGAATTTGATCCTTTATGTCAAAATATTTGAAGGTACCCAGTCCTTTTTATCCTGTTTGCTTTGTTCTAGTTCTGAAACTGAAGTTCTTTCAACTGAAGCAGAAATCTTTGTCAGCTTGAAATTGGAGCATCAAACACACTGTTATTATGTAACTATTTCCATTTTTATTAAAGCATGTCTGTGCCACAGCAAGTTTCTATAAGCAACACATAAATGAGGTTTTGAAACTCAGTTTCAACAATCAGGTTATATAAACTCAGCTTTGAAATATAATTTTTTGCTACAAGAATTTCAGACTGTCTTAAGTCAAATAAATTTTAGAAGATAGACTGAACCTAGAATATTTCCCTCCTATTATTCATGGCAGAACATTTGCTGGTCTGGAAATTCCATTTCTAGAAGTATTTGGAACTAGATGGTCTTTAAGGTCCCTTCCAACATAAGCCATTCTATGATTCTTTGAAAAGAAATGGAAAATTGAATTTGCACTTTGAACACTTAAAGCAGATTTTCGCAGTCTGTCAATGAATGACCAAATAAACTATGAATGTTACATATTTCAGCATATTTGATCAAGCTTGTCAATAAACAAAGTTAAAGCTCCTAGAATGAGAGACAGGAATACTAATTTCTAAAGTTTCATTATCTGCTGCACTGGAGTCCCTGGGAGAGTAAGTACAAATTGGACATCTGCTGAATTTATACTACAAATGTGTATGAGAAATACACTCTGGATAAGAGCAAGAGAAATCTTAACTGAATTCACAGGGAAGTATTTTCACAGCTGTTACTGATCTTAAAATTAACTAGAGGAAGATTCTGTTTTCTTCAAAAAGGGGAAGATGAATGTTTAAAAAACCCACTATTTTTAGAAAAAAAGGTAATGGTGAGTTTCTGAGTTACCTTGGGAAATGCAACTTTTACGGAGGAAGAGAGGCAAAGCTGCTTTCCAGGTCTCAGATTTATTAAAGCTTTCACTCACACACTCCTTGTCCTGCAAGCATAAGGACAAACTAGTGTTAGCTAGAAATTACTTATAGAGATGTGTAGCAATGCCAGGTGGGAGGAGCTTTATGCCATCCTTGAACATTTTGTAGTTGCTGAGCTGCTGTCTATGTAGTGTGCTCAGTGCATTTCTAAAAGGCAAAAAATATCTCTTCTATTCATTAAGGCCCTGTTCATTGTGCACAACAGAAAGAAAATGTCTCTTCTGACTGCCATTAAGAAAAAAAAAAGGAAAAAAAATATAGTATTTTTCTCTCTGAGTAACGAGGATCAAACCGAAGGGGATAAATATGCTCATCTGAATGGACTGTTTCAGATCAGAAAGAAAAAGGTGCTCATGCATGAGGACAGACGACAAAGCTGGGTTCCCAGACTACTGTATGCTATCTGTATTTCCTTTATCAGACAGGGGATCTAGCTCATGAATAATCAATTGGGTAAAAACGTCATGTTCTTATTCAGTCCAAGGTCCAAAGAAGACCTAAGGCAGCTTCACCTTAACACAAGAACCTTATATTGAAAGTAGTTACCAAAGCTATGAAGGTTATTATTTGCAGCAACACAGCGAAATTTGCTTCTGGCAAAGATGGAGGAAATGGCCAAACTCAGGAGCACAGCTTAAATCTGCCACCCTTGAGAGGCCTTAGGCTCCTTCAGCTGTCCTGCCTATATTGGATGCTTAGCTCTGCCCTTGCTTAGGTGAGATGCAGAGCTTCTGCAGCAGCTTCCTTTGGCAGTAAGAAGCAGCTATAGCAAGACAAGTGCGGACATCACTCCTGGAGCNGGGATGCCCTAATCTGGCTCTAAGAAATGCTGTGCTGCTGTCACACTGCTGCTGCTCCACAAAGAAGCTGTCAGCTCTGCCAGCCTCAGGGTTCAAACTCGATTATCCCAAAATTGCACTTTGGTCCTTCCCTTATGCTCCTGTGAATGACTGCTAAAGTTCAAAAGGAGACCTTGTTGAGTATGGATAGTATCATGTTGTGGAAATGTCTTTCAGTAAATAAAAGGTTCTTCTTCATCCAAATTATGAATAATCACTCAGAGTATCTTCTTTCAAAAGCAGTATTTATTTTTTCATCAAGATAAGACACAGTACATACTGCATAAACTAAACAGTACTGCTAGGGAATCTGCATTTAACTGAGATAACAAAAAAATATACATAGATTGCACTTGAGAAGGTAGGCTCTATCCCAGAAGAATACAGTAAATAAAAAGCTTATGAGTAGTTTGGAATTAGGACTCTTTCTGAATTGCCCTTGAAAATATATTTATTTGGGGGGATTCCAATTTCACCAGTAAGACTGAACCAGATTCGTTTTTTTTTTAACAGCTTTGCTCTTTAAGTTAAAATAGTATGTAAACAATGTAACAATTATACATAGACAAAAGAGGGAAAAAAAGTATGGAGATACACCTTTTCAATTTCTGCTAATAAATAAAAAGGAAAAATTTCGCTGATATTTGGATTCACCAGGGTCACTGCTGCTCAGGGCTTAGGTTTTGGGGAGTTTTTCTTAGTTCACATGTATGTTATCATCCCCACACTGCCACACAATGCCCATCCTTGACCTTCCCTCACTGGCTGGGAGCATGGTGTCTGTAAAGCAGCAGTAAGCAGTGAATGGTTCCATTCATCACTGAGTGTCTCAGGAGTAATACTTTAAACTTTGTGACAAGCTTAGCTTATATTTAAGAAGGTAAACCCATCATTAACCAAGAGGACATTTTTTTTACTTTGCATCTGAATTTTTCTGCTGGACCCTGGCATCCACTGCTGTCTATCTAATTTCAGTTAGCTAAATTCTCAGGTGTTCAGTCTTTCAAAGGAGTATTCATAGTATGTACCTTTGTGTATCCCACTTAAATGTCCACATCGGATTTCTGATCCTTTTATATAGTAGAAAGAGAGAAGGGAAAGCTCCCATACTGGGTGATTTAAACCTCTGGACTAAGGCACACTATGGGAGACCCTCTCCCAATTGCCTCTAGGGGTAACTCAGGCTCCCAGCCAAGGCTGAATCCCCCCAGTCAGGAGGCATAAGCACCCCTCACAACACGTGGTTTTTGGGTGGGTATTAAAGGACCATTTAGAGCACAAAGCCTTGTGAAACTTGTGTATCCTGCAATCAGTGCTAACTATGAAGTGAGAGTGCTTAGGCGTGATTCAGTCAGAGTTACACACAGGAGTGTGCTGTCTCAAGAACAATCCATACTGCTGAGCTCTTGCATGCAAATTTCTTCCAAATGTAGCTAAAAATTATGGAATGGCTGGGTCTACCTTTTTATTAAGCCAGAGACAGAAAAAGAATGAGATGTTCTTTAAATAGTCCTGAACTACAAAATGAAGGTGGTAATCTTTGGTTATAGGGCTCTTCTTTTAATGTGAATTGCTTTGAAAAATGATGAATCACTTCCCAAGTAAGCATTCAGGAGCATTTTAAAATAGACATCTGTGAGCCAGAGAGGAAAAATTAATATAAATAATAAAACCCCCACACCTTCTGAATCTCCAAGGTTAAAGTACAGGAAAGAAAGAAACACAACATTTCTAAGGGATCTTTCAGCAAAGTTTTGCTAAAATTATAAAAAAAGCACTTACAAAATACTTGAGCTGATGAAGAGGGAAAATGAGAACATTAGGGTGCTTTTGTAACAAACCTGCAGAGTACTAAAACATACTGGTTTGAAGGCCTTGTATTATATTATAATGCATTATTGTCAACGTACTTCACTCTTTCAGAGAGACAGAAAGACAAGAGCCAACACAGACAAGATGATTCAAAGCAGCCTATGTCTACTATAAAACATAAAACCTCAGCCATTAAATGTGCCACCCTATTCCCTCTATTACATTCACAATCAAAACTCCAATTCTTTGCCAGACTTAAATCTGCCTGGATTGTTACATTTTTGGAGAAGCATTTGAAAATCCTTAAAGGTAGTTTGTAAGGATTTTTTTTTCCTTTTTCAGCTAGAGCACTTTTGTAATAGTTTAAAAGGCATAGGAAGCTATGTTGTAGCTTTTAAAGTGCTAATTTTATTATGAGGTGGTATTTAGTAATACTCTTCTGGAAGTTATAAATGATGGACATTTTCCATGACTGACAGACATTGCTTAATGAATTAATATGCTTCAGCAAAATCCAATCAAAAAAACAAATTCACTGTCAACAGCTTAACCGTGGCAATACACAGAGCTGGAATGAGACAACTAACCTCAGATAACTAAGATTAATGCATATATGACGAGGTTATAATAATCCATATTTAAAACAAACAAATAAAGAAATCCCAAACCAAATAATGATAATTAAATCTCAAACATAGTTTTGTTTCCCAGTAACATAACTGTGAAACAAATCAATATTTTCAACAAACAAGTGCCCTATCTTCATCTCCTCCACAGGGAAACATTTGAGCACTCCTCAAACTGCTGCGAGGAGGATCCAAGCGGAGGGCTGTCTCTCCTTTCTTCTGTAGAGTGGGCTTCTCTTGGGCAGCTGTGGGGCCATTCTGGGCAAGGGGTAGGAATTCAGATCAGGTAAGTAGTGACCAAAATCAGTTCCAGCCCACAGGTATTTACCTGGGGACCTGGCAGGAGCCCCCTCTTAGAGAAGTACCTGGTCGATGGCTCCCATGGAGCCACCACGGCAAAAGTACCACCCTCTGCACCCCCCTGCCATCCCCAGTGTCCTGGCTTATGCAAAACATCTTCTAATTTCAGAAAGCACATGATTTGCTTGAGTACAAACAGTGAGATTTTGACTTTACTGAAGTGTTATTTCATGTAATGATGGATTTTCTGCATTCTATCTCACTCTGTTGGGCCAGAATGCTGGGAAGTTCCCTCTGAGAGTGGGGAAAACAATTCTGCACTCATATAGGCTCAAATTCTCTCTTCATTTATACCCACCATAAAACCCTATCTACCATCAGGAGAGTGGAGGAGGTAGAAATGCCAGCAGAATTTGAGTGTAGGAACTGGTGAATGAAAAACAAACACAATACTATTTCATTGCCAGGTCCACAAATACCTACACACCTGCTACTTAAAATTCAGTGGGCACTGTGTGCCTAAGGACTGCAATTGAGCTTTTAAAATCTCAACCCTCAGAATCTAGCTAGAGATAACCACAAACCTAAATTCTTGGATGCTGATACATAAATGTATGATATACCTGTTTAGTTGCCATGGCGCTAATCAGCACAGCAATGGTTTTTGCTAATTGCAAAGGCAGGCTAGTAGCAAATTTCAAATGATTAGTGAGTAAAGGTCCTCAAAGCAATCCTGCTTGAAAGTAAATGTCTGGTCAGATGCAATTAGTGTATCTGTTCTTTTCTTTTCTTTCTTTGTTTTTTCTTTTTTATCGGGGTGGTCTTGCACTGCAGACACAATCACAACGCTCGTGGTGATCCAGCTGTATATCTACCAAGGACATGTTGTTTCTGATTCTGCCTCTTCTTCTAGTATGCCCAGCCTCAGGGACAAACTTCAGTACCTGGGAGGATTAACAAAAATGCATTGAATTAGGAAACACTGTTGGAGATCTGAGGATGCGAGTGTAGAGGCCCCAAGAGCCCTTAATGGCCCTGATCAGCATTAATTTGGACACATTTTTGTTTTACTTCCAGCTTTTTCTTTGAACCTTTTGACACCCTGCTGTACTGTTTGTCCTGGAGCTTGGACAGACTGTATTATTTCCTACATCACGTATCTTTATATCATGCAGTTTCCTAACCATGTACAGAATTACTCCTTTGCATGCGAATTATCAAGCATGTTTCCTTCTGCTCATCTCTGCAGTCCCATACATATTTGAGTTTTCCTGTCCCTCCTCTCCCTTGTACAGTATTTCTGCTCTAAAGAACAAGGAACATTTTTTCCATGCAATTTCCAGTTTCTGAAGCATACATCACTCGAATTGGTCCAAAAATTAAATACTTGTGGAGGGCAGAAGGAGATGAAGGAGGTTGCACAAAATATGTATCAGATCCCATTGAGTTTCTGTGAAATCTGATTTTTGTTGGCTTATCTTAAAAATCTCTGCCTCAACCTAAATGATTTCTGAAGAATTTACTGTGAATAGTGTCAAACAAACAAGCAAACAAAATTACTTCCTAGGGAAGTATACACCATACAATATGCTTTTCAAAAAATTCTATCTAGCAAGATGATTTTGAGACCAGCAGGAAGAGGGGTGTGGGTTGTAAAAAGTATGAGGAAGAGGCAACAAACACAAGTTGCAACAAAAAAAAGTCCTATTTGGATATAGGGAAGAGAATACTGAGCATGGTTAAACACTGGAGCAGGTTGTCCAGAGAGGCTGCAGAAACCTTTAACACAGTGAAAATTAACAGGATGAGACCCTGAGCAATCCCAGGGTTGTTTAAATGTTTAACTTCAACATTTTCCCTGCTTTTATGGGAGACCGGGTAGGAGACCCTCTGAGATGCCTTCCAACCCCTACCATTATATGAATCTATGATTCCCTGAAAATGATCTTGTGAGTATCTTCCCAAATCTCACAGCACATTGCGCAGAAAGGCACGCATAATTGTCTGACTTGTGTAGATGGAGAATCTGAAGCTGGTTTGCTCAAGGTCATCCAACACATTAGTAGAAAAAACTACCAGTGGTGTTATATAGTCCTTTCCATTTGGAAATTTACTGATGGGGAGTAGGACACGGAGACAGCAAGCCTGTAGCTCCACAGCTGGCAGAAAGCAGGTGAGTCAGCTCTGCTCAGTGTGGCCTCAAGCACTTGAGCCTAGAAGCCACGCACTGGTAAGGCACTAGAGCTAACAGGTCTCACCTCCTGGCAGGTTCATGTGACTCACAGGAGTTTGGCCAAGTGACTGCTAGATCAGCTGGATTGCTCTCGCTTGTTCCAAGATGGGGAGATGTCTGTTAAGTGCATGGCCTCTCAAAGCCAGTGGCCTCTTGGGACTTAGGACCTAAATATCTGTAACACCTCAACCACTGAGGCACCCACATTTCTGCCCTAACAGATCATACTGATTTATAACTAACTGATCACTCTGTTATTCAACAATCTTTTTTTTTTTTTTTTTTTTTTTTTTTAAAATTCTTTTTTCTTNTTTTTTTGCAAAGTACTTTCTGTACTTTGATGTTGTAATACTGTAACAGAGTTGAAATGGTTTCGGAAAGGACAGGGAATAAGAGGCTGTGTGCCAGATCAACAGAGTGTTAGCATTTTCAACAGAATTACAAAGTCCCAAAAAGTAAGTGTGAACCACTTGCCAAAGGAAAACCAGAGATGCTGTGCAGCGTGGGTGGGGAAGGGCAGGCAGGTTAGCAACTCTCAGGACGAGACCATTTGTTCTTTGCCATTAATGCCTTGAAGCTGTAAAAGTCATGAGATACAGCAAAACTGGTAAGCAATGAACACAGTCTATTATTTTGTTCTCCCTTTTGTGATGAAATTTATATTTAGCCTACATAATACTGAGAAGAAGGACTGTGCCTAAGCAAGGTACAGACATGCTGCTTTACTGTGTTAGGAAAACAGAATTACTTTGCCCTGTTAGAAATTCAGAAACATGTAATTTTATTTTTTTTTAATGCAACAAAAATATAGTATCTTTGAACTGATTTTGAACATCGGCTGCATCCAGATATGCAATAAATCCTGACAGACACTAGGACAATTTGCTGTACCACACTGTCATCCCAAGCACAAAGGGACTGAACCCAATCAGGATGCTGCAATTATTACAGAGATAAGAATAGACCACATCTTCAAAGATGCTTTTTTAAAGAAAATGTACTTTTAAAATCAAGTACAGATGCTGACACTGAACCCATGATAAATTTCTTATTTCAAGAAGTCTTTCAGCAAAATCTGACAAATCCAGATGACTGGCACTTTGCAAGATCATGGGTAGGTAAATCTGATTTTTTCAGCTGAGAGCACATCAAAGTATGCAATGGGATAAGAGCAAAGATGTGGACTGTATTTAAGTTAACAGACCATCTGACAGCTTGGGGACTTGCCCTATGTTTTTTATTAAGAAGCACGAGCACAGTATATGGGTTTTGCTGATAAGAAAATGAACTGTCAGGCACTTCCTCAGAGAAGACAGGAAAACAGTGATTGAACACAGCTGAAATTATTGAATCAGAGAATCTTTTAGGTGGGGAAAGACCTCTGAAATCATTGCGTCCAACTGTTATCCCAGCACCGCCAAGTCAACCACTAACTTCTGTCCCCTAATGCCACATCCCACATGCTTTTTGAATACTTCCAGGAACAGTGATTCTCCCACTTCCCTGGGCAGCCCGTTTCAATGTTTGACCACCCTTGCAGTGAAGAAAATTTCCCTTGTATCCAATCTAAACATCCTGTGGTGCAACTTGAGGCTATGTCCTCTTGTTCTGTCACTTGTTATCTGGGAGAAGAGGCTGACCCCCACCTGGCTACAAACTCCTTTCAGGCAGTCAGAGAGAGTAAGGTTCCCCCTGAGCCTATTTTCTCCAGGCTAAAGACCCCCAGATCCCTCAGATGTAAGACTTGTGCTCCAGACCCTTCCCCAGTTCCTTTGCGCTTCTCTGGACACGCTCCAGCCCCTCAATGTCCTTCTTGCAGTGAGGGGCCCAGAACTGAACACAGGATTCGAGGTGTGGCCTCACCAGTGCTGACTACAAGGCGACGGTCACTGCCCTGGTCCTGCTGGCCACACCATTGCTGATCCAGGCCAGGATGCCATTGGCCTTCTTGGCCACCTGGGCACAGCTGGATCATGTTCAGTGGTTGTGGACCAGCACCCCCAGGTCCTTTTCCACCAGGCCGCTTTCCAGCCACTGCCTGGGGTTGTTGTGACCCAAGTGCAGGACCCAGCACCTGGCCTTGTTGAACCTCATGCAATTGGTCTCAGATCCAGCCTGCCCAGATCCCTCTGCAGAGCTGCTTTAATAGCTGATCACAGTGCTGATATTCAAAGCTCTGTGTCTCACTTCTGCCTAATAGTTTTATTTTCATCTAAGTACAATGGAATTGAAAAGAATCTGGAAGTAAGGCCATTTCTGGTGACCACAGTAGATGGAACACAATCTTTTATTCTGAAAATAGCTGCTGTTTAGTCATCACATGATCAGGTCCTTAAAGCTGAGGTACTACTGAATTAATGAGAACAGTTCAAATAAATTCTGTTCAGGACAATTTATAACTCCTTTTTTGATGGGATCAGTAGCTGTAAGAAAATATGGATATGACAGGTCCATAATGCTCAAAAGGGTTTTGTTTTTTTGGGGTTTTTTGTGGAGGTGAAAAAGAACAACCTTGTAGTTTTCAAATTAAAGGATCAATGCCTGTCACTTTTCACCAAACTGCAGTGCCTCAGCTATTCAGATCATTGCCTCACAAAGAGCATCTAACTACAGTCATATTCCTCTCATCAAACACTGAGTAAATTATGGTCATAAAACTATTAAAACAATTAAAATAAAATAAAGACAGATTATTCTGCTTCTGAGCTGGAGTTGGTGCTTATAGGCAATATTAAAAAAAGTGCAACAGGGCATTTTCTGTGCAAAGAGCCCCATAGGAGCACACCAATATCCTGGGTAGAATCTTACTCTGTAGACACGCCTGAGCCTCTGAGAAGTTTCAAGGTGACTGTAGCCACTGCGTAACTTTCTGCCTTGGGGGCAGTGTTGTAGGAAATATAAAGGAAATGCTTACAATGTGTTTCCTTGCCAGAAATCTTGCTCATTGATCATGTATTGAATTTGGATGTCAGCTTCTGAAAGCCTCTTTAAATGAGAGAGCAAAGCCATACCAGGATCTGGAAGCTGAAGCCAGAAAAACTTAAAGTGGAATTAGGGCACAGTTGTTTAAGTCAGGCCCACTCACCACCTGGACAGCCCTCCAAGGAGCTGTGGGGTTTTCCAGGACTGCCGTTCCAGGAGGTGTATGGCACCAGTTTGGGTTGTGCTCTGGGGGCAGCAGGTGCTCTCCAGTGGCCTGTGGAGCACAGGAGGTCAGGGATGACAGCCCCATCACCCCAGCAGAAATGCAAGAACACCTCCGCATCAGGGGCTGAGGAGAGCAGAGTGGCAATGACTGCCAGGGAGAGGACCCAGCTGGAGATGACCTGTTCACCCTGAGCCATACGTGCCATGTCTCCAGTAGAAGCTGCAATAAAGCAGTGACTTCAGAGCATGACTCACCTGAAACGCCCACCTCTGGCAGGGCTAGCTCCGGGGACTAGGAAAGGAGCCCAAAGCTTGGATTCACAATGTTGGATGTGTAGAGTCAGATGAGGTGAACCATCCCCTCAGCATTTGCTGATGGTCCTAGCCAGTATCACTGACCCTTGAAGTCAGTCAACATTTAGCCATGACAGTCCATGATGACTGATTTCTGTTTTATTAAAAACCAAAGAGTGATAGCAAACCCTGTCAAAACTTTTAAAAAGTTCCTCACAGGCATTTTTGACTTATCATTTACTTATTAGTAACATCAGTAACATTATTTTTTAAATTCTTGACCAGTATTTTGAGCACCAATAGAAAAATGAAGCCTCACTCAAAAAATCAGCTTTTTTTTTCTTTCTGATTACCTTAAGAAGGCTACAGAAAATCAATAACATGACTATGGCTTATCCAATATCTAATTAGCTTCATATTCTTGTGACAAAGGATGGTGAGCAGCTCTGGGTGCTATTTTAGACAGTGAAATTTGTACTTTGCAGAACTTATTTTAAAATTCTGCTATGCAGCATTATCTAATCTCCTTCTGCACATCTAAAAATAACACCATTCTAGCATGCAAACCAAATTATATTTGTCTGAGATTCATGAAAGAGGAAGCATCAAAAGTGTAAAACATTCAACACAGATCCAAGTTCTTATAGACACAAAAAATCATACTCAGCAATTTTTGGAAGTTATCTAATCCAAAGGTCACACACAGGTTAGCTGTGCTCTGCATATAAGAAGCCAAGCATTATGGCAATGTGGTTCATAATTTAGCCTAAGGACCTTTACTCTAGTAGGAACACAGCCTAAACCAATGACATAGACCCAAGGATGTGTTCTTTCTTACCAGAGGTAATTACAGGGTATCAGGGTCTAGAAAAAAAGAGTTGGCTTGCTGATCAGTGGTAGCAGGAAAACCAAGGAATTATTACATATACATAGTATTACTATTTCTATTTTTTTACTTGTATGCATAAGAAACACCTGGTTTTAATACAATAAACATGGGAAAAAATTAATTGACTCAAAACTCAAGTACCTGAAGCGCTCACTAAAGCTATGATAGATATGATGTTTTGATATGATGTTTTTGACATATGTGACATCAACAAGACCCTCCCTTTGAGTGATCTTGTCAGGAATTATGTGTGCATTATGCTACAGATACTGTTTTATCACTGACTAGATACAGGTGTTCCTCCTTCACAAACTGCCTCTCAGTCCTGACACGTAGCACAGGATGTCTCACTTGGTTAACTTCCAGATGTCAACCCAAGAACTTTCATTTTCATCTAGAAAAAATGAACCTTTTTCCTCTCACTGCACTTCTGTACTCTCTGCTCATCCCGTGACCTAGCAGTCATTTCTGACTCATTCTGTTTCCTTGTACTTGCATTCCAAATAAATCCCATTGCTGCTTCTTGTACAATATTCCATGAATTAACTCTTTTGTCAGGCTAATTCTGTGTCTTTATTACCATAACAACCTTTTATCTCCTTTATGCATGTATTATCAACTCCAGGACATACAACAATCAGACCATACTCTGTGCACACTGCTTTGACGATTCTAGCTCTTTTTAATCCCTTAGCAAATTCCCTTTGTTGTGTCAGCAGCATTTGGCTCATTTTTTGACCAGTTATCTTTTGTTTCCCTGTATAAGGACAGGGTGAGAATTACCGTCTGCTCTCTCAAGTGCCTCCTTAAGGTTCACTTCTCATTTCTCTGAAAAACAAAAGAAAAAAAAAAGAAAAAAGCCCCCACAGCACCAAATTGTATTAGTTACATTTCTTAACTCCACTGCAATAACTCTAACTGAAGTTCCATGCCACTTTTTTATTTCCTATTGTGCTCCCGTGTTCTTTTCTCCCATATAATATTCCCTCCTTCTTGTTTTCCCTTTGCAGTGTTGGGGTCAGTTGAGACTGTTTTTATGCCCCAGCAACTTGTGCCAATATATGGTATTGTGTGCTCTGGGGTACCTACTGCCTCTCTCAAGGCAGCCAAAGGTTATGGAATTGCCACCCTAACACTAATCTAAACCTTGTCTCTCAGAATTAACTGTATGTATGTCCTCTGAAGGCACCAGACAAGCTCCAGTCAACATCAAACTTGAATGGAGGCATAACGCTTTAATGCTTCAAAAAGGGGTGGGATGGAGAAGTGGGGGAAGAAGTGCCTTATAGACAGTGAACAACATGTCAATCTTTACAGGAGAGACAAGTAAGTAGGTGAAAGATGCAATCAGCTTCCAGCACTTTGCTTTTTCCTTATATGCCCTTTAGCTGTGCAGCTCAGCACTGTGTTTGCAGAGGTTTATACATTCTGACAAATTCTGGTTGCTACCTTAAGAGCACTTATTCCCCATGGAAACTCATTTCACATCTCATCAGTTACAGCTATGAGATGGGGAAACTGGTTTCTTGTTTCTCTGAGGTATGTGCATGCTGGCTGGACAGCACAGCCACAGCCACAGCTCAGCTGAGGCCTGGCCTGAGTTCCTCCAAACCTTCTCTGTGCTGAGTGATCTCCAGGTTTAGAGCCTGCACCTCTTTGAAGAGCAGCTCCAGGCATTTTTAAGGAAATGAACTGCAATGGGTAACACAATTTTACTTCAGGTCCCACTTCAGAAAGTTAGACAGCAGTAGGGCTGAGCATTTGATTAAGATGTGCTGCATCCATTTCCATGTATTGCTTTGTCTTTCCTCTTCACAGAGCACTGCAACATAACTCAGTATCACTTATGGCAGACTTTGCCTGAGAGACATTTAAAGACACTGCCAGGACTTGGCCTGTTTGATTGAAAGGGTTGTGACACTATGTGGTAAGTCATGAGTATTTGTCCAGAGTATTTGCTTCGCTCTAAAGCAAACCCAAAAGGCATGGAAAACCACAGAGCATCACAAGACTCCTGCAAGAAAAAAAAAAAAAAAAGAAAAAGAAAAAAAATGACCCACTAATAAAACTATCTGTTTACTCGAGTTATGACCCCATTCATTTCTGAAAACTGCTGAGTATTTTGGTAAAGTCATGGCAAACTTCCAAGCTATAAAGAAGACCTGAGATCTCATGATTAATGTCGCTCAGGGCAATAAAGAAAATGCTGCCCTTTATTGTGGCATTCTCATGTTCTCATTTTCCCTGCTGTTGCATCACTTCTTACATGAAGTCGGACATGATAGGGAAGAGCTGTACATCCCATTCAGAGAACTGGAGCAGCACTCTCAGCTTGGGAAAATTAAAGGCTCCACGTGATAGCTATTAGTCCTGAGAGGCTAAGCTAGGAGGGAGTGCTCAGTGATTACCGTGGGAGGCTTTGAACAGGAACTAAGAGGGAACTAAAAAGCGTTAAGATCTCTCTGGACCAGCAGCTTCTCTTTCAAGAAACATCCTGGACTTTAAGGTCCCCACAGCTGCCAACATGCAGCTACTACAGCACTCTCTACAAAGCCAAAAAGGAGCCTATCACTCCTGGAAAATTGGCCTGTCTGTCTTTCTCACCCAGAAATACTGGGTAGCTCAGAAATGCCAGGGAACTTTTAAGTGATCTCCAGAGACATTTTTACTTTTGAGGACAAACATATCCATGTGCAGGAGACAAAGCTCTTGCAGGTTCAGGAGCTCAGTAGATGAAGCTCCAGGATAGAGGTCAGGGAAAATCAGTCTGGCAAGGGAAGGGGTCTGGGGTCTGCAGGACTCAGTTCAGTTTCAACTGCTACAAACATATTCTTTGCTCCACTACCTAACATTTCCTTCTGGTGTCTTCTGTAAATCAAATTAACTGAGACTTGTGTTTGAATCTACATTCTCCCGCAGTAGAAGGCAGAGCTTTTTAGCCAAATTAATGGTGCTGGTGATTTCATAAAATGTGAAGTTCCATCCTTCGTTATGCAAATAAAGGCTCTTTGGCCAAGGTTAGTGGGTTTCAAATTGGCTTTTAAGAGGGTAAACTAGCTCCATGGTTCTAAAACTGGCATGTGGAGAGCCTCTCCTCAGTGCCTTTTCCGCCCAGTATTTAAATAAAATTAGAGTGTCAAAGGAGAAAAAGAATAAAACTGATTAACTGTGCCTGGCTAATAATAATAGTAAAGTGGAAAACATGTTGGACTAAAATTAATGGACACATCTTTAGTATGTCATACATGAATTTATCTGCATGACTTCCACTCATGTTAATGGGAGACGCTTGGCTAAATATCTGCTCAGTGAGCTGTTAATTTATCCCTAAGGGATAAAATTTAAATTTAAACTCACAAAGGCCATTTAATGTTAAAGCTGAAACACTGTCTTGAATTCATATGGTTTTCAGAGAAGAAATGAGTAGGAAAATAAACTAGCAGTGATGTATTTGTGTGAATGTTGAATTTCCTGAATTTAGTAGTTAATTTGGGGCAGTCATAAGTCATGACATCCTGGTGCTGAGCAATACCTGGCTAGTGTGCTCTTCTGGTGTCCCAGCACTAGCTGTTTCCAAACACCTGTGAAAGTAAGTGCTTGATAACATATTTATAATCAGTATTTTTCTTTCTAGCTACTGTCAACAGTTGACTTAAATTCTGATACAGGTGTAACCCAGGATTCCTTAGTTTATATTTTAATTCTGGTTCTTTCAGAAGTCTTCTAAATTATGCACAACTCATATTTAAGTGTTGAAATTCCATAGAGATTTACTGTGAATAAAACCTCAATTCCTTTTTATAATTTTAAATTAGCTCCCTTTCAGCCTCTCCCTTGTTCTTAAGGAAAAGATTATTTAGGAAGACCTAATTTTCCTTTAGCTACTATTCATTATTTTCTATCTTTTACTGTACCCTCTCTTACTACCATTATTTTTTTCTAAATGAAATTATTCAAAACTTTTGAGACACTTTCCTTACAAGTGGTTTTGATCTGTATCTTCCCCTACATCTCTCGTGATGTATGTTTGCTGCTTCTATATATTTTTTCTAGTCCTGCCTTTGTCCTTTTAAGCACCAATGGTGAAAACCTAGTAAAAGTCCCCCATCAATTTATCCAGACGATAATATTTGCGGCGTTATTACTCCTTCATCTCCATTCCTGCAGAAAACTGTCACTTTTCTTTTTCTTATCACTGCACTAAACAACTGTTTTCCTGAAGCTCTTCACAGTGATTCACTGCTTGACCTTTAGCCCAATTTCCACTCCTCATTTCTCCCTCCTCCCCTCACACACCCAGTGTTATATGAATAAATAGTTGAGACCACTCATCCTAATACTTACTGCTTTTCTAACCTGCATTTATAAGCAGTTACAAAGGCCTTCCGAAATTCCCCACAGCCTTCTCTGCTGTTCAAGTACATTATCTCCTGTGCCACCTGTCATTTTTGCCACCTCTCTGTTCGCCTCCCTCCAGACTGAACACACATGAAATAACAATCTGTGTACTGGGGGCACCCTCAGATAGCCCTTTCCCATTTAGAAAATTTCTCGTCTCTTCCACCTTGTTGCTCTTTATCTCTTAACCAGCTTCTAATACATGTCTGATCTTCTCTGGATGACAGTTTGCTCTCTGCAGGAGGTGCCAGTCCTTTTAGCATTTTTGTACAATGTTGTGGTGCTGTATAAATCTTTATTCATAAAAAGGCATTCTGCGTTCATTTTATCAGCTCATAGTCATCTATGTGCTTTACACCTATTAATTTTTTTTCCAATTAACTTTTCCACCACTAGATAAGGCTTTCTGCTCTGTAATTACCAGGGTCATCCCCTGTATCTTGTTTAAAATTAGAGAAAATATTAACCATTCTCTAGTCCTAGCATGTAGAATATGCTGCATTCTGCAGTTATGTGTGAGAAAATATCTCCTACCTCTGAAAAGAGTAACCACAGTGCTCACAATGTGGGAAAGTTCTGATCTTCAACAACCCTCTGCTACTGCAGCCCCAGGGTCTCCCAGGAAAATGCCTTAATGTTATGAGCCTACATCACATCCAGGTTTAAAGTCCATAAAGTTCATTTCCACTTGGGACTTGAGCCAAGTGGTAAATCAGGCTCTTACAAGAGATGTGTGTCAGAAATAAGCCAGCATGGCATGCAGCTACCCTACCTTTCAACAGCTGAAAGGCAACTACCTTACCAAGTAACTTTCCTAGATATGCTCACTTTAAGGAACACTGCTCATGTCTTGACCTGAAAATACTGCATTAGAGGCAAGAATATAAACACTATTTCCCTGTGTTTTTCCTCTCTAAATGCATTACGAATGGATTAAAATAATGGACATTGCTCCTATGCAAAACTTTTGCCTTCCTAAAAAATCGCTGAGTGGGATAAAAGCTAAGGCTGATTGATTCAGCTGTCTCCTATAAGTAATAAAACTGGTAGTGAAGAGAGTTTACGAGTGACTTATTTGTAACTTCCAAGTGTGAGCGTAAGTTTAAAGCAAGAGGAAGTGAAGTCAAATATCTCAAGGAACACATGTCTCTGTGTTACTGAAAAGAGTATTTCCAGTGGTATATACATTCACTTTGTATCAGTCCTTCACTGGGAAAAAATCAGTCCAACATAAGGCTCATTTTTGCAACGAAGTTCACTAGGATGCTGTGGTGGCATCTACTCAGAGGTGGCAAAAGCTATCTCCAACTTCTTCTAAATTAACTTACCCACCAATACTTGCCTACACCCCTTTCTCACACACACATAATCAATTAACAAGCAGCACACACAGCTCTGAGAAAAGACTTCAGAATCCATGGAAGCAATAAATACCCACGAGAAGTAGCAAAGAAAGAATGAAAATACCTCATGATATTTTTTCACTGTTTTCCCTGACACGCAGGTGCAGGATTTCCAGTTTGGAGTCCCGCAGCCACAGTTTCCACCACAGCGCTGGACAAGGAGGCAGCGGGGGAAGAAAACTACATTTGTCAGCTTCAGCTCCTCCCTTAAATTGACAGAGTAGTTTCTTGGAGTGCAGCTGTAACGCTTCACATCATCATTCAACCTGTCCAGGTCAACTGCAATGCAAAGGAAGTTTCATTAGTGAGGTTGGAGTGGGACATTCCTTTGGTTTATACTGCTCCCCAGGCAGACAATAACAAAGAATGATGGGGTGCTGGTTAAAAAATACGTGAACTATAGTAGTGATTTCTGAACAGATAAACATAAACCCACCAATTTTAAATCATTACAGGTGGCCATCCAGGCTGTCATCCTTCTCCCACTGACTGCCATAGCAGAGGTCACACCAACTATAAAGGTGAAGGGAATGTTTGCAGTAAAATACTGGCCTGAAAGCTGCAGACTGGTCATTTTATTTCTTTTGTTACTCACCTGTTGGATTGTTGGCCAAGAGATTCCACGTCTGCTACTCTCTTTCCTCCTCTGTTTATACCCAGCCTACTTAGATGCTAAGATCTATTTTGTTATTATGGGCAAAAACTAGGCCCTGCCTGCAGTCAGTAGAGAAACATTTTTGGGGAGTGATTCATCCCTTCCTCACAAGAGCATTTAGGACAGGCTGCATGACTTTCTTCCTCAAGTTGCCTGTCTGTGTTGTTTATGAATAGAATTTAGATAAATCACTTTTAGATGGAGAAACCAATCTAAGCAATATTAATTTCAGCTGGTAAAAGTTACTGTAATAGGCATACAAATAAATACAATTAAAATTAATAGGTTCATTGAATGCCAGTAGTTGGCTGATGTTTAGTATCTGAGATCTGTCATGTAAACAAGTAGTAAAGCTAGCCATAAAAATAACTTATAGACTATCAAATGTGAGTTTAAGTGCTGTTTCTAGCTTTAGATTGTAAAGCTAAAACAAAACAAAACCCCAGTTTTATAAATATATTTTCCACAATTGTAACACAGACAAAAGTAACCAATTTAATGAGTTCTATTTCTAAAGAAGTTTTTTTATTTTTTTCCTTCCTTTTCTGTTTTTCTTTCCTTCGCATTCTGTCCTCCAACTAAGTGTTCAAAAGCTCAGTAGTTCATTCAGGATTGGGGCACATGTGAACTTGTGTTGAGTTCGACTCCAAATAGTATTTGCTAACAGAAGTATCAACAGGAAAATAGGGATGACTCAAATGAGAACTGAGAATGAGTCCAGCATTTGTGAACATACCAGATTTTCAGGGCATGTTTAACAGGTCAACATAACCTCTGGTTCTGAGAACACTTATGCTTATGCTTTAATACAAATATATGAAAACTTAAAACAGACACTTCACACCTTCTATGACTCAGGCCTTGTCAACATCACTAAGTTAATTGTGGAAAAAGCTGTGATTTGTAAATATCATGCACCTTTACATTCTGACCTGGAGATATTCACAAGGCTGATATGCAAGAGGCAAGGGTACATAAATGTCAGAAGTGCTATTATAGAAAATTGTAGTAGATTCACTTTCCTGGCAAGGTGTTATCTCAGTCAATGGGAATTTAGCAGATAAATTGCTATTTTCTAGCAATTATGATACATCCCCCCATGAAATCTCAGTGGTTCTCTCCAGAGAGCTAGCATCTCTCCAAAAGAGGTATAGATCATCCTCCTGCTAAAAGCACAAAATCAATGGGGCTGGTGGTATACTCATGTACTGTGAGAAAAATACACTGTGAATGTCCCTAGCCAGGACTGACAAGTCCAGGGTATATTGATTTCTTTGTTTTAACAGATGATACTTTCTTCTCCACTGTCATTCTTCAAAGCCACACCTTCTCACTGCAGGCTTTCAGGCTAATTCTTCCCACAGGGAAGTGTTTCCCACTCCTCTAAACATTCTCATTAGGACCTTTGCCATCAGCTTTGCTAACTGGTAAAGTAAAGCACTACCTGGCTAGTATTCATTTTAGAGACTGATGTGAAGGAAATATCTACTAAAGGAAGAAGACAGCTGAAAATTTCTGCCTTCATCATTAATGAGATTTCTTGAGGGGAAAGCCTGGATCATCCACACTCACACTGCAACAATCCAGGAGAATGGATACTGATATGAGCAGGCTGCTATCGGGACAGACTGGCTGTGGACTATGATGCCATTTACTGATCATGCTGATTAGAATACAATGCTCAAACGCTTAATTCAGATTTAATTCAGCTCAGCTAACATAAGAAACAAGGCTTCCAGTAAAAAAGTGGTCAGTAAAGAGGGCCCAGACACAGCTCACAAGAACTGACATTTGTGTCCCGGAGAAGACAGCTGGGGGACTGAACAAAATTTGCTCTATCACAGATGACATTTCCCCTCAGGCTCAACACTCCTTCTTCCTGCATTGGGCTGATACCTATTGGCACTGCTGCATTATCAACACAGAAACGAGTCTTTGTAATGGGACTGGCAGGGAGGGAAAGCACCGGCAAGGAAAGGACCTGGGTAGAAGAGCTTTCCTGCAGAGTGCAGACTGTATCCATCCCAGTGTTACACATTCTGGCCTCAACACTTAACTACTCAATCTAAATAGCAAGGGTTGACCTTGCAAAGGGCTTTCACTGGAGGGAAGGCTTTGCTCACTGCCTTCAAATGCCTAGTTTTGATGACTTTCCAAAGTCTCTTCACAGAGTCTCTTAGGCTGTAGCTGAGTCAGGGCATAGGAGAGGATAACCAGATAATTAGCATAATTCTATTTCTCTATGCAATATGAAGAAATAAGCAGTTTTCAGTGAGGGCTCAAAACTTCCTCTGATTACATTCTTCAGGAATTCTGAAATCAACCAGTAGTAGAATACATTTTATCTAGTGTACTTTTTTCTATGCTGAACTATATTTGAAAGACCTGTGGAAGGTTTTCCAATGGAAAATTGCATAAATTCTTGGTATCATACTCAAAGCATTCTGATCCTGACTTATTATCAGTTTTTGGAACTGCCAAATCCCAGAGTTACCAGTTAAGATGTGAATTCTCTCCATTTTGCGTATGTCAGGGTATCAAAGTGTCAGAGCCCAGGTTGAAATGGACAAGTACAATAGAGAAAGGTCTTATTTCAGTGACGTTGAAAACATGATAATAAGTAACTTCAAGCAGAGAACAAAAGCCTAAATAAACGGTTTAAGAGACACACGAGCCATCCTCCATTAAAATTCATTTGGAGGTAAACACCTACACCCATTTTTACTCTGCTCTACAGAACTGCAGTGCTTTGTGGGATAAGGTGAGCATGCAGCGTGCTCTGTGAACAATATATACTGTACTCTGGTAGCACCACACTGACACACAGCAACAGCTCCCACTGCCTAATTAAATCCTAAGCTCTAGATCATGGTTTATTGCTCCCTAACAAAAGAACGCATTTTATTCTGAATAACTCTCTGCTGAAAGCTTCAATATGCATTTTCCCCTGTCTTTGGATTGTTTTACTGTCTGGATCTAGTCCATTTCCTCACCCATATAACAATGAGATTTTACAGTACAGTCAGTTTCATGCATCACTTGACTGCTGTGACTAAAATGTAACGGAGCCTTGGTGTGATTGGTGTGAAATGCAGCTGCTTTACTTATCAAGGACTGAAACCACCGGCGTCCTTAATTTAAAACTAGAACTAAAAGGTTCTTTAGACTGGATGTAAATAATTCCCAAGTATTATTACAGAATGTCTGCATCAGAGACTTAGCTTAAAGGTAAGGCAGACATAAAATAGATGCACAGGATCACTAAGCTGGATACTTGGGGTCTGATGTTTACCCCTTCCTTTCCTTAAATCCTCTGCTTAAAACCATCCTCATTTCACATAGCTCTATGGCACTTGTTTACCTTGAAGCATTGATCAAAATATTCTGTGATGCTGTGATCTTAATGAGAGGTAGGCACTGAAATCAGAGACTGACGCTGATGCCATGTTTTATTCAGAAAAAGGGTGGCCTTAAAGATTGAGGAAAAAACCTCTGCTGCTGGTCACTGATTAATTTTAAAAAGACAAATGGTCTGTTAGGGTTGCTTTTAGCACTTCATCTATTTCAAATTCACACATGGTCCTAACACTGTCATTACTGAGCATTTTGCACTTTTTTCATGTATCAGTCACACGGCAGAGCTAAGGTCTAAGAGATGGTAGCGACATTGCCATGGTATTCCTACAGTGCATGTTAAGGCCATCTACAATCAAGGCAAGGAGAATTTGAGCAGCTGCAGACTGGTCAGCCTAACCTTAGCCCATGATAAAATTAAGGGGTAAATCCTGTTTGGAGGCAATGCCTAGGCACATGACAGACAAGGGGATGACTGGGAACATCCAGAATAGGTTTAACAAGACCAACCTCAGAGTCTGGTATGATGAAACAACTGTCTTGCTGTATGAGGTAAAAGCAGCAGAGACATTTTTGATTTTCGACAATGATCACAGCACCCTTGCAGCCAAATTGCTGAGATATAATGGAATAGGTGGACTACAAATTCAGTAGATAAGTGGAATATCTGAGAGACTTGAGCAAAATGGTCAGCAATTCCAAGTACAACTGGTGGCTGGCTATTACTTGTGTTCTCCACAGGGTAATGCTGGGATCAATACTGCTAAAGATCTTCAGGTAGACTAGAGGTACTGTAGAAGCCATCAAACACATTCAGAGCAGTGCTGTAGCTGACTGAAGCCATGGTGTGGCTGAACTTGAGTTGGAAAATTCACAAATAAGCTGGAGAGGTATTTTTCACAAGGGTAGGTAGAGGCAGGACAAGCGCATATTGCTTCATACTGAAAAAAGGTAGGTTTAAATTAACAGGCAATTCTTTACTGTGAGGCTGGTGAGACACTAGAAAGGCTGCCCAGAGAGGTTTTGGATGCCCCATCCCTGGAAGTGTTCTAGGTTGGATGGGTTTTGAGCAACCTGGTCTGGTGCAAGGTGTCTCTGTCCACGGCAGGGGCATTGGAACTAGATGCTTCCTAAGGTCCCTTCCAGTCTAAACCATTCTAGGAGTCTATGGTCTCAACAATGTAACAACGAATATTGGGATTACCAACATAATGATATCCTCACAATTATATGATAATAACAAATGAAATATTATTTTCCAGTTGCATCTTCCACTGGTTAAATCATCTAAATGCGCTGATGCTGACGAAATAATTCTTCTCCATACCAACTCTTGACCTGGGGCTTTTAGACTTCAACACATATGGCTGATAGTTTTGATTATTCCACTGCACATGCTTAATGATATCACAATAAGCAATTTGTTAAATATACTTGGAAACTTGGGGAGCTATCCAAATCTTTCTCATGGGAGCTAAGAAGACCTTGCAATTTGCATTTACTGCAGAATCACAGCACCAAGACAAACCTCCTCAATACAGCAACTATTATTTTAGAGGAATGAAAGATCACAATTTCAGTGGGATTACAGCTGTTTTCATGGAACAAGGAGCAAAATATATAGGCCTATTATGGACCGGCAAACCAATTATCAGCTGTGGTACAGGTCAAGTGGCAAATGCAGGCCAAACTATTGGACAGAGCTTCATTGAAATCAATGGAAAAGAGCAGCTTATTCCAGTGATAAATATCATGCTACAAGTTTCACTAGCTTTTTAAAAAAGGGTTTAATAAGAAAATCGTTCACTGCAGTGACCAACAATTACGTCGCGTAATATGCCAGGGAAAATCTCATTTGTCACAAAGGGGGAAGGTAGGAATGTAGATCTGAATTAGATTGTGAAACGAATGAATGTGTGCAGTTTGCACGCCACAGACAGCTTGGTTTATAACTGAAGAATGGTTGGAGAAATATTCTGTTTTTTAAGCACAGGGAATACTTTAAATTTTCAGCTATTTAAGAAGGTATTCCATGTACGTGGAATATTCAAATTTGCCATGAATGAGGGAGCATTCAGCATTTGTGATGCCTGCACTCCCTGTCTGGTGCACTGGAACTTGCTGGCAGCCATCCCAGAATCTTTCAAGGAAGAGTGCATGGATGTTTGCAGTAATTTATTGGCCACTTCTTGCAAGCCTCTGAGAAATTACATTAAAATTTTAACTTCTTGCTAGACCATTGTAAGTAATGACAATTAGAAGCTATTGTTAAGGCCATGGTGAAACTTGCCTGATCTTGGGAACCTATTTGGCAGAAACATTCCGTGAAGAGCTATGGTCTGACCTCACTACTCCCTTTCCAAAGAGCAGTATGGTAATGCCAGCAAGAGTTTATTTATTTAACTTGTAAACCTGCCACTGCAGACAGATGCTATTGCAAGAATGTCCCACCTGATTAATTTCCTCTGATAGCCAAAGGCTTCTTGCATACTACTTCCAAAAAAGAAAATGAGCTCAGAGGCAGGGGTAGTCTTGTTAATTACCAGAATGCATCTATCTACACGTGTTCCTGCTTCCTAGGTTTATTTATGGGAAAACAAAACAAAACACCCCACTCCTTTCTAAAGACAACCTCTGTCTTTGGGTACCAGCCCCATGACATTTGGATTTCTATGATGAGAAACAGTGAACTTGTTCTTTTTCCTTTCTTTCTACATTGTACACAAACCATTTCACAGGTGGAGGTCTTTTTTAAATTAAAAACCTTTATTCAGTGGGAGGTAAATAATCAGAGACAACAGCAAAAGATAAATGTAATACGAGCATGTGGGAAAAGTTAAATAATGTTTAATTGATGGTTGGAACTGTTTACAACAGTATCTCTTAGAAGCTCTTCTAATATTATTAAGCAGATAAATTCATGTTTTCAAAAATTTAAACTAGGATGAAGATGCTTCCTTGACACATGTCTGAACTCTCCTACTCTCTAAAAGAACAGAAAAATATTTGTGAAGAAGTTTTGTGGAGCATGATGTTTACTTCTTTAGCTGTGTTCTTGCCATGAACAGTATTAAATAACCCAACATCCAGTGATACCTTTTTAGAAATGCTTAATATTTGTAGTAACCAAATTATTATGACACTGAGGTCAGCAACATATTACAGCAATGCAAAAGGAATTATATTAAAGTATATACTTTGGTATGACCTGCTGTTTTTCTAAGAGCCTATGATGAACACAAGGCTGAATATTCATATTTTCAGAGTTTCTAAAATGCAGCAATTGGTAGCAAACCTTTATGAGTATATTTACAACTGCAGAGGTTACTTGAAATGTCTATCATATTTTCATGTAGGTGAACAGCCTAGTTTATAGCTTATACAAGGCCCCTCATTAGAGGATTGTGAAAATCTGTATGTGTCTTCCCCCTTCTTTTCTGTCCTGTTCTGCCAGTCTGAGTTGCACTGTGATTTTACAGCCAGCTTTCACTGGAGTGGTTAACAGCAAACTTCACTGAACATATAAAGAATTAAATTTCAAACTTCATGTGGTTATTAGTGAGACATATCTCATACCAATATCTCACTTCAATAGTGAGAAATGCAATGGAAATTTCAATAGAAATGCAATTTTGATTTCCATAGAAAGAAATG
Source organism: Pomatostomus ruficeps (assembly GCA_013400735.1). Taxonomy (NCBI): domain Eukaryota; kingdom Metazoa; phylum Chordata; class Aves; order Passeriformes; family Timaliidae; genus Pomatostomus; species Pomatostomus ruficeps. The sequence goes on along the minus strand of VYZT01034658.1, from coordinate 57,127 downwards.
CACTTAACTCAATAGAATTGCATCAGTATTGTAGAGATGTGAGATCACGTTTTGTAGACTGAATGGAGTTATCATAAATATAGATTTAATCTACATACTCTTCAATTTTCAGGTACTTGGAAGAGATATCCAGGAAGGGATCAATCTCTGTATGTATATATTGATGTGTACAAATACATAGAGACTTAAGGCCTGAAAAAGACCTCCCACATCAAAAATACAACCATAAACCCCGCACTGCCATAATCGTCTCTAAACCATATCCCCACATGCCACATCCACCTTTTGAACATTTATTGGGATGGTGACTCCACCACTTTCCCTGGGCAGTCCGTTTCAATGCCTGACCACCCTTTCTGTGAAAGTCTTTTCCCTAAGAGCCAGTCTAAACCTCACCTGTTGCAACTTGAGGCTATTTCCTCTTGTCCTGTCACTTGTTACCTGGGAGAAGAGGCTGACCCCCACCCGCTACACCCTCCTTTCAGGCACTTGCAGAGAGTGATAAGGTTGCCCCTAAGCCTCCTTTTCTCCAGGCTAAACACCCCCAGATCCCTCAGATGTAAGACTTGTGCTCCAGACCCTTCCCCAGCTCTGTTGCCCTTCTCTGGACACGCTCCAGCCCCTCAATGTCCTTCTTGCAGTGAGGGGCCCAGAACTGAACACAGGATTCGAGGTGTGGCCTCACCAGTGCTGACTACAGGGCGACGGTCACTGCCCTGGTCCTGCTGGCCACATCATTGCTGATCCAGGCCAGGATGCCATTGGCCTTCTTGGCCACCTGGATCATGTTCAGTGGTTGTGGACCAGCACCCCCAGGTCCTTTTCCACCAGGCAGCTTTCCAGCCACTGCCTCCAGCCTGTGGCACTGCACGGGGCTGTTGTGACCCAAGGGCAGGATGTGGCACTTGGCCTTGTTGAGTCTCAGTTTGCTTTGGTCCATCAATGCAGCAATGATGGGAGGAAGCAAAGATGGAGCTGGAGTCAACTTTAAGAGAACAAGAGGTTCTGGACTCGAATTTTAACATAGGAAAACCTATTCAAATGCTGAAAATTACTTTTTTGTTTGTTTGTTTATTTTTTGTTCAGAGAGACTGAGCAGCCTCCATTCTTGGAGATACTGAAAACCTGACTTGACATGGTCATGAGCAACCTTCTACTGATAACCCTGCCTTGAGCAGGGGCATTTAAGTTCTTAAGGTGTCTTCCCACTTCATCTATTCCCTGATTCTGTGAGTTTCAGCTATGATAAAATACTGTCTTCTTATTTGCCTGACCTTGATATTGTAGATTATTAATTGGAAAATTAAGAAAACATACCATTTAAATATCATTTATCACATATTCCTGTTATCAGAATTAGTATTCAGCAACACTGCGTCTTTAGCTCAATTTTGTGCCAGAGTTTGGTATGGGCAGAAGGTTGGATGGGAGCGAAATTATTAGTGATTAATTTATACCATTTATATGGTGTGATTTGAAAATGCTGTGAAAGATAGGCAGAGATTACATCAAATTGTTCTTACCTGCCTCAGGGCTGTTCTGACTTAGGATAAAAAAATAAAACCCAAGCTGGAAGCAGAAACAGATAGGTATCTGAAATAAATTATGATATAATCTATTGCTCTCTTTGCTGCAAGGTTATCCCAGAGCCTATAAACATTCCTCAGAGATCCACACTGTCTGTGTTTAAAAGCCACCAAGCATTTCTAATTTAAGGATTTGTTAAAGCTATTCCCTACTCCTCACATCATCCAAGAACAAGTCTTTAATCTTGTCAGAAGTTTATGACTAAATAAAAATTCTTAACGGAAATTTTTAAACTATTTTGTTGTGGTGAGGTACTTTAGCCCAGAGAGCTGCTAAGTCAGGGAATTTAGCCTTTTGTTTGAAGACAAAAGGAAAACTGTTATAAAACTTTTCTTCTTTTTCCTGTAATCAAACCACCACCAACTAAAAATCCTATTAAAATAAATCAGGTATTCAAATTGTAGCTGGAAAAATGTTTAGCATCTTGCTATGCCAGAAACTGAATTACATTTATAATAAATGGAGAAAATTTTACGCAGCTGAATTTTCTGAGCACTACTGGATCAGATTGCTACCTGTAGCCTGCATAATTAGCATCCATAAGGCATCAAATGCTATTTTGTATTTATGTAGTCATTTAAATATATGGGATACTAGGCCAAATATGATCTGAGAATGAAATGAAATCTGGAGAGCAGAACCAGTAGAGGATCCAGGTTTCTAATCAGCTTCTATTAGAAAGAGAACAGACCCTTTATTTTTTGTATGTATCTCTTGATGCCCAATCCAGCCTGGATGAATAAGGGACACACAGATCACATTCCATAGACTCCCAAAGTGATCAAACCACTCTTGAAAGTCATGCAGTGACACTTAGGTGAAGTTTATCCCCAAGAAGGGCTGCTGGGGTTGCCTGAAATTTTTGACGTGGCAAAAGGGAGCAAAGTAAAGGGGTTCACTTTTTGCTGGATGGGAGCTCAGGGCTTTATTGCAGATTCCATTGAAGTGCTGAGCCCAGAAACAAAGAAAGCCAACCTGTCTTGGAAATTGTACACCAGTACTGTATCTACTAATCCACTGTATGTGCCTGAGGTTACTCTCCTGCTCAAAGGACAACAGCCACAGAACAGCTCACATTCCCACCATTCACCTCTCACTCTCCAGGTCAAGGTGGACACATGAATCGTGGGTGGCCTCTGCCAGATCCTGGTTCATGCTCAGCAAGGACCAGGCTGACAATTTATCAACATAGTGATTGTATTTCAGGGCCTGGGAACACTTCTTGACACCGTTTTCTGTAATACTGATGCAGTCATATATCCCTTTTAAGAATAAAGCCTCATAATTTGATAACAAGTAAGTTACAAACATGGAACTACAATTCTCTCTCCCTTCTTAGCACATGCTCAATGTATGGAGGGATGGGATTTCAGATGTAAATAAATGGTAGATTGCACAGAATTGGAACTGTGATTTGGGAATTATAATTTTAAAGTTATAAAAAAGAATGCATGTGAATACACAACTTGAAAATAGATGACAAGAGAAATGAAAAGCAATTCTTCACTCCAGATCTTGTGAACACTTCAGCAACTGTTATCCTGGAGAATCCTAACAGACCTCCTACATCTTTATTGCACATGAAGGGCAATTTCATCAGGCCCTTCAGTGCATGGTTACCCCAGAGCACAACTGTGTCTTCTCAATGGTGTTTTTTTATCATTATGGCTTTGTACTGCCAGCTAAATGCCCCTTTGCTTTACCATTTGGTGGATGATTTGAACTAACGTAAGGAAACAAGAAACATAACCCAGAAATGTGTGCTTTGCTCAATTACAGACAAAGATGTTAAACCATAATAATGTTCCCTTGCCAACATAATGAAAAACAGTGAGATGTTCAAATCCTAAAAAAAACCAGCTGCACATACAGGTGTCTGCACCAGATGCTTCCCTAAGCACAATGTGATAAAAGTGATTATTCCTCACTCAACAGAGAACAGTCCCTAAGCAGGGTATTTAAAGAAGGATGATAACACAGGTAATTAGGAGCCCCACGCTTTACACACAGAGCGAGGCTTAAGAGGGTAAAGCTGAGAACCATCTGTCTTTACATGTGGACCTGAGTTTTTATGTGTGACTTTATAATAAAAAAAGACAGTTTTCAGTCTGATTTCTCAAGTGAGATCCTACCTAGAAATTGATTAAGGACTAAATGACACATCCCTGTTTTTAACAGGTGGTACTTTGCCCTGTGACTTCAACAGGAACATGAGCACCAGAATGTGATACCAGACCGATGATGGACTTTTCCATGAAGAGTGAAGGAATATCCTTGTCTTGACCCAAAGTATGCATATAGTGTCTTTTCCTACCTTTGGACTTCCTGTCATGGTAGCTCCTGCCTCGATAATGGTGCCCACTGTCTGTGTACAGATTCTCAAGATCTTCTTGCCAGGAGTCCGGGTTAAAGTGTTTCAGCAGATCCTCCACCGTGTCAAATGCAGCAATGGTCTGATCCAGTGCTTCCGCCGTGAGCGTAGGGTCAGTCACTGATGGAGAGGGATAGGATATCCCCTAAGAGTGACATACATCTCAGTGTACTTGGAATAAATTGCAGCACCACTTTAAACAACTGAAAACAGTTATTGAGAAACTTGTCTCATTACTGAGTGAAACAGCACATCAGGCCATCTTTTCAAGTCTTTGGGACAGGACTTTCTTAAACCTGTGGTTTTTTTGTAAGGAGAAGAGACACCAAGAAATTAAAAAAAAATCCCAGAGGGGATACAGGGAGCAAAAGCACTGCCACTGCTGGACTGTCAGTATTTGCACGCGCTCCTCAAAGGGAATAATGGTTTGCACATATATAAAGATGTAATGAAATTGTCTTTTGAAAGCACTCTGATGGCCATGGCCACAGAAATGGAGATGCCCGCTCTGTTGTTTATATCACAAGAGGCAGATCAGAAACCACAGCACAAAAAGGCAAATACAACAAGTCCACTAGACTATCTTTCTCTGGTCAATTTGGACAACAAATTTGGCATGGCTAGAGACTTGAAAAAATGGCCCTTTATTCCCCCAAATTAAACGGATTACAAAACACCGATGAATTGACATTGAATTTACCTCTTTTATCAAAACCAGAACTTACGAAGCAAACAGAAAAAAACTTGGTATTTGGATCTTGGGGGTGCTGGTGGGTGAGAGGTTGGACATGAGCTGGCAATTTGCACTAACAGCCCAGAAAGCCAAACGTGTCCCAGGCTGCATCCAAAGCAGCGTGGGCAGCAGGGTCAGGGAGTGGATTGTGCCCCTCTTCTCTGCTCTGGTGAGACCCCACCTGCAGTGCTGCATCCAGTTCTGGGGTCCCAGCACAGCAGGGACATGGACCTGTTGGAGTGAGTCCAGAGGGGGGACACCAAGATGATCAGAGGGATGGAGGAAAGACTAAGAGAACTGGAATTGTTCAGCCTAGAGAAGAAAAGGCATCAGGGTGACCTATCTATGGCCTTCCAATGCCTACAAGAAAGATGGAGAGAAACTTTTTACAAGAGCATGTAGTGATAAGACAAGGTGGATTGGCTTTAAAATGAAAGAGGGTAGGTCTGGATTAGATTTGAGGAAGAAACTCTTTGCTGTGAGGGTGGTGAGACACTGGAACAGGTTGCTGAGAGAGACTGTGGATGCCCCATCCCTGACAGTGTTCACAGTCAGGCTGGAGGGGGCTGTGAGCAGCCTGGTCTAATGAAAGGCATCCCTGCCCATAGCAGGGGGTTTGAAACTGGGTGATCTCTAAGGAACCTTCCAACCCAAGCCATTCTATAATTCTATGATCTCAGCAATGTAACAATGAATATTTGGATGACTAACATAGTAATATCCTCACAATTATATCATAATACCAAATGGAATGTTTATTTTCCACCAGTAAGGACCAAGTACCATTCTCTGAGTGTTCCCACTGAACTTCTGGCACAGTTTGACTTTGACAGAATGACTGCTGCAATTTCAGTTTTATAGGAGAGAACTTGAAACATTTTTAAGATTCTTTATTTAGAACCACAATATTCACTATCCTGATATCTCTTTTTCCCTTGACCAAGCAGAAGGCCAAATGGTATGTAAACAGTATGTAAAATATGTATAAGAAAAACCATTAATGCAGAACTCTTACTTTCTGAAGGACCACAATCAAAGTTTCGTCCAACAACAGGCATGGTATAGCACAAGAATTGTTTGATCTTGTAAGTTAAAACATTGGGGAGAAATCCCTAGAAAGCTAAATTCTTTCATGAAAACCCAGCTCTGAAGTAAAGCAGCAGAAATATGCCAGTTAAAATTAATGGCTTCCAAAATATTTGTTTTGCCTCATCTTCCAAGTAAATGCATATGTTAAACTATTAATCTTTGTGATTAACTTCACTCAGTTGGGTAGTAATGGGAGGGTCAACTCATTTGAATAAATTCCCTCCCTTTTTTGCAGGACTGCGTCCTTCAATTCCTACTATAATAGTTTAAAAGGATATACATATGTCTTTTAAAATAAAACACTTGTCTCTAATGGTAAGCTATATCACAAAAGTAACAATCCTCGACCTTTTCTGCATATGTTTGTTGAAAATATGGACAGTCCAAATTTTTAAAAATCAGAAAGAGAAGAAACAGAAAACGCAACAACAGTGCAGTCAAGAAGCATAGCTGTGCTCTACTGCTTACCACCAACAGCCCAACCACGTGTGACTGCAATGCCTCTTCAGTGCAGAGGCCTGTAAAAATTCATGACCCCTTAAAAAGGAAGGCATACCTCAAAGCCTCTCTTCTGACTTCTAAGTGGCTTGGAATAGAGAGTGTCAGAGACATGGAAGTCCCAGGAGTTAAAAAGCTCACACCAGCAAAGTGAACACAGCATTGTTATCTAAAGCAATGTTGCAGGACAGGCTATGCTGCAGCCAGCATCATGCAGTGTGCTAACGCAGCCTCTGAGGTTAAAAAAGGAAAAGGCACCCAAATGCTACTTTCTTACTGAGGAGAGTTTGGTGGAGCTCATGGCAGTCCAACAGGGAAAGATCAGTCCCCAACTGCCTTTCAAAAGTGAGGGAGATGGTGCAAGGATGCTGAAGAAACAGGAGCATAAAAATCAGGCCACAGGTTGTGTGGCTTACTCAATGCAGGAGGCTTTTTTTCCACATGTTCAACTGTATATTTCATTACAGAAGCGGAGGTCAGGCTGTGAATATGCAGGGCATTTCAAACTCATGCAGGCTGCTGGGATTCCCCATTTTCTTTTCATATAAAAGCTCCTACTCAAGAGATTTGTGCAGCCTCATTCAAACACAGAAGAAAGCTTAACTTATTCTCAGTGACAGCCAAAGCAAGAGGAATTATTTCAACAGCTCAGATAGCCTCCTGGCAGCAACATCATGTGACAGGCCCAAAACCAACTTCAAAGCTGCCAACCCAACTGCCTCTCTTTTGTCCTGCCAAGAATGAGGCACTGGCTTTAAGAGAGTTTGTGCTTGTCGTAATCTGACTTCTGAGATCACATCCAAAGAGGGGGAAAGAGGAAGAGTGAAATGTAAGAAGCAATGAGGAGCAAAGATTTTCCACATTATGTACCTCCTTTACATTTCTTAAAAGCACTGAATACATTTTTAATTCAATGGAACACAAAAGCATCTTTTTTTGGTCTGTGCTCTTGCCCTTAATTTCTGTTCCCTCATTCTTTTCACTTTCCTATCTCTATTGTGAGCCTGACAGGCAATTCAATGTGCATCACAGTTTTTTGTTGGTCATAAAATTACTTTACATATAATGGAAACTAACCTTATAAAGAGTGGATTTTATTTCTTTTATTTTTTCTTCTGGGTTTGCCATGATGGGTTACGGGCACAAGCATTTAACTTTCCCAGAAAAAACCCAAACAAAAAACCCAAACCAAAATATAACTCCATAATATGACCTCAGACATGGAAGAAAGAATTTTCTCACTCTAAAATTTTCATTCAGAGAGTTGTAATGTGTCTAGATCCTAAAATGAGTCTTTCGGTTACTTGTGGGTTTGGGAGAAGGAACTTAGACCTGTCATGCTACCTGAGCATCAGCAGAATTGTCTGTTATCTTGTCCAAGACTGAAAAGTCTGAGTTTGTCCTTCTGCCTCTCAAGACCATAACAGAATTCCTGAATCGTTCTCTCCTGAAGAACTTGGATGTACTCAGACATTTTCCTTGGTGCCTTTGTGAAAAACTGCTCGATCTTCCTACCTTATTTTGTCTGAGGATAAGAAGGATTTGTGGGTGCAATGTGCTGGAGAAAGTGTATTTTATTAGATAGGGAATGACATGGGAAAACCTATGAAACGGAGGTTCTGCTTCTGGTTTAGCTATAGGTTTCCATGTGGCCTTGGGCACCAGCTTGCTATCTGTAACATTTGTATTGAACTTCCTGAGCTGCAACACACTAAAAACAATTTTTCAGAAAAAAAAGATGCAAAAGATGAACTTAATTTTTCAATATGAAAAGGATACTGAGTTATTGTTTGGTATATTGTGCATTTTATGATGTTAAGGACTTTAACTAACATGGTGTTTACCATATGTTTGAGCTCATTTACATAGTTACCTGATGAGGGAGCCCTAGGCTTACTTTTTCAAACATCAGTTTACCATATTTTTAAACAAAATATTCCATCACATTGATTTTTTTTTCCCAAGCCCATACTAGAATGAAAAAACAAATTTATTAGTATAACTGTTCTAGCATCTCCTGCTTGGCACATTCAGTAGATCTCAGCACTGCTAACATCCCTCCTCAAGACTTTCAGCACAGTTGGTTCCAGGCAATCAATGGATTGTATCACAAAGGGCAAACGTCATTTGCAAATTCAAGAGTAAACACGAGTGAGATTGGCTTAACATCTTCTAATTTTGGCAGCATGGAATTTTCCCTCTACTGGCTGCCTTGATTGGACCCTGATCAGTAGGATTTACCCGTATTTTATTTATTGCTCCTTCACCAGCTACTCTTGGCAGCTACTCTAACAAAGGTGCTATCACTAAGCTCTCTTCCATGAATGCTCCAGACTCTGGTCTCAACTCTGCTTTAAGCACTTCTCCCCACCTCACGTGTTTCAAGAGGAGTTAACAAGAGCTGTGACATGGTGTGGAGCACATAACAAAGCTCACAGAAGAGGACTGCCCATATTATGAATTCTCATACCAATATGCCATTCCCCAGCACTGGGAAATGAAAGAAAGGACAGATTTTTTGCAAATGACATAAATCAAATGTAATGAAGAGAAAAATAAAATTTTATATGGGATTACTTGGGGTTTTATCTTTTTTGTTCTTTCTTAACTTTTCTCCCAAGTTGCAATTCCCTGCTGAATATGGAGTAACTGTATCTGAGTTCAGATATAATATTTTATTAGAAACACTTAAAAAAGAGTTCTCAGTATTGACAATGAAAGGCTAGATCCATTTTCCTGCCAGCCTCTTTTACATAGTCCTCCACATAGGTCAAGACATTCTATGATTAAAAATTTTAAGTTTGTATCTTGTATTTTCATACTAGCAGGCTGAGTTTGAAAGCAGGAAGTGTTTCCCAATGGCTGTCTCATATGTTTACAACAGCTAATGGCATATCCTGAACCTTTTATCCCTAAAAACATACTGTTTGACTCCAGTATGAGTTGGATAAACACTTTATTCATCCTCTTTCAAGGGTGAATACATCATTTTTCTGTGCAGGTGCCATTTTATTGAGTTGGATTCAAGCCACCCTATCAATCCATCCATGGGCAAAACAGTGAGAAATTACTTACTGAGACAGAGCTTGTGACTGACTCCCAGTTGGTTTCCGAGGCTGCATGCTGGAAATCATCCTAAGGGGAAAAACACACAGGAAAAATCACCATTAAGGCAATATCCTAAATTAACTACAGACTCAAAAAAAATGTTTCAACATTCAACATCTGTCACTTTTTCTAACCATTTTAATGCAGAAGTCCCTTGCCATATGTCAGTCTTAAACAGAGCTACTTCCATTCAGGTTCCTCCTTTTTCAATGTTTATAAACTCCTTGTGAGCTTGCTTGAACAAGAATGGGTGAATATTATTATTGTTATTGTTATTATTATTAACAACAACAGCAACAATAATAATGATAATACCAACCTGATATATGCTGCTTTGCATAGCAGGACCTAATCGGGTCAAGGACATCACATTCATCTGCCAACATAAATATTAAACACCATCTCTGTATTTCTACAATCAGAGAATTAATGCAGTTGCCAAAGGGATCTGTTGGAAAGAATGTGAACATGCTAATTCCCTGGTACTACTTAGTCAAGGTGAAAAGCAGGGTAATCTAATCCATTTGAAAAGTAGTCCTAAAATGACTGTGCTGCTTTTGGTACTTGTGCTGAACAGTACATGATCATCACTGTACTATGTTTTGTTACATCAAAAACCACAGCCACAGTGTGTTCCCACTAACAGTGTCATTGCACAGAATCTCTGGGCATTTATCATTAATTTGAGCACAAGGATGGGATTCATATCATCTATCTTTGGACATCTACAAAGCCAACATCTAAGCTAGTTAGTCTTGTTTCCATTTACAGTCAACTAAACCTGGCATTTCCAGTATGCAAATAATCTGATCTGTTTTAAAAGCTTAATTTGGAATGACACTGCACCCTAAAAATGCATTTTTTATCTCCATTGTCTCTGTAAAGAGAACCTGGGAGGATGAGCTTAGATACAGATGTCAAAACTGTAGATATTGATATGCAGTTACCTAAATCCCAATCCACTTGTCTGACCAATGATAAGAAATCACTACTTAAATAATGAAGAAGCCATTTCTTTAATTTTTGGGAAATTTACTCATTTCCAACTGGAATAACTAAACCGTGAAATATGGAAAAAAAAGAGGCAGCACTACAGAATGGTTATTAAGCACACACATGCAGCGAATAGCTAATGATCGGTATGAATATGCAGGTAAAGAAAGTGGACTGAAGTGACTGCATACCAAGATTTTAATTTCTAATAGTAGAATTTGTGATGAAAGGGTTTAAGGAAGATGGATCAATGCCTTGGCTCACAATTTCATACTGACTCAGTATCTGATAAGCCTTTTTTTTTTAAGCTGTCAACTGAAAGGGGAAATGGAAGGGAAACTGCACAGCTGATGCTCACTAGACTTGATCCTGCATTGGATCATACATATACGCATATATTAAACTATTTCTTAGGAATGGAAAACAGAAAATTGATCTCATAATCTGCTAATTCACCAATAAAATTTTCCTTTAGTCAAGAAGGAACAGAACTGCTTTCAGATCCAGAATCAATATACTTGGCTTTTTAATGTTTTTCATTTGCTATAGAAAAATATTTAAATGCCTCAAAAGTCACAAGATTGTTTATTCAATACTGTTAGTGTTTCTTCTACTTTAGTATTTAAGGTTAGTAGAAATTAAGAAATCCCATCACTAAGTGACCACTGAAGCTGCTGGGCAATTAAAACGCTAATAATTATGTGGTCATTTTCTGCTAAGAATACAGACACAAAACACTGGTGAAATTTTCAATGCAGATTTTTTTCTTAAAACCAGTAAAGAGATCTGTAAATGTTATAATCAGGTCATACGCAATTCTGAATATGCCTACCTTGGCCACATTCTCTACACATTTGGTTGCCCAGTTCTTGACAAGCCACAATTTAAATTAAATAAAAATGTATTTGAAAAGCTCATGAATCCTCTGGTAAAGGCTGCCAGTTGCAAAACTTGGAAATAATTTCCTCTCTGTCATTAGCTTCCTTTGAGCACTTCCAGGAAAAAAAGTGGCATTGAGTTCTAAAGTATTATTTTAAAACAGAAACAATTTGCTTCACTGAATGTTTTGAGAAGACTGTAGTCTTGTTTTCAAAGGGATAGTCCACTTGTTTTATCTAAATGTGGATATCAAAACTGTTTCTTTAGCCTGTGATTCTTTGAGTTGGTTCATGCCAGGAAACCCCTCCAAAATCCTGATATAGACACGTGTACCACCTGCTTCTTGGATCTCAAACCTGATGACTGCACATTTCAACTCTGATTATATTCAATCTGCATAAACTATTCACAACTCTATGGCTTTGTTCCACCACCACTCAAGGCAGCTGCAGTCATTCTTGGCTTCTCAGTGCTTTCAACCTCTACAGTTTGGAGATTATTATTATCTATGGCTTCTGCTTGCAGCTATTTCAAAAAATAATATCAAAGTGGTTCTCATAATTACAAAACCCTCTCCTCCTTTCTCACCATTGCCCCCAGCAGAAGCTGAAGGACAAATCTATTTTCAGCGCTATCTATTCATTCAATTCATACTACCTCGTTCATGTGAATTTGCCTATGATTGCTTTGGCTGTTGTTTGGCTGACGTTTCTTCATTACTTAAAACAACATTAAAACTTTTAGTTAAAACATTTAAAGAAACACCAAAATTCTCACACCTTTTCCAACTGAATCAGAAACAGGGTAGTAATAATTTGGCTACATCACCTAGACAACAGTGCTTCTATTTTTGTATTTGTGTCATGGTAACATAGAAACTTTACCAGAGACTTCAGCAAAGCATTGGATTAACTGTTCTACAAGCAGCAAAAATACAGGCAAACAACAGGACTACCAATCACCTTCTGAAAGCAGCTATATTTAGTGAAGAAAAATGACTTCCAAACATCAACTTCCAAAATTACACCTCAGCAAGACAAATCCCGAGTCAGTCCTCAGAGTTAAATATGTATGGACATTGATATATTGTTCTTGGCTCCGTTTCAGACAAAAAAAAGCTACTCTCTGCTTCATAGACTGACTTTATAGCCTGTCTCCCAGCACTGACTGCCAGTAAGTGACAAGGACTCACAGGGAATAATCTGTGTTTCACCCAGGACTTTCACAAGTGGAGACCATGATGCAAAATCCCAGCTATCAATGATTTATGAAACTGCAGAGCCAGATAGCACTGGTTGCTGAGGAAGATGATTTGCAGCCTGGGTGTCCATGACCTGCAGCAGCACAGGCTCTTCTGTGTTGAAGCCATGGGGCTAGGCACGGTCAGTAGGAAGAGAGAGGCATCAGGAAAACACCCGGGATGTGGCTGGGAAGCGCGCCAGTTTGAGAAGCATGTTGTCATGACTCACTTTGTTGTACCACCCATGTGGCAAAACATGCGAGTCCTCCCAGCTATGCTGAGTTACTGACTGGTCCTCGAATTAAAAGCAAGAAGCAATGTGATTCTTCACTTTTTTACATAATTTATCACTGTAGGTTACTCTCTTGCCATCTTGGTGTGTGACTGCTATGAGGAAGGATGCCTGGGATAGGTAATAACCACCAAAGGATGGGTACAGCAGGCAGACAGCTCTCTCCAGTGCAAAGAAGCAGCCCCGTATCTCTATAAACTTCTCTCTCAACTCTTTTTCTTAATCTGCAGGTTTCTGGGGTGATTGGATTAGATTTGGTAAAACATCGTTCATCTGACAAAACAGCTACAAAATATTGCTAATGAAAGCTGAGGCGATGCTCTCCACTTCAGTGCATGGGAAAGGTTCTCAAAAGAGCTGCGATTAGGAAGAGTCCAGGCAGAACCCCTGACTGATGCTTAGGGGCTTCTGGTTCAGCAAGGTCCTCTCCTAATGGAGCCACCCTCTCTGTGCCCTTCTACTCGGAAGAGAAGTGAGGGAGAAAGGGTCACAATGCAGGCATGTTCTTGGGGCAAGTAAGCATGAGAAAGGGGAAGAATGAAGTAAACTAAGAAAAAATTAAGACAGAGTGGTCACCCCATTTGTGGTATTTAGACACCCTGATTCTATACAATCCAAAAGAGAAGCAGTTTCTAGGAATTTACAGAAGAACGGGACAACGGCATGTACTGAGGCACACAGTAGATCCCGCAGAAACAAATCATGGATGAAATGGGACATGTTCCAGTACAGAAACAAAAAGAAGTTGTGAACTCTCCCTGGAATTAGAGACAAAGGACAATGAAAGTTCTGTAAGGAAAAATTAGGGTGAATTGCAACTTGAAGAAAAAAAGAGACAAAATTATCCTAACATTTAGATGAATAAACAGAAACTCAATGACACCCATTGTTGAACAACAGTCAAGTTGCATCTATTGCATTCAGAGCTATGTGTAGACAGGTAGCTGATAATCAGATAAACTTGTATTTTTATATAGTAATAACAAATTATAATAACCTGTAAATCCTTCTCTTTTTTTTTCCTGCCACAAGCAATAGTACCTATATTTTTGCTAACAATTGAATTGATAGATATTACATTTCCTATACAAAGTGACACATATTTCAAGCAAATGAACTCCAAACTCAGAACATGCTATAGAACAGAAATGGTGTTATGTAAGTTAGAGGCAAAAGAAAAATCATAGTTGCATTCAAAAAAAATGCTGATACATACTCAAGATTGTACACTTCAAATGATTAAATTTAATTTCCCGTGTATCATTTTAGTCCATTCCAATTTCTAGAAATATAAGCATATAGATTTTCGCTTAGAAATATCTTTTTCTTGTACCATACTTTCATTTTGTCACATTGCTAGGTTTTAATTTAGTATTAGAATAGTATTTATTAACACTTCTCCTAGGGATGCTAAAAGATACCTACAGCAGGCTACCCACTAGGAAGCCAGAGGCTGCTTTTTTCTTACAGTAATGGTCAAACCACTGCTCTGCTCAGCTCTGGTGACCAGACATTAAAATAAAGGATACTGAATTTGGAAAGCATGCAACAATGATGGTTTGTAATCTGGGAATCATTCCTTGCAATGAAACATTAAGTGGAGGCCAGTGTCTTTCAAGAAGGTGAGATGTCACTTGACCCTGTCTCTCCAGATAACAACCTCTGCTCTGCTAAAAGAGCCTATTACCAATGTCAACAAGCTCTTTCATTTGGCAGTGCAAGCATTAATGAATCCAGGTAGCTGTAATATGAAGGCTGCAATATCCAAACTGGAAGTATAAGCAATTTTTAATAATGATGTCAGCTATTACCAGAACAGCTAAGAAATTAACAAATAACTTAAATCATACTGAATTTTCTTTTCTATTTTTTGATGCAGTCCCATAAAGGCAGGCCATCCATGACAACAGTATTTTAAAGTCAGTAACAAAAGGTCAGACAGCCACCAAACTGTCTGATCGCAAATGTAATAGTGTGATTCTTGCCCCTTAAAAAAGATATAAATTGAGTTTCTGAAACCCAGTTGACACTGCGTATCAGTAGTTTCAACCATATCAGCTAAGATAATGCTAGTGCAAGGCAACATATAAAATCCCTCTTGATTTTTTCTGACACATTTACTGGCTATAAATGAACAGGAAACATAAGATACTTAAAATTTCAAATGTTTAAGGCTGTAATAATGACTTAGGTTAACTGCAGTTTGTTACATTTATTTATGAAAAGTTGCAGTAAAACTGAAGCAGAAGAATATATCTAATGACAATTATCTTTGGTCAATATTCCTGTTCATTCTTCACCTAGTGCTGAAAATAGGCATTGCTGGGTGCATATTGGAAGAATGTCCAAGACACTGACGTTTAAATGATCTGTCTAAAAGGTCACATAATACTTGTTCAAATGAGATGATAGTTATGTCTTTGAAAAACCAGATGTCACCTGACACTATTATGCCTATGAGCATCCTGTTTGCTACACATACCCACAAGAAAGAATGCAGGACTTCATTACCATGCTGTGCAAATTGTGCATTACCTTTATTTTTTCCATTTATCACAGAGGCCTGTCCTCATATCTCCATGTACAAGGGATTTGCAAATCGCTAATCTGCTGTATACTGCAGTTAAGCAATTGTAAACAAAATAAAAATCAACTAACATTCATTGTAAATATTCTGCAAGTGCTCCTTTGCCATTTTTATCTGAATGGCAAATTTTGATTCTGCAGTTAAACACCGGAACACGAAACTTGAAAGGCTCTTCCAGGCTGTCTCTTTCGAACCCCTCAGACTGGTTGGCTGTTTCCAAGCTAAATTTATCTTTATTGCACTTATGTAAGTACCAGCTTTACCCTTTTATTCCCCTCCCAAGTTTGCTTCCTGCAGTAATTCTGAAGAGATGTTATATCTCCTCTCAGCATCCGTTTTATTACGCTAAGCAAGCCAAGTTGTCTTGGCCCTTAGTAAGAAATGTCCTCTTCTCCCCCATTGTGCCTGAACTCAGTCCAAGAAAAATGTGGTTGCTCTGTACCATGGAGACCCAAACTGTACAAAGTATTCCAGAAAAGATGCAACTTCAGCCTCATTGGTCACATGCCTAGCACACTGAGAAATTTTTTTTCCCCTCTTCACTAACCAGTGAGATGTCATTTAACAGCAAGTAGTTTTGCTATTAATCTCTACGGGAGTGACCTCTTTGCTCATTTTTGGGCTATTCCATTTCACTGAAAATCAGTTCTGTGCTGATCAAGGTCATACAGCTTGCCTCTCAACACTGTGATTTTCCCATTCATGAACAACACACTTCAGCTCTGTGTGTGCTGCAAAAGCCATTAAAATGCTGCTCTGCAGGTTGTACTCTGGTCCCTAAAACATCCCAAAAATAAAACTGACCATACGACCAACCTTTCAGAAACTCCCATTAGCGAGCTGTCCCTGGCTGGACACTCCCTTCTGCATTACAGGACACTGCCTCTCCTCTGACTGCCATGTGCCATCTTCTCCAGCACAAGGGACTGTTTCCTGCATGACACTGGGTGAGATGCTCCTCTGAAGTCCATGTATATTTACTAGAGAGCATTTCCTTCAATTCCAGGCTATCCTTCAGTCTGGAATGAGTTTCTTTGCTAAAGAGATGTGGAGGGTTTTTTTTCTGGTTTCCTGCATCCTTAACCACCGTTTTTGCTGACAAGTGCCCTGCAAACATTTTAGGTCAGCCTAACAAGCGTGAGGGTGCCCTGGCCACTCTCCTGCCATTGATGCTATAGGCTGCCACTGCATCCACTGTCTCCATGTGAGCTCTGGCTCACCTTACTGCAATCCAGGGATGCAATACATGTGTGTTACGCTTTCGCTGCATCTGCTCCCTACTCCCTTCCTAGTCCTGTTGTATATAAAGGAGATCTGCTTTCAGAAGTGAAAAGTTTTCCCTATGGTCTGCAGTGCCCATCTCTTGGCAGTGACAGTGGAGGGCTCTGAAGAAAATTGGGCTCCTTGCTCACCTTGGTTCTGTGTCTAAGCACACCTGGGCCATGGTGGCATCCCATTTAGCAGGGCTTGCTGGTCCCCCTGTGATGCCCTATGCTGGCTCTGCCAGGGCAGAGGGGAACAAACATCCAGAGGGGTCCTGATCAGGGCGGTGCCGCACATCAAAGTGATGTCCAGAGCTGCCAGGTGGAGAAGAGCCTGGGTGGAGTGATCCCACGAGCCAGAACCTCGCTGTCAGGTCAGCATGTAGTGCCCTTGTGAGGACTTTGGTGAACTTCTGCCACGCTGACTGGCAGGGTTTTGGAAGCAGCCTCCCTGGTAATAGGTGACTCTGCCCTGAGCAAAACTGCAAAAGCTGATACTTCACTTGCCCGGTAGTGTCCAGGTGGGCAAAAAACTTTTTCAGAGTTAACAGAAGGCAGTGGCAGCTGGTTACTTCAGTTCCTCCTTCTTGGTGTGACTAATACCAAATGGGAATGTACTGAAAGGCCCCAGTACTAGGGAGAGAAGGAAAAATATTCATGAGAGAAAAACTCCTAGGAGCAAGCTATTAATTTTCTGACTTCTTTCCTCTTGGGTTTCTACATATTTTTTACAGATTTAAACACGGTCCATAATCAGAGAAAAATAATCATTAACAAATACAGTGTAATTTCATTTAATATTCCAAGTTTTAAACTCTTCTACCAGGAGGATCTGCTAAGTGCTCTGACACGCACACTTACATTTTCAGACGTGATTTGGAAGAAACATGGAAGCAATAATAATAATAATAATGAAAAAATCTAATGGAGCCAAGTAAATTTAATTCTAAAGCTGAGGACACAATGTAAAAGGGTGCTGGTAAGGGACATCAGCTATCCTAGTAGCAATCCCAGCCTATTGATTTTTTGTGAAGGATCCATTTGTTTTTGAGCTCTCTGTCAGAGGATGCTGTTTAATTCTGCAGCAAGCATGCAGCAGCAGCATGTGTTATGTTTCACAGATAATGCAAAACAAAGCAATTTGTTCACCCTCCTGCTTTGACTGGAAGGCATTGCATTTTCTAGGACAACAACAAAGGACTGCTATCCAAGCTTTCTAAGATGTTCAATAATCATAAAAATAGCAAGAATACCTAATCTTTGAAGAATAAAAGAACCATTTTCTCTTAGCTTTTCCAGGTTTTTGATGTGATCAAAAGCAGTCGATTTACTGCACACAGCACAGCATACTGCTTATTGGAGATTTTGTTTAACTAGAGTTACATCAAACAGCAAATTAAGGAAAAAAACAAACTATTCCAATCGAACTTCCAGATCCAGATCTATTCCTCAGAAACACCACTTCTGTTAAAGCCAAATACAAGTACCTTAGGAGCAGTTATGCTTCTCATTTTTCTTATGGATAATTTTACAAATAGCGAGTGATACTATGAATAAATACCAGGTAAAAAACACCTTGCATTTGCCACCTTTTTGCAAACAATCTAACTAAACCATGTTACCAGTTTTGGGATCAGTTTACCAAAAAATGGCCTTGAAAATTCTTCTAAACACCAAACTGAGACCATTCTCTGAGGACCAGGAAGGTGTGTACTGGGCCACAATTAGTGTGTGACACATTTTATTTGAATTCTGACTAAATACAAGCATAACAGAATAGATTAAGGATGGCTGTAGAATTATAATAAGCTAAATATTTTCAAGCAATGAAAATCAAGACAGTTTAATTCAGTTTTATACTAATGACCTGGAAAATGTCACAGAAAATTGAAGCTGGAAAAAAAAATAAAAAGAAGTTGTAAACAGCATTTAATACAAAGAAATATGGTAGGACTATCAGAGGTCAGAAGCAGTGGCAGGTAAGAAAAACAACAAGCTTTCACTTAAAAGAATGTAAGTGGAGAAAAAGGTACAAGCCATAAACTGTTTGATGGAACACAGAGACTCAGAAAGGAACTGGTGCCAAGAGCCTGGATGGAACAAAGATAAAAACTCATGAGATTAATCTGAAATGTGACACAGTGGTACAGCACAGAGGGTGACTTATGCCTGCACACACAGAGATCTTTCCCAGGGCACAAGGAGTTGTTCTCCCCATACCAAGGGGACATCCACTACCACTGATCACCAAGAGGACACCACATGGCCAAAAATTACCACCTCCCAGGGGACCACGGGCACAGGTGGGGCCTTTCCGCACTGGAAGGGATATGTGAGCATTCACACATCTTCACCACCTTCCCGTGAGTGCAGAACAGGGTTGTGCTCAGAAAAAAGCAAGATCTGTGGGTGCAAGCAGCTCTGCTGGAAACCAAAGATTGGTATTCTCCAGGCAACAGGCACAGTTAGGTTTAACCTACATGGGTGTGATATCAGTACTAATAAAAATTGCAGGAAGTAGCTACATACCCCATCTATGGAGATGCCAAAGTGACACCAAACCCCTGCCATCCTGCCCTTGCAGTGCTGGTCTGTGCAGGTCAGGTTTTTTGGCTGCCCACCTCCATCAGCAGTGCAGGCTTATGAGGAGAAAACACCAGGAGAGTGCCTTCACACACCCCAGCAGAAAGACTTTGCTTTATGGTTCAAAAACTCAGTCTTTCCTGAACTCCAGACAGCATTTTTAAAGTACCAAATCCACAGACTGTTTACTTTCTACGGCTGGTTTTTAGTACAGCCCTCCTGGCCACCCTGTCCGTCTTTGTTCAGGAGGACTAACCCTCCTGGACAGCCACTGCACCAGCAGTAGGCCAGCAGCCCTGCAATACCCCAGATTTCAGCAGCTGGTATTGCAAGCATTGCCTCTGCTTTTAATCTATTCCTTAATGCACTTGGAAAATGTACCTGAACCAGCACTGAGCTAGCACTGTCAGCACACAAAGTTGCTGCTAAGGTGAGAATGAACAGAGTGTTTACTTTCACATATTTCTGATGGAGATAAATTATGTGTATAGGGAGCAGAGTGTCCTATTTTCTGCTGCCTTACATTATCTGCTCCGAGTTGGGTTTTTGCTCTCTCTTCAGAGCTTAATAATGCCAACTTTTCTGTATAAACTCATGCATATGCAAAAAGAGGTGGAAGGCCCGAATAAGAACATGACTGATACATTCAGATTCTTTGCTAACCATCAGCATAAAATAAGCACGCAAGACCCTGTGTACACCATGCCTGCTTAGAGACGAGGCAGCTCAGAGCTAGTACACACATCTAAGTACAATGCACATTTTGAAATAGGATCTCATTTCCAGTCAAGCACAAAAGTTTCACCTCATCTGTGAAAAACCGAAATTGCTTTGTGTTTGGTTTAGGTTCCCATACCCACACAGTATTCCCAATTTCTCTCCACTTCTAGGAAAGGCACAGTTTTCAGCAGCCTATTTCCATCACTAGTGGATGGAAAATCTTCAGCATGCAACACAAACCTCATAGAGCAGTCTGATTACTCCTCGTGGTCCTCATGGTGCCCAGGTTCTTTCAAGACTTTTTTTTGGTTCAAGTTTATTGGACAGACTTTGGTGTGAGATAAAATTTTTGTGGTCCCAAGGTGTTTTTTTAGCCTGCCCTACAGCAGTAAAAGAATTAGCCTCACACTTTCTAAGCTGTTTTCTCAAATTTATGGTTTTTTTTGTTATTTTAATTTTTCTTTCCTCAAAGATAAAATTCTTTTTCGAACTTACCTATAAGTCTGCAAACACTGAATCCCAGGGCTCACAAATGCCATTAGCTGTGTCACTCACAGTGCTGTCAGGAGTGACGAGAAAATGAAAGAAAAGATGACCTCCATGTAAGAACATCTGGGCTACATCTATATTAAGTAGCAAAATGAGGTAAAGATTGATCAGATACAGTGTGACTCTTCAGACACAACTAATACCCTGCCAAACAGAGTGGCCACAACAAACTGCACACTGGAAACAGTCCGAGGCCTGTGCTGGCTCCAAACTAGCCATCCTAAAAATCTGATGAGTGCAAACAGCCTTGCGCCTATGCCTTGGCTCACATCCATCTCGTTGAAAAGTCTCTGCTGACAATTCCAGATACATAGACTTCCTTATTAGAGGGTCTGATCCTGAAAGAGCTTGCATTTGGCCTTCCTTTACATGACTGATGGCTGGACAACAATGGTGCCTAGAATCAGGAACACACTAGGAGACAACATGGTGCCTGATTCCTACAGTCTGAGGAAAACTTTCCTTACTGTTTTTTACAAAGATGTAAGAAATACATCAGGACACACGTATTGATTAAAAGGAAGCATTTTTATAGCTGCCAAGATCAGCAGTATTTTTAAAAAAAAAAAAGGCTTAAAGGCGTCTTCTCGTTAAGAAAGGGACCTGAAACATAAGTTTTATCTGACACAAAACATCAGTTTGCACAATTAAACTATATTCCCAAACAAGAACTATTAAAATGAAAAAACCCTGTTGTTACGGGTTGCAGAAAAATTGGATGTTATTTGATTCTGCTGAAAATGATCTAACAAGAAGATACACTAATTCCACAAACCTAAAAACTATTTTTAGTTTTCAGTACTACAGATGAGTTGCAAAATCTGACCCTGTGTTGTTACAGGCTCAGACCTTCTCTAATTAAGCTCTGAGTAGTTATCAAACTAACAACTGAGGAAAACAGAACTGCATTTTTCTTGGTATTACAAGAGATAAGAAATGTGATAGGTTGGGGTTTTTTTGGCAGCTCATGTATGTTCAAAATCTGTTCAACATTGCGAGAAATCTGTGGGTTGAAAAACAGAGAGGGGGTTGCAGGCAAAGAATGATGATAACAACCCAGGCCCTGGGCTGGAGGAGGTGTTCAGTTCAGTAGCACAAAGCTCAGCACCATGCAGGAGGTTATTTTATGTAACAGTGTCATTTAGCCAAAAATTTTCAAGTAAGATTTATCCTATCAAGTTGTCTAAAAATGACATGAACTCTGCAACTAATAAAAGATGTGCATATGAATATACATGTGTAAGGGAAAACCAAAAACACTCTGCAATGTCTGTCACCTATTATGAAAACATGCATGGACTTTATCAAGTGCTCAGTGCAAAACAGAAGGTTGTAAATTTAATAAAGATGCATGCATACAAAACACAAGTCAGATTTACACAGTGCTGTGACTGTTTTTGGCAATGTGGTGAATAGTGTGAAGGTTATTGAAGCCAGAACCTGTACTGAGCAAACATCAGCAGCAGCCTGCAAGCAAACCAGCCTGCCCAGCAGGGAGGAAGGATGTTCTCTGATGACCTGTGCCTGGGACTACAGAGTCAGAATAAAACTAAGAATTGTTAGAAGAAGTGTAGAGATCCCATGACCTCCAGCCATCATGCCACCTAAGAAGGAGGGGAGGGATGAGAATAGCGACAAGCTTTCTCACACCCACCAGACCAGTGGCTCCGTGCGGCCTGGAGCTCATTTTTGTTCTTTCACCTTCCTGGTTTGGAATCTGGGTTTGTTGTTTTCCATTTTGTAGACATGCAATTTCTTTGCTAGAGAGGACCTCAGCTAAATCTGGCAGGCACAGGAAAAGCGAGCATCCAAATAAAACAGCACAGCAGACAAACCCCTTTGTTCATCACTCTTGGTTTGGCCACACAGCCCATCCTGCTGGCACAGTGTCCCAGACTGGAAGCTGGAACACCATCACCTGCTGCTGTACTGTCCTTTAGAAGTTAATCTTGTGGCATTTTACAATTGTTGTGCCTGTCTTTGAGGTGGGAAGGTCTCAGACTGCGAGAAGGTGTCAGGGCAAGAAGTGGTGGAGCCTGGCCTGGAAGACAGCATCCTCCCCGAGGTCATGATGCTGCATCCAAACCCATAGACAATGCCATAGCAGGCACAACCACCTTCACTGAGGACATGCAAGGATCACTGATGTTATTATGACCCAACACAAGGAAAGTCTGTTGTGGAAAAGATGCAATCTATTGTGTTTTTAAATTACATACTGAATGGAAGGAGGAGCCTAGGAAACCTGTGAGCCCAAAGACAGACTGAGCTGAAAAAAGAAAACTCATTAGAAGTCACATTCACAGTGTCAGGGCAGCCAGGCTGGCAACTGCCATACAGAACTGCCTAAGCAGGATATACTGGCAGGTGACACTGACGCCAAAATTATTTCTGGCAACAACACCACCCATGACACAGCCCTGGCGATGCTTGAACCACCAGAATCAGTGCCATTCACTACCAAAGAGACATTGTAAAAAGTTAGGAAAATCTGGGGCCGTTTTGAAAAGAACATCAAAAACTCTGACGGGATTGAATAGCCTGAATTTTTGGGTAAGATTAAAAGCTAAATATGGACATCATTGCTTGACTAAGCAAAAAGCAAAGAAGTGTGAAAGCACACTGCAAATATCTGAAGGACCCACAACAAAAAGAACAGACTTCTTTATCATGAATCAGGTAGCAATATAATTGCAGGCAATGGTATGGTGTTAAAAAAAAAAGAAATTAAAACTTATTATGAAACAAAAAATGTCTTGCCAACAGGGATTTATTAGTTCATGGTTAAATGTTCTGTATGTACTTGTATTTAAAAATTATACTAGATGATCAAGCAATGAATTTACAATACAGAAAATTCTTATCCTGAAAGAAAATTGACTGAATGACCTCACATCAGAATTCTAGGTTTGTCTGCATTAGACATTACTGGGGGGAGGAAAAAAGCGCCCAAATTTAGATTCAGTAATCTTAAAACAATCAGAATCATTTGATCCAGAGATGTATGTAGTTTACAGCAGCTACAGCTGTTGCAACAAACAAGGCAAAGATTTATTATGTAAGCAATTAAACACCCATTATACACTATGCATTGTGTTCCCTGGCTTGCCAAGAATGACGAAAACACATTGAACAGTGCTAAGGTTGAAACAGATCCTGCAACCCAAACTTGGCTAGAACAGTACAAGAGCAGGATTGTGCTGCCAGGCTTTGCAAGGTGCTGACACACAGTCAAATAAACAGTTTCAGAGGAATACAGAACACGAAGCTATGCCTTGGAGCCCCTCTCTACACACAAGGCTGTGAAGACACGCAATTCTTGTTTTGATTTAACAGACAACTTGCAACCAACACCTGCTGCGATGGGTTTTCACAAGTTCCTCAGAGCAGGTTGGAGGTCTAGCATGTTTCAATGCACCATACCACTTTTGGTATTTTCTTCTGACAGACTTCCAGAGGAAGCAGACTGTCTTCCTACTCTTCTCCAACACAGTTGGTACACTTAAATTAAGCTGTGCACCTTTGTCTCTTGTAGAAAATCTAGAGCAGAGGCTGCTCAACAGGAACAGGGCCTGGGAAGAACAGGCCATTTCCTCTTCCCTTGCGGCCATAAGAGTAGGTCAGACCAGCCTTGTCACCCTGAAGAACCAGGAGTTCATTAACACCTCTTTGCAGCATTGCAATACAATCTGCCCAATTAAACTTTCTGCAGAATCAAGCACAGCATCTCTCTTCTCCCAACATATCTGCCATTTTAACTAGATTTCTAGAAATTACCCTCCAGAATTAGTAAACCAAAATATGTTATGATCATTTCACATGCTAACATTATTCAGCTGTTGCTGAAGTGGAAGTAAAGGACAGAATATGGATTTACAGACACAGCATTGCATCCTCAAGCCAACAGTCTAAAATAGTCCCGCTTTTCAAACAAACAGCTAATGTGATCGACAGGTATTAACGAGCGCTGGTAAAAAAGTTTGACAGTGTAAACTCACCTCATGTTCATGCAAACTAGTGTGTTGTTTAGGGTTAACTCAGGGGAGAATGGTTGGATTTAACTCTCCTCTTTAGTGCAGATGCAAGAGAGGATCACACTTCTACCAGCAGCACTGATTGGGTGTTTATGGCAGGCTCAGTTCCCTACTGCATTTCCCATCTCTCCTTCTGGTGTCTTCTTAATGGCCAACTCCAAGCAGACTGATCAGCTGTGAGGTCTTTCCATGTCTTCTAACAGGAACTGCATTAAAGCTGTGACTGGTCTGTCTCTTGTACAGTGTCAAAACACCAGGTCCAAGCTACTTATATTTTTCTCTTTGTTTGCATAGACATGGAGAGCAAAGCCAGGAAACAGGGTGGCCTTTGCCCTCTGCCAGGTTATGCTCATTATGGTGCATAAAATGTAGACTTCCATTTCATGCATTATGATTTTCAGTGTTGGATCCATCCTAACTTTCTGCTACTTACACATATTTAAGGTTTATTATAAATATTGCTTTAGAGATACCGTGAGAAAGCTGTCCAAAACACCCGGTAAGTAGAATTACAGATTTTAACACTGGCAAGCTCTAAAAAGTCTTTAGTATTAAATCTTTTTTAAAGCTGACTGATTTGCCCAGAGTAGTTATAATACAAAATACCTTGACTATCTTCCATCCATTTTTTAACCACAATTCATTCTCATGACTTCCAGACTGTTAGGAATATTTGATTTGTTTCCCTAATTAAAACAACTAGGTAAGATTTTCGCAAGTTTGGGAATGGGTTTGATTTCTTACTTGTCCAATAGAACAATTTTGCCACAATTAGTATCACAAACTCTGGCTCACTGAAAGTCTACTTTTCATGTACTCTGTATTTTTGTTTAACAGAGATTGCTTGACTGTAATTGACATTTGAAGAACAGGGAAAAGATTAGTTTTCATATCTAATTTTTTTATGTATCCAGATATATTATGAATCAAACGTGACTATAAACCAGGAAGCAATATGAGCATGTGTCCTGGTTTCGGCTAGGGTAGAGTTAATTTCTTCTCAGTAGCTGTTACAGTGCTGAGTTTTGGATTCAGAAAGAGAATGGTGTTGATAACACACGGATTTAGGTTTTTGCTAAGTCAAGAACTCTTTTTTCTCTCCTAGTCTCATGCTGTGCCAGTGAGAAGGCAAGCAAAAGAAATTGAGAGGGAGCTGGGGCACGTGACCCGAACTGACCAAAGGCATATTCCACACCATGGAACATTGTTTTTTGTTTCCTTTTTGTTATCACCGTTTTTATTGTATTTTATTTTCAATTATTAAACTGTTCCTATCTCAACATTCAAGTTTTACTTCAATCCTCCTGATTTCACCAGCATGGCAGGGTGGAGAGAAGAGGGGGGGTGAGTGAGTGACTGTGTGGTGCTTAATTTCCATCTGGGCTTAAACCACAACGCCATGAAAGCCAACAAGACAGACAATTCACTGTGAATCTTCACACGTCCTCACTTCAAGTCAAGTACAGTCGCAAGATCATGGCCAGTTGCTATGATACTTCATTCAATTAAAATACTGAAGTCACTATTCTGCTGCATTCCTGTAGTTTTTAACTGCTCCTCTTACATGCTTTGATCTCATGGCTAATATGATTGTGTACTTCTTGGAATTTGCATCCTCCAATTTGCTTCTGCAGTATTTTGCAAGAAATCATCTTCATTGTGAAAGAGGCTTTTGAGTTTCTGATTATTTTTGTCTAACGTGGGTAACCCTCTTGTACTGCACATGATGATCTTTTCCTGTTGGTGTCCTTTCTACCTCTAACTTAACTTGTAAAAGTGGAAATTTCCTCTGGGTCACTGATTTCCTCAGGAATTCTTTAAACAAGTAAGTTCTGACTGCAGGAAATGAAGTCTTTCAAAACCTAAAGCTGTCCTAAATGAATAGTGCCTCTAAGTCTTGTTAGAATCAACTATTTGAGACAGGATACTGGATTTGAAAATAACACACTTGTGTTTGTACAATCCTTTGAAGGTGCAAAGTGCTGCATTTCCTTATCCTTGGCCACCACCACGAGTTTGGTGAATTCTCATCCAGTGTATAGCACATGACTGGGTTAAGATGTAGCATTTTCAGCAGGAATTGGACATTAACAGGACTGCTGTTAAGACAGATTGATGACAACATCCTGAAAAGAAGCCACACTTCAAATGAGCTGTCAACGAATCAAGGACAGAGGAGAGCAAATGGCCAGTTTTCCCCCATGCTGTTCAAACAACAAAACTGCCAGGCACACAGGCTTGCAGCTGAGAAAACACAGGCATTAAGGCCTATTTTCCTTTCCGATTAAAACAACTGTTTCATCAGTTGAAGTCTGACAGCTTCCAGGAGCTTCTGTATGCTTACATGGTCCCGCTATTTCTGGTTATGGTATCTTCCTTGCAAGAAGGTCTGCATCTCCCTGGCCATAACTCAATTCCTCACTCATGTTTCCAGTCCACTCTTTTCACTTTTGAAATATATGCAAACCCAGTCCTCAAGTTCACAGCGGTTTTGCCAAAAGAGGCCGATCAAGTGAAATGATCTTACTTTTGTCTTGCTTTCTACCTGATCTACATCCGCCCTCCTTTCTCCTGGACACAGTCTTTCTTATTTCAAGTCCGCTGCCTCTTTAAAATCTCCCATTCATTTTCCTCTTTTCCTGTATAACCATGTCACCATGACTCTTCTGGTTTACATAAATCCTTCCTTTCCTTCATCACCTTGTTAAAAATGTTTTCTTATTGCCATTCACCCTCTTGAGTCCAACTGAAACTGCAGTCATGTGACTGTAATGAACAAGTGGCATGTAGAAGCCTTCCTAGTAAAGAGGGAAGGCTCCTTCTTTCATGATGTGCTGACCAAGTTTGATTTTGTTAGTCACAGCTTCTCTGTCCTTTGGTTTTGTAATTTTTCCTTTCGCTTCCAAGAATATTTGCTTCTCTGGGGCCTCACCTGCCTCTCTGACCATGGTATTTTGAGTTCCTCTTCTCTGTCTATGGACTTGACTCTTCTACTATGTGTGTTTGCCTTATCCACAAAAACATTAATTTCGTCTATTTAAACTTAACTGTCCTCCTTTGTCTTTGCTGCTGTTTCATTGTTATTCCTGGATAATCCTATATCAATCCTTTCCTCTAGTACTTGTAGCATCCTCTAATGCCAAGCTGGTAGGTGATTTATCTTCTCCCTGAAATCTCTGAATTTTGAATGGCTTTAACAATTAAGACATAAGACAGGGTGACTCCTAATGAAGCTTAAAATTTAGAGAGTCACATAGCAGAAGGACTAGGACCAATCTTTGTGTCTGAGACAAGAGTAAACATGGAAGGGGCATCAGACCTCCAGAAGAGACCTGCCAAGAGAAGGATCACACTGAGACCATGGTCTAGGGAACACTGGGGGAAGATTCCGTCCGGGACAACTGACTGATGCTTTGGGTCATGTCAGGTTTGGCTGCTCTGGCTGCAGCCCCCAGGCTCCCTGTGACTCATATGCTGCATTCAGTTGGTGTATCTCAGACTTGAAAACCTGCAAGGTTTTCCACCCTGGAGGAAAAGAGATTGGGTGGACAAGACTTAGGAGTCAGGCAGTAAACATTTAGGGTTTTGGAAAGTTGGACAGGCTGCTTAAGGGAGAAAAAGCCCTTGGTTTGATGCAAATGCGGGAATGAATCTTTTAATTAGAAACTTTGGCTGCTCCAGAAGGAGCCAATGCTGCCTGTGAAAGTGACCATCCATGTATGCCTTCTGAAACCAGGAACATATTTTCTTTATTGTCAAGCTATCAGACTCTCAGTTTTGCTCTTTTTTTTTGTATCTTTCACTATCTTTTGTTCTGCCCTGAGTGCTGGGAGAACTAGAATGTGCCTGCCTACCACACTGCTCGGCTTGTCTACCACATCACTTTTCTTTCTTCCTCAAACTCTGCTGAAGGACAGGTTAGGTCCTGTGAACTAAAGAGCAGATTGAGAATTGCTGGTTTCTCAGGCACCCTTATTAAATGGAAAGCATTCCTTCTCCCCATAAATAATTACTCTGAGATACTCCATGTCTCAAGATGCAGCAAGAGGTAATCTCTCTTTTTAACATGCTGTCATTTTATGTTGCTGTTTAAAAATTTTAACACCTTTCAAAGCAAAAAAAAAAAAAAAAAATTGTGCATAGATAATCTCTTAAACTCCCTGCTTATGTGAAGTAGAAGAAGTAATGTTAAAGATTTTGAGCAAGTTTTATCTAATTAGATGCTAGGACTTAATTACTTCTCTCCTGAAAGATGAGCCTCCAGCAGATAATTTTATGAGGATAGTATGCTTTGAGCAAAACACAGAAAATAGTTTTCTGTCACAACTTAAGAAAATAGAAGTTTCATCATAGAGATTGTTACGTGTTTTGCACATGGGTTGTACTTATAAAAAGTCTTTGCTGTCTAGCAGAGACAGGTAATCAAAACTGAAATCAGAGAAAGTAGCAGAAGAACTGATAAAAGATCCATGACTAAATTCTTCTTTCTTCATCATGAGATCTATTTCATGTTCAGCCATTTTATTAACCAAGACATGCCACTCCACCCCACTCCTTTCCTTTTGTACTCCCAGCAATTTACTGGGACTCCATCTGAGGATTATCTAATAGCAGGGAAGGTATAGACGCACCATTATCACTCCTGTTGTCACATGAGATATATTACATGGAGTTTCAGACAGAATATTTTGTCCTGGATACAGAAATGAATTATCTATCTACTCTGTGAAAGAACTGACAAGCTAAACCAGAAGCACAGCAGCAGACTCATGCAGCTTCCAGAATAGCTTCAGCTTGGAATTAATCATTCCTTATGATCTTTATGAATCTGTATTCCCACTGGTGAACCTTTTTGTGATCATGTTAACTCTTAAGGGCATTAATTTATTGACATATTAAAAAAAAAAAAAAACCCTTAAGCTTGCTGTTGCAGGACTTGCACAAACAAGTCTAGTAAAATACGGGGAACCAGTCGCTTAATTCAGAGTGATATCAGTGAGTGCAAGTATCAGGATCAGGTTCTTATGTTTCCCATTTTCATTTTCTGATTGCTCTTCCGATTTTGTTTGTTCTTCTGAGCTTAACAGGTAAGTATCAAACAATTTAAGCCTGCAATTTGAGCATACTTTGGCTGGTCAATATTCTTTGCATGGTAAAGTAACTGAATTTTATTGTGGTGTCATACACCTGTTTGTGACTAATGCTTTCTTTTTGATCATGGGAGTAGTGACCTATATACAGGGTGCTTAGCAGAAAGTTATTTCCCTGTAAAATTCCAAATATGGATCCAAACTCGAAGTTCCTCCCTCCTCCATTCCATTAATTTCTTTATGGCTCCCTCATAAAAAAAAATCATTTTAAACAAGCCAAAATTACTTAGGATTTAACACACTGATATATATATTGACGCATAGGCTTATCTTGGGACACATTCTCTTACGTTCACCTGTTTAATACCACATGCGCACATGAGGTTCCTAGTTTTTTGGTAGCCTTTGTTTCCAATAATGATTTTAGTCAAAGTTCCAAAACATGGATTTAATTTAGGATTAACCAAACAATTAGCGAGGCAACAGCAATTTATTGATATAAATGTATAAAAAATATGTGCGTTTTACAATAAACTTAAAATAATGTTTGTAGTTAGCAATTGGAATCCAACATTTTTTAGCTGTCTTATTAAAATGAAATTAGATGCAGAGTTGGGAATTTTAATTCCAAACATTCACCTTTTTTTGTTGAAACATATTCCTGACTGAGTTCCTAGACATTTCACTAAATGTCCATGCAAATGAAGTTGTAAAACATGGGATCCAATCTTGTTTACATTCCTTTCCAGAATTATGACACTGAAAGAACTTCAGAAGAAAAAGGGGGACTACATAAAATGATTATTTATCTCCCTCCGTTTAATGTATTTCTACACTGTTTGCTGTGAATGATTATGTCCTTAGAGTAAAAAATAATGTAACGAGCAAAAAAATACTAGAATACCTCAGTGCCTTCTATAACACAATTTAACATTTCTAAGGCAATTTAATCAAGAAAAGCATGAAAAAAATATCCAGAAATAATGGTTTTAAGTGATAATGGTAGGGAGGAATTTCAAACACATTTGCAATCAAATGAGGCTCACACCTAATAGCTGTCTAGGCCTTGCTCCTGACCATTTTTGCTCTAGACCTGTGAAACTTAAAGGAAAAGGCAATTTTTAAAGAGGTTTGAGGGAAACAATTCTCCATGCGGATACCCAGATAAAGCCAAGAAACTGCACAGCTACAACTGCAGGCTTTGAATATGAAGTGCCAAGTGCAGAGAGCAGCCCCCAGCTGCGGACACCAACCTCCTCCTGCAACCAGCACAGAGGAGGAGGGACTTTTTCCAGACAGTTTGGGACACTTTTGACTCTTAGGCAAGTTGGGCTCAGCACAGTGGTAAGTGGGACACACTCAACTCACTAACAAACTCCTGGAGTCAGGTCTACCCTGGAACTCCCCCTCTAGGGAGTGCTGTAACTTTATGAGGGAAGAGCAGATCTGGGACACGCAGCAGGCAGCAGCATGCTGGACCTGTCCCTTGCCTTCAAGACCACCAGCACTGCTCCCCCCACAGCCTTCCAAGTCCCTCAGACCCACAGAGGGGAGAGCAGAAGCAGAGGTGCCAAGACACAGAGGATGAGGGAAGAGGAGGAGGAAGAAGGTAGAGGGAGACAGCCGTAACAAGCAAAAGTTGCTAAATGATGTAATTAGATGGTCAGACTTTATTTCACAGATTTTTCTCCCCTGTCCCTCATCCCCTATCTTATACAGGGACAGTTAAATATTCACATATATCCATATAGTTTTCAACCTTACACTGTTAAAGACCATCCTTGTATTTTTTTAGTCTAATTTTCCAGAGTCAGTCTGAGTTCTAATCCCATTGAGCTCTTTCATCCTACATGGGTTGTTTACTTGCTATACCTTGTTTCACAAGGGCAAATGTGATACAAGTCTAATTTATGTCTTCGCTAGAAAAATAATCCCTGTTTGTTTCTCTAAGTGGTACTGAAATGTGAAGTTAATACAAAAACACAAGTACACAAAGATAGTGAAGGATGTTTCTGCTAAGATCTGTGGTGTCTTATTTGTGCCTCATGTAGAGTGCTGAACTAAGTAAAAGCTTGACCTGCATCAGATGTAGTGAACTTCACTGAGCTCCTTGAAGATTTATAAATGAGAGGCTACAGAGTTAGGCTACAAGGCTGCTTGGCTGCATGAGTAACAGAAAGAAATTCACCCAGTCATTCTGGCATGATGCACAGGAGATGGAGCTGATCAATAAACTCAAAATCAATTGCTTTATTTTCTCTGGAAAATTATCAGAGTCTGATAATACACCAATAAACAACTACCATGGAGATTCGAACTTCAAACATAAGAAAAAGCAAAGAAGTTAGAGATTTGCACGTATCTTGTGCACCATGTTCCAAGAAAGGCCCTAGAAGTAGCCCTGTGTTGGAAAAGGTTATGAAAGGAAGGAAAAAGGGCAAGGTAAAGGTCCTTCATTTCATCTCCTACAAAATACCATATATTTTTGCATGCTTCATTAATGCTCCCTGGTTTACTGAGTAGAATCACACTGAATCCAACCTTCAGGGGTCAGCAGTGCTCAGTGTATCTATGAACTGCGCTCTAGGCAACTGTGGGGACTATAGAATAAGGACTGACTCTGCTTGGTATTAATCCTGCAGTGTTAGGTTGGACAGTTTGGAATCTGAACACCAGCTAAGTACACATCATCGATCATCTCACAAATACCACCAATCACCTGTACAGGGCTCTTCTCTGAAATAAAGTAGTATTTCATTCAGAGGGTGCACCTAGAGATTATTCTTGCAAATAGATTTGCTAGACTGCAAATTCTATGTTTACTGATAGTTTTGAAATGAGATAAACAGAGTAGCCTTTTCTGAGCTTTCTAGTGCTCAGAGAGTCCTGTATCTTATGAGTGGTAACACTCATTTTTGGAAAGCCTAATACTATAAGACTATATGTATGTTCTCTGGAATAAAACTTGCCAAATGCAGCAGAGTTTCTGTGGCTGTGCTGAAATACAAACAGTGTAAAGAGAGGCTGCTGCTTTGCTGTCTCATTTTTATGCCCAGTGGTCTTTCACAGACTGTTCTGCCTGAAGTTTAGTAGATTACCTTCAAATTAGAGTAAATTAGAGCTCAGAATGTACTTACAATTTAATGCCTTACTCCACTAGAAGCCAAACAATTTAAATGCAAGGGAGTGAAATCTTTGCAGTTTTGCTCTGTCTTGACAAGGTGCTGAGTATGGACTCTTTTTAGCATACATAGCCATAGATACATGCAAAGCCAAGAGGTTGAAGTGAAATGACTCAAACAATGAATCTTTCCTGTTACAACATTATTGCTATTCCAGGCTTTCTCATTCTTGTTACAGGATAGTGGATTGAATAAAAAGGGAATAAGAAGTGTGATGGATGTGAAAATATAATGATGACAGTATAATAAATTAATGCTTACCATTTCCTGAGTGTTTGCAAAATCTGCCTCTTTCGAGCTACACTGCACCAAAAGCATTATAATATTAATCAGGACAATACAAAGGAATACATATTTGTATCAAAATCTACTTTAGAGTACTGAGAATTTGTGCCCCCTAAAAACAAAACCAAAATTAAACCAAAAAAAAAGAGGAGGGCATGATCTCATTGAATCAGAACATAATACACTGCTGATGCTTCTGTATATACAGAGGTATGTTTATATCTGGTTAGAAATACAGTCTGAGCCTCACCACATTGTCTTGCATGCAGAATTTTATTGCATACAGAATAAACTACTCCTTATCTGAGAATCACAGCCATAACCCCTCAAGGCATCTTTATCTGACCTTAAATGAACATGAAAAAGGGGTTCACAGAGAAGCCATTTCTTTGCTATTTCCGCAGCATCTCTCAAGGCACTGGCAGTACAGCCTCAGTGTAGAAAGTGTTAGTGCTTCTGAAACACGTTTTTAAAGTAAATCTTGAACTGAACTTGAGTTTATTTTATATTTAATGACATAATGTCAAAACCACTTTGATCTGCATAAATGGAGTTGCTGGAAAAAAATTACTTTCAGTCATTTAGTGTTTTGATCCCACAGTTAGCTACACCATCAGTCTTCAAGAACTGATGCTCTTTCACATTGCAATCTGTCTCTCACCCCTGTTACCCCTGGGAGACTTACCACAAGGGAGTAACATATCTTGAATCCAGGTTTGGCCACAAAGTAGTCATCAGATTTGAAGGTTATCTTTATGTGATTTGTTCTTGATGTTATTCTTGGGGGTACTTCCTTGTGTCCACACCACCGTCCTCGAATAACCGTGCTGGTCTCTGATACATCTTCCACTTCCACGAAGTCATACCTGAAAAACAGTATGAAAAATTAGTTTTTGCTGACTCCAGTTACAGAGGGTGGTTGCAAATTTCCAGGAGCACAGCTGGAGACACAAAGACAACTGTCTCCTGTCCTCCACTCCAAAACATCAGACTAAATATTGCAAATGGTGGACATACTTCTGTGGCACAAAATACACTAAGCTGCAAGCTATTGCCTGAGTGCTCAAATGACTGATTTCTGTGCTCCTGGAACATGACAATATTTGCTACCACGTTAAAACAGCAATAAGAGGCACTTGCATGTGCTTAGTATACGGTAAGCATACGCACTGCATTTCATGTGGTGAGTAAATAATTTAGAGATCTGATAAAATATTATTTAAGGCAGGCTGCCCAACCTGAGCAGCTGCAAGCACTTGTGCACTTTCTGGTGGTTGCCCAACTCCCTGCAGCAGCAGCCACAGGCTCCTGCCTACTGTGTCAGTCAGAGGGCTAGAGTGGGGCAGCCAGTGTGCCAGGAGCAACAGGAGATGCTGGAGGGACACAGGGCAGTGCATGCTACTGAAAGGTGCTTTTTAGGACCTTCCTTGTAGGTAGCACTGTAGTTGATTTGTAAAGATTTATGTCTAGTTTTCAAGGAGGAAAGCATGCTGCTGCTCTGTGTGCTGCAGTGGGATGTTCACGTGCATGCTGTCACCATGGAAAATGCAACAGCACGTCTTCTTCTGTGCAAAGTCACATCTTGGCCAGCGACTCGTGCCACAGCAGTGGTCCCTGAGCCCAAAGAGGGCTCCACCAGGAGCAGAAGGCACTAAACCCCTGGAATAAAGGGACACAGTGGCAGCACTCACTGCTTCACCCTGCATATTCGCTTGTTTGGTTATAAATGACCATATAAATAAATTAAAAAATGAGTACAGTTACTAAGCTGGAGAATGAAGATGGCAGAGAATAAAGTTCTGATCTTACTAAATCTATGATAAAACATCTCTCAATATCTTTGGAGCCAGAATTAGGCCCCACACATTGCAGCCAGCGAGGCAGAGGTGATGACAAGAGGGGCAGGTTGAGTGCCATCCTCATGGTAGAGTTAAGCCTTAAAACTCTGGAGGGTCTTTACCAGGAATGTTTTCTATTATCAAAGCATCAGTTCCCTCCAAAGAAGAAGCTCAGAACTGTTAAGTGATTCTTGCTAGCAAAGCACTGCTTCCCACCCCCAGGTCTGTGGGCCAAGCACCCTCCTCCTTGCCTAGTTGTGGGAGCTGAATAGCTCTGTAAATAACAGACCTGCTTTTCTTTTTCTGCTGAGAGCCCATGAGAAAAAAACCACAAGTACTATGTGGTTTGAGAATATTGGCCCTGCTGCTTCTATATTCACCAACCTTAAATTTCACAGAACAGAAAATAACATATCCACCATGACCAAATCACTTAAATCTGCCCAAACTCTGCTGAAAGATTCTTTTTTTGTAACACACCAAAATTTACTTCCAGGCAGAGGTAAACTTGTCTCAATCTCTCTCCACCATCCCCAGCTCCCACTCCCTGGTGGTGATGGATGTGGTACCTAGCAGAGCTCCTGAGCATCCACCCAAACCCCCTGGGCAGCACAAAGCTGTGAATGCCTATTGCAACGCAAGGGTGTTCAGCACGAGATAACCTTGTAAGCTTTGGTGAAAGCTGTCCTCACTGGCCTCCCCATTTCTGGAAGCCAGAAGCCAGACTAACTAGCAAAACCAGGGAAAAGCCACAGAACTCGCAAGCATTATATCTGCTTTCAACAGCACAGGCTTTGCTGCAACGATCATGGAAGTAGGTATATTCTCAGTTGCTTCTGTGCATCCAAGGAGCCTCAGAGGCTGGGTAATTTAATTGCTTTTTAGAATAATCTCTTATCAAGTGCCCGTGGAAATGCTAACAGCACTTCTAGAACATTCTGTAAGACCTTGAATATTTCCTCTCATTTTTCAGAAGCTCTGAAGAAATATAGCTCTGCTAAAACATACCTTTTCATTCCTCAGCCTGAATGAATTTCAATCAGTTCAGTCTTAATAGTATGCAAATTACAATAATTAGCATTAATGAAAAATCGAAAGAAAACACTAGGAAGATTCTGGAGAAAAAAACTTAAGGTCAAAAGCAAATACAAAAGCAAGGTAATGTGCAGAGGTCATGAATTACTTGTCCAGTATGCCCAGCCTATAAGCACATGCTCAGTCCTTGGCATTCATTTCAATTAAGACAGTTCTGGCTGTCTCTCTAAAGCAGCACTGCAGGGATTGTCAGGGTCTGAAGTTACAGAAAGGATCTAGTTTTGAAAAAAATCCTGAGTATTAGCAAAAAATCTAGCTGCACACAGTACTTAACAGACAAAGCCATCACAAGTTGTCTGACCAAAAAATTCCTCACTCTGGAAGTAATACCACCAAACTAAAGGTCTTCCAGAAACTCTATGGAAGAAAGCTTTACTGCAGAAAAGGATGTGATATTTCTCCAGCTTCTAGAGACACTACGGATGATGGAAGGTCTTTGCTTTTCTCTGCATTCTAAATTAGCTGCTCTGGAAAAAGCAGGCAGACTGTCTTCCAAGATGCTCTCCAAGCACATAATGCCAGTAACAGCTTGACTTTCCCTCACTGTGCCACCACCTTTAATGGCTTTTGACAGAGAATACTTCATCCTTTTTTCCACAGTAAATTAGCCCTCTGTCTCAAAGTTGCAATGCTTTAAGGTCAGCCACAGTTTATCCACTGTGTAAATATTAACAGGCTGCTTCTGTGTGCATTAGACTCTGAATCTGGGAAAGCGTTTGGGGTACTGGGAGGTTACTGTTGTTACTGACTCTGATGCTGATCTTGGACCAACATCACCAGAGCAGAGCAGACCTGCCAAAGGAACAGGGAAGGAGAGCCAGTTTTAGGCTGCATTCTTTTATTACTACATGGAAAACAAACCTGAAGGCATGGTTCTCCCTCTCAGTAACACAGAAATTTTAACAAAGAAAAATAAGGAAAAAAAAATCCACCCTGTAAAATGCCTTCAGAGATGCCAAACCCTACAAACATGAATTAATTGACAAAGATAAGATAAGAAGAGGCTGGGTGTGCAGAAACACTAACAACCAAGTTCTCTGCACAGATAAGGTGTAAGTAACAACATGATCAGGCAGAGCTGGACGCTGAGACTCAAGCACTTTATGTAAGTAACATCACAGCAAATCTGCCTTTCAGAGGGCATGGGAATCCTGAGCCTGTTTTCTCCCACAGAAAAGAGAGCTGAATAAAAGAAATATAAACACATGGATTTATACTGTTTTAGTGAATGCTGGCAAGATTCACCTCTGTATTCTACTAATGCAAAGCAGTTTATCCACCTAGGTTAATCAGCCAGATCAGATGCACTTAAGGTCACTTTTGCTTAAAAGGGGAACCAAAACAACTGGGATTTAGTAGGGTATGTTTTAATAGATTTATAGATATATCAGCATGCATCAGCACACTGATGTTTGTGGACCTGTATTTCAAAGTTTTAAAAGGAACTGTACCAGTTAAGAGTAACAATAAAGACAAGCAAGTAATTTGAACATAATTATATTTTTCGATGCATTTTTACCTCTCCCTCACACCCCAATATAAATGCTTACCTACTCACTCAAACCTCCTTGAGCCCTCCACCTTCCTGAAAAAGATGTTTCTTGTCTGGCTGAAACATGACAGAGGTGATAGAGGACAAAATCCTAATGAAGTAGCACCTCTGTTGTTAGATAGCTGGATTTGAGCATACAAGTACCTTGTGCTTAAAATGTTATAGAAGGACTAAAACCTGACAAAATTGCTTCAGGTTCAGGAAAGCTCAGTTTATTTATAAACTCAAAGATCAATTTCAGCTGGGAAGGCTCCTTAAAGGTCTGTTCTCCTTGCAAGGACACCCCAGACCTGGCCAGAGATGCCCAGGTTTTGGTTTGCAGTCTCATGCCAGTGAGCTCAAAGGTGGTCTTAAGGAGCCCTTTGCAAATTTTCACTTGCCACTCACCTGCAGATATCATTCTCGGGTTCCTCCAGTCCAAACTGATTATCGAAAGCCAGCTGGATCCTGGTGCTCTCTGGGGAGTGGAGCCGCCATGTCAGCAAGAGGTTCCTGGGGTAGCTGCTGGGGAAGCGCGGACTGTGGATGCAGCCATTCCCTGCCACGCTGATGCTCTCTTCTTTTCGGTACAAGTCTGTGAGGTGATTGCTCTCTGTTAGTAGTCACAACTTGTAGAAATTAGTATGTTGTTCCAGTTACAGGAAGGCAAAAAACACAACAGTTTATAACACAGAACAATTATTTGCATTTTAAGTCTGTAAATAGTAGGGTCTAGGAGCAGTTATTATTAAATAGGAAGTACAGTGTATGTTCTCTTAATTCAACTCCCTATAAACACTAAGAACAACAGAACTCAAGTATATAGAGTCTTTATTTTACAAGAAATGTTTCATTACTTTTACATTTATATTGATTATATAATTTCATTCTTACTACTTTGGTTTTGAAACAGAATTAAACTTTAATAAAAGCTGCAAGTTTGAGAACAATGAAGTAAGACAGACTGAAGCAAAAAAGGTAAACAGCCCTGTTCCCGAATTTTGTGCTCTGGGGAGCAGTGCCCTCTGAACAAAAGCAGAAGTGAAGGGCTGCAGGAAAAGTGATTATGGGTGAATCTAAGTTTCTTTACTGTGCTTAAGTATTTCCTCCCAGAAACATGTGTAAGGTCACAGTTTGATTTTATTTATACGGTGTGAACCATTCGGTGCCTATGGTCCATGAACACAAACAGCTACTCCAAGACTGTACTGATGTAACTGAGGCCAGATTCTGTCCCACCAACCACCTCACTCAGTAACTTCAAGACAAATAGCCAAGTCTTTACTCAATTAAAAATTCCACAACTTCTGCCTGAGCAAATATTCAATTCTTCCTGAAGTTTACTTACACTGAGGTAAACCCTCTGCTGCTGCAAATGCCTGGCTCCAAGGATTACAGTAACTGTGCAAGACCCAGCTCTCTAAAAGCCAAAATGTCTTCTCAGTTGCACCATGCTCTTGCATAGCCCAGCTGTTTCTGATACTAGAATTTGGGTCAGTTTGCATCGAAGAACTGCAAACAACCATTCTTCTGTGCATTGACAACTTTAGTATGGGGAAATTTTGAGAATCAGAAGGCTCCAAGGCAACGTGCAGATCACAGCAGGTTTCAGTTCCCAGTCAAGACACACACTTCCGAGCCTCCACCTATGTTCCTTCCCCAGGTGATGTGTGGAGATCTACAGGAATCTGGACACTTGTTTTCAAGTAAACACCCAAATTCTGGTGTCTTTATCTTAAACTGAACATCACTCCACTCTGCTGAATGCCAGCTCAACCTCCAGTTCCACTGCAAGGAACAGAAATAGAAAACTGGTGCCTTCTCCTGAATTTGGCTACTGAGGAAGAACAAATGGCGGAAAAACATTTCCACCAAGCTGTTCTGAACACTGGGAACACAAAACCAAAGCAACCAGCCGCAGCCATCTGTCACACACACTAATCTAAGACTTCACTCTTAAAATAAAATCCAACGTTTGACTGAAGTTTTCTAAGCTCTTTATATGAAATAAATATACCTGTTTATGAATGGTCCTTGAAAACAGGAATCCAGACAAATGGTACAAACATGCAGCTGTAAGCAAAGCACAGTTGCATAACAATAGTTCATTGTACTCTTCTGACAGGGAAGTAATTCTAGCTTCCAAACAATCTGAAACTTAGAGGACAAAAGTCTATGTTTCCTACAAAACTATCTCCACACATCTAATTGTGACATCTTTCTAAGATGCTTTCACACCCTGAGCCAGCCTTTCTAAGCAAACACAGCCATAACTCACAAAATGCAGAACTAGCCAGTTTTGTTTTGTTCTGCTTTGACCAAACAATTTGCATTGGAAAAGTGCCAATTTGGTGAAAATAAAGACCACCCACCTATTAGTTATTTTGCGATTTTCATCAGGGACATCTATGCTGAAGTCTGTTTTGTATTTGTTTTTATTCTAAAAAAAGGGGAAAGAAGACATCTGTGGGGTATATTTTCCCCTAATCTGGAATGAAACAAAATGTCCAGCCAACACTACTGAGTTCTTACTGAAATGCTGAGGACCTTTGGACTCTGAAAACACCCAGTACACCAAGAAGACAAGATATTTCACAGAACTATATCCAAGACATCCAAGAAAAGGGATAAAAATAAAACAGATTTGATGATAACAAATTCTAGTGAGACAAACATTTTCTAAGTCAGAACAAAAGTTACTGCAGTAAAACATGGCAAAGCTCCTCCTGTGCCTGAGAGTTCTTTACTCTTCTTTCTTGGACAGCAAATTATTGTCATTTTCCCCCTATCACCATGCATCTCACGATGTGGTTCAATCTGGTTCATAATTCTGAGGGAAAGGTTCTCTTTTCACAGGTAGTCCTAGCACAGGCTTTACCCTGGTGTCATCAGCTGCTGAAATTAGAGTTCTGGGGACAGTATCTCTTAAACGTGCTTATACATACACCCCCAAACAAAACATCTGTGTACTTTACACAGCACACCAGCTGAGAATGAACCCTACCTGCGCTCTTGTACACCAAGAAGAGGGTCTGTCATGGCTTTTCATTTAACTTAAACTCTGAATTCCACAGACCATGGTGCTCTGCTTGCAAGTCAATCACACCTGACCAAAACCAGTGCTGAAATGTCATGGCTGGCACAGCTCTGCAGCATCCAAGTTGAACAGGTACATGGAGCAATAGAGCTGCATGTGTTTGAAGCTTAAAAATCAAAGCACAGTGACTTGTTACTTCTGTCATGGTAAATGCAGCAATTATAGTCATAGATGAAAGGCTGGAGAGAAGCATGGGAAGAAAATTCTCACTATAATAGAAAAAGATATTAAAATATTCCACTCTGAGGAAAAATCCTTTCCACAAAGGAAGAAAATATCTTTGAGGAGAATGCCCATAAACATTGTTTCTATAGCCCACATGGGAAGAAATCTAAAGCTACTTGGAGCCTTCAGGTGACGCTGAAGCAGACTCTTCAGGAGATCTGAAACAGCCTGATTCCCTCTCACCTCCCTCACCATGCATTAAATTACAACCTGAAGTGGTGTAGCCAGCACTGGAATCAAACACACTAGAATTTTCTAAGGGGATTTTCATTGGGATTTCACAGTGTTAACAGGCTTAGATAGAGCACAGTCAACCCAGACTCGCTCTCAGGAGGTTGGCTCCTCATGAATCATCAAGCATCTGGGAAACAGCTTGAGGAGATGTGAGCAACTCCCGTACTTTTTGTATCAACAAAGCTAGGAGACTAAAATAAGACCTTTCCAAGCAGACAAGCATTGTCAGATACACTGGGGGAACTAATGGAATCACACATTAGGCAAGGGGAGAGTCAGGATAAAAAACACTTAAGAAAAGATGTAGGCAAAGGAAAAGACAGTGTGTCTTTCAAGGCACTGAACTGTCCCATGTTGCAATACAACATAGTGCAGCACTACACAGTGTCCTGAATGTCACATTCTAACTGTATTCCATAATGCTTTATGGCAGTAAATAAAACACGACAGTGCTTAATGCACTGTCTGCCACATTTTCTAAAAAGCATAAAAAATCATTTCACAATGAATAAAAGCAGGTGTTAATTCATAAGGCAAAAAGGCCATTTAGGCCATACACAGAAAGCGGATAGTCTAGATGGCAGCAGCCACAAACATCCTTGTGCTGGGGGAGAAAAACTATCTCATGAGGAAGATGAGTGGGAAGGAATCTCGAAGACATCCTTTTTGGTGAGGCAATTCCCTGTAGAGAGTCTGAGCTGATTGGGAAGCAGCTTGCTCTATATTTTATTTATCTGAACTAATCTCTCCTTTTTTTTCCCTCTTAATTCTTTTGAAACCACTAATTTTAAACATAATGGCATACATGATAGTCCAGCTGTCCAAATTAGAGGAGCTCCCATTTAAGTGCTCAAGGCAGCTGCATTTTCCAAAGTGCTTGCCTTCCTCCCCCTGCAAGGAGTGCAGCTGGGGTCAGAGTGGGAACTGGGAGGTACAGTTCAATACTCAGGAAACTGTGCTCGTCTCAAGACTGTCCCCACCATGGGTGCCCAGTACATCCAATGTTTCCCTGTCCCAGCTAGGCCACGCTGCATGAGCAGCAAAAATTAGAAACACAGATTTCATTCTGTGTTTTCTCTGGATGCCTGCACTGCCTTGCAAGCTTTAGCAAAGTATCAACACTTTCCTCTTGTAGCTACTTCTCCTAGTCATGATACGCCTATTACTACAGACAAAAGTTTGTCTGTATCATCATCATTCAACAGACAATGAATCCCTTCTCTAAAACAATAGTAATAATAACATTAAAAAAACCAACCAACCAACCAACCAACCAACCAACCAACCAACCAACCAACCAACCCAAAAGGCAATTTCTACCCAGTAATAGCTAATCTGGCATCTGTTCTATGATATATATGGTAAGGAGAGTTTGTAAGTGTCAATTCCTTTAGACAGAAGAAGAATTCAGAAAATTACCTTGTCTGAGGACCTAACCAACAATATGGAATACTTAGTTCCACTTTTCTAAGGTTTCTGGAATTTCAGCTTCACTTCCTAAGGTGTTGTCTTGTGTGTAAGTTTGCTTCTATCTTTCTTCCTCTTGGGGAAGTTCACCAACCAACTTTAATACAGTGGTAAAGGCTGAAAAAATATCATGGTCTGACATGTTTTATGACAAGAAATATACCCTCTGAAATACCATGGAGCATAATCTGATGAGCTCATCCTCTGGTACAGCTGAGGAGAGAGTTTCTGAGAACCGTAGTGAAGTTAATTTTTACTACTTGTGAAAGTATTTTTTATTTCAGGAAAGGACCTTGGGATTTTGCAAGTGGGAGTTTTCCAAATATAACTCTCCTCCCCCATGGCTGTTGTCTTAAAAAAAAACCAAAACAATATTAAAAAAAATACAGCAGTCAGTGATTTGCCACCAGTTTTTAAACAACTGAGATAACCTTCAGGGAGAATAATAGCTCTTCAGTTCCTCCAGTTGAAAATTAGTCTGATCTAAATAGCTGAATCCACAGAGAAGCAAAGAACAGTAAAACACTTTTGAATCCAGACCACAAATCAGTTCATCCTGGGGACAGGCATGCCAAGTGAGCTGTATTTATGGCAGCCTGTTCAGACTGTCACTGGCT
>VYZT01034658.1:0-13673 GCA_013400735.1 Pomatostomus ruficeps | reverse complement strand
TTTTTTTGGGCGGGTTTGTTTGTTTAAGTGGATATAAACAATAACATAAATCCTAGACAGTGAACACAACATCACAACATCACACTTCTGATCTCTAATGCAGAATATAATACTATGTGGTAGTAGCAGTCCTAGACATGTCTGTCCTTCTAGTGATAGAGACCTAACACACCTAAGTCACTTCTGCTCCCAACATGATTCACCAGCAGTTCTCCAAGAAGGGAAATCAAGGGAGGGAAAGGACTGGGATGGTCGGTGATGAAACGGGTACAGCACCATGTCAGCCATGCTAAAAGCTGCAAATTGTCTCTTATGGAGGCACTAAACTGAGAAACAGCCAATCTGATATAAGGACTCATATACAGGAGTATATTAGGGCAGTGGATCCATCCAAAGCATCACTTCAAGCTGCTTACAGCTTTATACAACTTCAATAACCCCATTTATTTCAAGGACACAACAAACTTATAGTTAAGATCATATTTAAGGAGTTTGCTGGATCAAGACCCAAAAAAAGAGAACGGCATTTTAACACCCCCTAACATGTTACTTACCACCCAGCAAATGAACAATTAAAAAGTGAACCCACATCCCACTGGAGCTGATGAAAGACTATCAATTTAGTTGGTTTGCCACTGGACTTCAAAGAAGAAGCTCCAGGTACCTGCTCCTTCTCTTATCAACAGGCCTGTTCTTTTTATCAGGAACATGAAAGACACTCCAGGCAACATCAGAGTTCGGATCTGAATCACGACCTGTTCCATCACAGAGGCAATATCAAAAGATGCTCTGTGCATGCTCAGACAAGTTCAGACATGCAATCAGCTCCCTCCAAGCCTCTGAGCTGTGTGCAGATCTTTGCTAGAAGAATATAATATAGAGGATTTACCAAGGAAACAAAAAATTGAGCTGTAGTTGAAAGAAACAAAATTAGCCAGTGCACAACACCAGTAGAGAAGGTATCAAAAAAA
Organism: Pomatostomus ruficeps; assembly: GCA_013400735.1. Taxonomy (NCBI): domain Eukaryota; kingdom Metazoa; phylum Chordata; class Aves; order Passeriformes; family Timaliidae; genus Pomatostomus; species Pomatostomus ruficeps. The sequence continues at coordinate 12,702 of VYZT01034658.1, read as the reverse complement.
CCACTCCAGACATCTAAAATTCAATTCAGAGCCTTCATCTATTTAGTAACAAAATGGTTAGTAGTTTGCCTGTGGTTCTGTGCAGAGCAACCCCACTAGTCTTGGTGTTACACCAAGTCAATCTGTGGTTGAACAGGACCTCAGGAAAGACCACTTGTGAGAATATGAAATGAGCAATTGATAAGCAAGTCCAGGCACATAATTCAGAGACAGCCTGTCTCTATGCTTCTCAATATAATAAGCATCATTATATTTGCACTTAATAATAATACTATTTTTCCTGTGGAATGGTCACCATCATAACTGCATTTTGCATACAGGGCTAAAAAAACAGTCCTGAAATGAAGAACAGGCAGGATTGCATTTTGGTGGGGTGATAGCTGTAACCCTCCTTTTGTCCACTCTGGTGGGGGCCTTGCTCAGACTTCCACAGATGAATACTGAGAAAACAATTCCTTAATTATGTTTACAAAGATACCAAACTCAGAGATGTTTGCTCTTAGCAGTGACTTGTACTACTTGCTTTTATCTGACTTCTTGATGGAGATTCTCTTCTACACGAAAGAACATGCTGAATGTCATACATTAAAGCAAAAGTGTCTTTAGAAAAGTAACATATGTTAAGCCGACATATAAAACACTTTGTTAACTGCTAGTTGTTTCATGATGGGTGGTAGTGTTGCAATGTATCTCTCTGTTGGACTCTTAAACCAACAGTAAATTGAATGTATTTTTTTAATTGGGATTTCATAATTAAGTACGAAGGAGGAAAATGTGTGTATCAAGAATGTGTAGCTCTAATGATGTGTAGTAAGATTAATGCATATATCCCCGTGATCATGAGCATAAAAACACATAAAACCTTGAGAAACCATGAGAAAAAAAATACAGAGGGAAATCATTCTCCTGGTGCTGCAAAGACCTTAAGGGGAACATCATAACTGAAGCAGATGTTTGCAGTGAGTGCCAACATCTCTGTAAGAAGGCTGGTACATAAAACTTGTGTAGTGCCTTGGACAAAATTATTCCAATTAGAGACACAATTGCTATTAAGCCCAAATATCAACACTGGACATCAGCTCACACTGTTTTGCAAAGATATAGCACATTGTGGACTTAGACACTCCGAATTTTGCTTTTTAGGCAGTAGCTCCAAGAAAGCAGACCTTTGTGGAAAACTTCCTTCAAATTCTCCTGGTGTGATGAAAATATATTCCTTTTCCATTTCCCTTCATTATTTTTCAATTTTTTACAACCAAACAAGGACTTTTTGCCTCTGTAAGTCTGACAGAGCTTAAAAGAGAATTTAAGATACTGTTTTAGAAACTGTTTCACTCAAGCACTTCTAAGTCTGAACAAGACAGAATTTCCTTATAGAAAGAAAAATGTTGATAGAAGGAAAAAGAAAATCCAGTTAGAAGGGGAAAGGCTTCTCATGTTGAACATATTGTAGCAGAGAGACAAGCAATTACACAGTGGAGGTCGCATGTTGGAACATTAGGCAGTAAAAGGAGATCTGTTTCAAAAGACAAATCAAGGCAATTTTCTTTTGTGATGTGAGTTTCCTTACCCTGTATGTCAGCATTGAAGATCTGAAATCTCTGAAAGGGAGTGAAAGGTCACTTCTTATAATGGAAAGTCTGGCAATAGTATTCTACGAGACATCCTTCCTTGGACTGCGTTTGCCAGGGGCATGTTTTTGGTCTCTTAGAGTCCGTATATCAACCAACTGCGCAAAGATAAAAGCTTGTGGGGATATTTCAGTTCCTTTAAGGCAGGTGCTCTAAATACCTAATACCTTAAAGTAACCTAAATCTTTCTTAAAAAGACAGATCTCATTATATTAAAATATGATTGTTGGTAGTCTGCTCCCTTTTATGCAGTAGCCTAACAGCTAACAAATGAACTCTATTCCAGTCAAAATCAGGACATAGCTTAATCTCATCCAAGGAAACAGGAGCCTGTGTTGTGATTCTTCTATTTGCTTCAGAGAATTCAGACCACTTCTGTCTTCTCTCAAGGGACTGATGGGTTCTGGATGCTGCTTCAAAGATGGCTTGTCCATTTTCCAAGAAATGGAAGGAGGTAAAATGCAGAAGAAATTCTTGGCACAAGGACCAGGACTTGAAATTTAGCCAAAAAAGTAAAGATCCAGCAGTTTTTCTACTTTCTACTTCAAGGCACTCTGTCATGAGTCTCTGACAGTTTCGATCAGAGCAGAGCACACCATGCCTCAATTTCCTTCTGCTGAAAACCACAGCACTGGTGCAAAGAGGGCAGAAGACATTGAGATCTTCTTCCTGCATGAAGGCAGAACACGAGTACAGCCACAGGGGCGGCTTTGCATCGTTTAGAAAAAACCCATGTTGAGAAACAAAATTCCCAGTCTGGAAAATAATTTAAGTCATGCATACTGAAAGTGCTGAGAACTCTATGTGCGGGGGATCTTTCCTGTAAGTGCTTAGGATTTTCTCTGGAGGTCTGGCATCAGAACACTGCAGAGCTGTCATGTGGATAGATACTGCAATTCAACAAAGTTTCCAGGCACATAAAATTCTTGGCTGTGGCCTTGTTTTACTGTTATGATCTTGCACCAAAGGATCACCTAGACATTTCCTTAGTCCTTCACCTAGGAATAAAACTACATGTGGTCAAAGTGCAGGAGAGCTCATTCACTGCCAATCTATAGGGACCAGCAGCTGGGAAGCGGGTACTGGTGTGTATCAGCACAGCCCACAAGCTCAGGAGCTGCTGTGCCACAGGCAGCAACCATCCCTCACACCACTACAGACACATCCTAAGCCAAAACCAAAACTGGAAATGCAGCTGCCTTCAAAAGCTTTATTTACACACCTCAGCTTCCCAAGTCCTCTCTGGAAAAACAGCTGTTTGGCTGGTGACCAGGAGGAAGTGATTGGAAACATTCCTTCTAGGCTGTATGGGGCAGGCTGATAAAAAAAAAGGAAGAGCCTAACCTACTCTTAGGTTTGTTAAGTTAGAGGCACAACAAATCCTGCATGACCTGATGAAAACACACTGAAGCCAGTGTGGAGGCAAAGAGAAACAGGACTTTGCTAAGACTCCACAGGGAGCAGACATTATGAATCTTTATGTTCTGAGCAGGGCTGAGTATACTGCTGCAAATCAGGATGTAATTAAATAATCCTTCACTTTCAAGGACCTTCAATGAACTCTCACTTTTAAACGGAAAGTTGGAGTCCCCCGTGCAATTGTGCTGGAGACAAAGCCAAACTTCAAAGTTGTCCTTTTACTGTGGATTCAGTGAAATGTTTGACTAAAAAAAGAATTGAGCAGTAATGATGAAAAATTCAGCCAGCTTTGGCTACACATCTCCCCAGCAGGAACACAACGGGGCACAATTCACTCCTCCAGCTTTCAGAAGACACATGAGATGACTTCAGGTTAACCAGCAGACACCATCAGCACCCCCTCACACTAAAGTTTTCATAGAAACATGGTGAACCAGCCAAATCCAGTTTGCCCCCACCTTGCTGAAAGCCTAAGGGTTAGGAGAAATGCCTGTAGATATCACAGCAGAGGATTTAAGGGAGCAATCTCAGATTCTGGTTTATACTTCCTGACGTAGATTGCATAGCAAAAAAGGAGAGATGGACACAGTGGTGGTATGCATGTGGCTGGACAGCAGGTAGGACTTGGATGCTTGGCTCAGGCATGACCAGAGTAGGTCCCCAGGAGCATGGGGAACCCCAAGAGATCAAAGTCAGGCCATCAAGGCTTTCAGCCTGCAGGTGAGAAGGTCTAACCTCCATCTGTTTTGGACAGGGAGGTCAAAGGGACTATTTTACTCCTGTCTCACCCCAGTTCTGTGCTAGTACTGATGTTGCACATGTGGGTGAGCACCATGTGCTGAGGTCCTGTCAGCTCAGAGGGCACAGTTGTGTGTTGAATACTAAACACAGCTCCAAGCAGCTGTTTGGCCAAAGAGGAACCAGATAAGAGGCCTATGTGACTGAGATAAAAATAGTGAGAAAGTAAAAAAATACAGTACTCTCATACCACTTCATTTTGTGAGCACCCTGTATCAGAGCTATTGAAGGGAGACAGGGACACACTGTACCATTTCCTGGGAAAACTGTTTTCCACACTACTGCTTGAAATGCAGAAGGCTACCTTGGCACTCTTTGGACTACCCAAACAAGTGACTTCTACTCAGCTGGCTTTGCATATTTTTATGGCATCTAGGACTACAGTCCAGCTAGACAAAAAACATCTCTACTTATAACAACAATGGAATATACAATGTCAGAAAAATGTTACAGTTCACGTGTTTGATACAAGAAAGAAAAAGAAATTAATCTTGGCAGAACATACATGAAAGTTGGATTAATGACAAATTTGGTGTCAAAATTGTATTTTTCTAAATTCTATTTATTGGCAAGAATTCCAGAGACTATTTTTGTTGTTGTTTGCACTTCCAACCTGCTTCATTTATTCCTGCTTAGTTTATCTCAGTCTTTTCTATGGAAGCCATGAAAGAATACTCCATCAAAGGATGAAATTTTAAACCTTTCTTGACTGAGAGACTTCAGAAGTCCTATTTTACAGCAGACACTCCAGATTACTCTGTAAGAAGGAATGGCAACAACCATTTTCTGATTCCCTAGGGTGAAATGTTCTGGGTCTTTTTATAGTTTAGACTGTAAATAAGAAAATACCACAACTATGACCTTAAATATCATCTGATATAAACTATAATTAAGTAACCGACAACTTTGGTAAATGACAGCTTCACTGTGTGTTACTAAAATCAGTTGTAAGCAGTGTATGTACTCTAAGTAGCACTGCTGTTGTATCATTTACTGGCCTCTGTATTGAGCTATGGCTATGTATTGGCTATGATGGTAAGGAAGGGGAGCAGATACCATCTCAAAGAGGTGGCAGGAGCACTGGTGGAATCACAGCCAGACATTTCACGGCACCTCCTTCCCACACATCAGATTTGCCAACCCAGTCCTTGCCCTTTCATCGCACAAAACACGGGGCAGCATTTCAGAGCCATCACTCGCACTGCATTCCCCAAGGGCATCACGGGCTATGGACAACATGGAATATACAGTGGCACACACTGCCCACATCCACGCTCTTTCTCCCAGTTACAAGTCTGTATGAACTTTTTAAGCCCACACTGACATGTGCAGACACTAACAAGTTTTGCGAAGCAATTATTTGCCAAGGAGAAGGCACTCCTCCCTCTCTGCCCAGGAGCAGCAGGGTCAGTCCTGGCATGCACTGGCAGAAGGTGGTGGCATTCCCCAAAAAGCAATAGGAAACCCTGAAAACTTAGCAGAACCCCAGGTCCCCACCAGCTGAGGGTTTGTCTGCTACACAGCTACAAGGTAAAGGCCAAGAGTCTTCCCTGATTCACTCCCTTTAATTAAGGGACTGGTGGTCCCCCACCTGCCAATTCAAGTCTAGCCACATACACATTTACTTAGTTATTTCATACATAAGGCTTTAAATAAAATGTGCTTTTTGTTCCTAATTCTTAATGGATGCAGAGAACCATTCTGTCAAGAACAAAAAAAATGCTCCACTAAACCCATCTCAGTGGAAAATTTGTTTCTTCAATGCAGCCTTAAAGTAATAAAGAAAGAATAAACATAACATTCTCCTAAGAAATAAAATGAAAATACTCTAAAAAAAACCCTGCTTGTCTGAGGCATACTAAAATGTTAATAAACTCAGCTTAGACATTTACAGAAGAAATTCACTCACCAAATCCATTTTCATAGAGCAGTAAGAACCTGGAACCACACCACCTGCTTGTGTAAATCAGCAGCATCCCTACAGTGATCACAGCTATTTACATCAGCTAAGGATCTGACCAGAGCAGCAGGTGAAAAGAAAACTAATCTGAGCAGGAGCAGCAGCCCAGTGCAGTGATACACTGAACTCATGAGAAGCTAAACTAAATCAGGTCACAGGGAAAATTCAAGGGTTGCCCCTCTGACCTATTAAACAGAGTTGAAGAACTTATGCATGTATTTTTATTTGCAGGTTGAGTTGGGGAAGATTCCTAATTATATCAACATAGACTGAGTTGTTTGAGTCAAATGAAAACATTTTCATTTATTTCTAAACCAACATTAATATATTGTTAATTTTTTTGTGATTTCCAAATTATCTTCTGTACAAAAACATAATAGCTGAATTCAGCAAAACTTGTGAATTTCATTCACTCTTTTCACACTTTTAGTGCTGTTAAAATTTGCTGGGATCAGCAAGTCAGGCATCCTTGAAAGTCTCACCCACGTGACTCCCATGTGATACAAGAGAATGTCAGTTCATCAACCAGTGCAAACCAATATTGTTCATGTGACACAAATGGAGCTTTCACCCAAGAAACATGGTTCCTGTCATGGTTTTCCCTTTCCTGGTCACACCTTTTGAATAAAATTTCCAATATTTCACAGAGCCAGAACATAGATTTTGAAGTAAGAATTTTTCATTAAAATACACAGTTTACCATTTATAAAATCACTCAGATGCTAAACCACTTGTGGATTTTTAAAAGCTAATGTAATGTCTGTTACTGACATAAAACCAGACATACTTTCAGGGCTTTATTTCAAAATTCACCTAAAATCTTGTCAATACCACATTCCTGTATATGCTACTTGATTTGTTTTTTCTCCCTTTCTTTAAGCATCTGAAATATTTCCATACGGCTATAAAAAGACTGCTTTTAAGAAGGAAGTCCTGAAAGAAATGCTAACTAGTCATTAGAAACCTAAGAATCAATTATATATGTGCTGAGTTCTTTACATTCTCTAAATAAATGCAGCTGTTTTGTCAAGATGCAGAATTATATATCTTTGTGTATTATAACAATGAAAAAATCCAAGGGCAGAAGGAGACAGCTCAAAAAAAAATAATTTGCAGAAGGTGGTTTAAAAAAAATCCATTGGCAACAGGACTTTGTTAAAAGAAATATTAAAGGGTAAAAAGTCAAGCCAACTACAGGTTTGAAAAAGATAAACAATGAGAAGAGAAAGTAAAAAACCCAGGGATTTATTTTCTTAAATGAGAATGAATAGAATGGATGTAGGGATGAACTTCTTTTTCTCCCCAAAAAGACAAGAACTCATAAATTACACCAACTTTTAGAAAAAAGTCTGTAGGGAATGACTTTCTACCAGAACATACATGGCTGATTATAAGGAAGCCAGAAGACTGTATTTTTTCACAGAAACTAAGGGAGAAGGACACAAAGATTGTCAAAGCACTTGATGTTACCATAAATATCTAAGGTTACTGGAAGAACATGAAAAAAAGTATTACTCTCCAAAATCAACAGTGGCAGATAAGAGAAGGGAGTTTGCTTGGCTGCTGGGAAAGGTATGAGATATGTTAGAGCTATAAATTGTTAGCATCATGGTAGTAGCAGACATATTGTTAATATACAGTTATTTCCTGCAGACTAAGACCAACGCTTTGTTATGGCAGGTGTTGACAGATAGAATGGGGAAAAGACTGCAGTCCTAGGAGGTAGTGTATTGAATAGATATCACCAAAGCAATCTAAATTACCTTGGGTTTCAGAGAAAATTTGCAATTCAGGGAGATTGGACACTGGATTGCTTTGTAAGGAGAATCAATACATTTGTCATTACTCATATTATTTGTACTCCAAATTATGGCTAGATCCAAAAATACCACTTGAGCATCAAATTTGTACTACAATTCTGGCAGAATTGTATTTCTTAACTTCACTGTGAAACTTTCACCTCCCTTCTTAGGTACCTGTGAGCGCCACACCTTCTGCAGGTCTTTACTGTCCACCTTCTGCCCCAGTCTACCTCCAGGAGATCGCAAACATAGACTAACTGGACATGAATTACTCCTGATTCTGTGTTTGTAAGAGATAATAGTTATCTTCTGGCAGATTACAAAAGCTTTTCATCAGGCATGCCATGGAGCACTGCATACTGTGATGGAAGTCAAAATGTTGATAATTTGAATTTCTGTGCATGCAGAATTATACATTCACAGCCCTTTTTTTGAGAATCTGCATACACAGCTAAGACATTTCTGCATGCATGCCTCTGGTGATTTTTTTCCCCCTAAATGAGCACATCTATGATTAAATTAGAATAGTTTTCTACATAGAATTCTTGATGTTTAGACAGATTGATAGAAGAATATATTTTACTCCCATTACTTCAAAAAGCTCTCTTACTGAAAGTAAACAGTGATTAAAGAAACCATAAACACTGCTTCATTCAGAATTAAAGCTACTTCAGCTACTTCTTTCGTAGAAACTATGGAAAGGAGTGAGGCACACGTGGCGCTGTTACTCCATAGAATCTGCTCACAGCACAAATAATTTTTAAGTGTTGTCATATTTTAACAGGAATAAATGCAATTATCAGAACAGGTCTGGATCTCAGTATGTTTTACTATTCCACTCACTTCCATTGCTGACATGAATAAGAGAAACAAAGCAGACAGAAACTGGGAAACACCAACCACAATTAAGTTGCAACTAGTTATTATAAAAGGCTCCCTTCTTATAATATCCTTTATTCTAGGTTTTGTTTGATTATTGTGGAAGATACCCAATGGCTTAACTGCATTTGGAACACCAAAATAAAGATCTGGAGAGAAAAAGCCCCATTGTCTTGCCAAGCGGAATTAAGGGAGGATAGTATTAGTGGATGTTCATGTAGACTCTTTCTTAAGACATGATCTTATTCTTCTTGAAACTGTGCTAGTTTCATCAGTGACAGGACTGGGCTCCAATTTTTCATTCTTGATGGACTTTGTTTCTGTCTTTCTTTTCATCTCATCCCTTGTTTATAGCTGAGAGAGATGTAAACCATATGAACAGATGGGATTTTGCTACATTAGTTAACATGTTGATCAATCACATCATCTGCTGTGTGAGCCATCCTTCTCCTCCCTCCCCTCCTTTCACAATCACACAAAAAACCCCAGCAGACTGCTTGTATACTATTGGTCATGAAGACAGGCAACACATTTCTCAATCTGCTCCCCCCTTTGAATGCATTAAGGTCTACAGAAGGTTTTCACACCTAACTTAATCACAGATACACAATACTCAGAAAAAAAAAATCATGGCTCTGGTTTCTGCTGTGCAGTGCACTATCCAGACATGCCCACTGCTTCCTGGAAGCCTTCCTCCTGGGCTGGCAGAGGAGTCCACCACAACCACACCTTCAGTGACGAGATGTCTCTTCATAACATGGCTGCTGTTCTTGAAATGCACCATGGCAGCAACTTGTAGTCCTCAGGATTCAAGGTGTTCCCTGAGCTGGGCACAATATGGCTACACAAAACCCTTCTGTGAAAGCTGCCGTGACGACAGCTGGCAGGACAAGAAAAGAACTGGAGATGGAGCACAAAAACCAGATAACTGCAACAATGACAAATGATAGAAGAACATGTAAAAAGCAAGTAATACTCACATCCATTACTAATTCTATGCCCCGTGTTTGCCAGTAGAAAAAATGCTATGTGGTCTGAGGGTGGAAAAGAAAGTTTGCAAGAAAAAGTAACATTTTTAATCAGACTAACTGAATTGGCTTAAAAAAAAATTAAAATGCCTTTGGGCACACCAGATTTTCATTGACCCTCTCTTTTTTTGTGTCTCAGTCCCACTGGTGAGGTTTAGAAGTGGATTTTTTGAGGTCTCCCTCCTTCTTATGCCAGACTGGGGAGTGCAGAAAGGGCAGATAAAATATGGTCTCCAGAACACTGGGACAAGAGCTTTTCTCCTGGAAGTAAACACCTTGAGGAAAATGGAGAAGAACTAAACCACTCCTGACTTAAACAACAGGCTTCCTTGCTGCATGCCAATGAGATATCAGGACTGGACTCCATTTTTAACGAAACCCGTAAGTAGAACCATACCTGCTTTATTACAAGCAGTTTTAGCAGTAATTAACACACATAGATTGTAAAGCTCTCCTAGCAGCTGTGATGCCGTTGTTCTCTAAAGATGCTTAGGAAGACATCACACTGCTCCCTGCCTTAAAAGCTGCTAATAAAAGCAGACTTTAATTCTGAAGTGCATTCAGAGCACATGGGGGAGCAAAATCAATGCTTGGTCAAACAGATCAAGGAAAACAAATCCTTGGCAAAGTAACCGTGTTTTTCAGACTCCTAGGTGCCCTGTTTAAATGCTACTGAAGTCAATTCCAAAACTTCCTTGGGAATTTGAGAGATCAAAAAAACAAGGAAAAGAATCCAATCCAAACCCAAAATCCTGACCAAAGCACATTTAAAATCCAACCACTATACACCTCATATTCTCTGAACCTAAGTGTTTTAGTATGACAATCAGATGAAGATGCACAAAGTCCCTTCAGTTGGTGCACATATAAGTGAGAGAATTTTGCCAACCATTGAGATGTGAACAGATATATCATTTCTGTTTAATGTTATCTGAAAGAGCTATAGCTTATAATATTTAAACATCAAAAGAACTGAATATATCCCAGCAAAACTATTAATCTTTAAAGGCAGAATAAAGCCAGTATTTCCAATCCAATGAGAGATAGATGATTTCTCTGTATTATCTTACTATTGTTCAATAATCTGTGTCCATTCACAGGTAGTGTCACATGCTTAAAGTTTTGAAGACAAAGAAAATGCATTCCAGCAGTGGCAACAGTATGAATGCAATCGACTCTTGACTTTGATTCTTTTGATGGAAAAAGGCTGAAAAATGGGGCTGTATTTATGGTAAAAGCAGTGCAAAAAGTAGTTAAGAGAAATACTGGGGGGAAAAAAATGCTGTTTCCCTTTTAAAGGGACATCTGATCTTGAATATAAAGATTCAACAGACCTTTCCATAAACCCATAAAGGAACAAACATTTCAGCATTACATCAGTAAGCTTTATTTCACCATTTTTTCATTTTTATGAATAGTTTACCAGTAGAAAGTGGTTGCTAAAAACATATATTAATCTCTGAATTTCTTTAAAAAACTTCCAATGTTTTCTTTAACAAAATACATAGAATATAGGCAAAGAAATTAAAGAGAAGAGAAGAGAAGTAGTGGACAGAATTCATAATATCAAAAATTACTGACTTTGAGTACGCATTATGCACTATGTAAGTAGGAGGACTTGCTTCTCTTCAGAATACAATTTTTTATGCAATACTCATTCATTTCTGCTAGAGAGAAACCATGGGCAATGCTATTTTGGTCTTCTTAACTTCATCACGAAAATGTGAAAATCTTATGCTTACTGTAGTCTTAAAAGTATTTGCATTTTGCAACTGGATTCGAATAATTCAGAGCATTTTTCTTATAAAACTCAGGCTCTTCTGCCACATTTTCCACGTTTTCCACGTTTGGATATTGCAATTACATTAGAGAAAGAGACTCAACTCACCTGGGACCCAAGATCTGAATCTGACGCACTCTCTCCTGCACCATTTGCTTCAGCAAAGTCTTTGCATAATACCAGACTTCCAGAAATAAAAGTTAACAATTGGGATTAAAATTTTTTTTGATGACAATCAACAAGATTTATGGAGCACTAAGATAAATAATTCCCAAAGAGAAAGAATTTCTGCAGAGAACAATCTAGTCGCAACCAAAGCTCAGAGCAGTATTGTTTCTCAGTGTTTTATATTCATCACTGATACAAAAACTGGTGAATACTACTGTGAAAAAGAAACTCGATAATGTATGAAGAGACTTATTGTTCATGTCTCTTAGCTGTTCTTAAAGGTGCTAACACACACCATAGTAATACCTAGACTGGTCTTGGGGACACACAGGACCGCTCTCATTCAGAAAGTCTATGGCTGAAGACAGAGTAAAAATGGGCAAAAGAAATAAAATTTGAGATCCCCTTTTCTCCAACCTCACTGAAGAGATGATTTCAGAGCAGTTGTGAGATAAAAGGCAGCAGTTACTTATCTAATCAATAAATAACTAAACCAATAACATAATCACACCAAACCAAAGTCATTATCTAAATCGGCGATCTACAGGTTATAACCACAGTGTCAGTAAAAGAAAGGGAAAGAGAATAATGGGGACAAGGTAAGTATTGATATATGTCCAAGAATCAACAAATACATTATTGTCAGACAAAGAGTTTGCAGACAGTAAAACTGAATTAGAGTATCATGAACATCCATTTAAACTTTACCAGGATACAGGCTATAGCCCACAGTCAAAATGCGTTGGGTTAGAAACAATGGTTCTGCAAACAGCAGAACAAATGAAGATTGGTTTCCTACTGTCTCTCTCTTGCTTGCTCAACTTCGGAACCGAATTATACTATGATATTTTGTTATCTTTGCCTTTCTCCTTACAAATTCTACTCACAACATTTTTCAGCATTCCAAAGACCACTCCAGCAAAGAGGTCCCAAAGAAGCTATGGCTGCAGCACTTCACTGATCTCTTCAAGGTCATGCAGTAAAACACTGTCAGAATGGGCAGAATAACCTGACACGAACAGCAAGCACTTGACCTTCAAGGGCTCATGGTGAGCATTTTTCAAGGCCAGCCCCACTCTCAGTTTCAGACTGACTGTCTTAATAAGAGGGATCAGAGAGATCTGTGGGAACCAGATGATGCCAAAATTGCCCTTTCTTAACCTTAAATCTGAAGATCAGAGATCAGGAGCTAACTGACAAAATGTTGTACTGGGTTTGTTGATGTTGCACTGTATGG
>VYZT01034657.1:56325-193871 GCA_013400735.1 Pomatostomus ruficeps | reverse complement strand
CCAGGATCGAAACCACGACAGGAGTTTTATGATGAAAGTTGACAAAGTACGAGAGAGGGAATATTCTGTTAATAGCAAGTTAACTTGCAAATGGTGCATAGCATAAATGCCCTTATAAAATACTGTTATCTTGGGTATATTCTTTATGGCTAAACCACAATACTGGTATTTGCACACTGAAAACTCCTGTACACTCTGTCGTAACATCTGTTAGTAACAAGATTTTTAACAGGTTTGAGGGGATAGGGGATGATACCAGATGAGGTTTTTATTGTGATGACACAGTACTGCAACACAGACTGTAAGTCCTTATGGATTGATCTTTGCCAGTGCAGAAGGGACTATAATTGCAAACAATACAACAGTTCTTTGTTTGTGTTACTACTTTTCAGCATAAATTGGGTAATTTGCTCCAAGGTGACTTTTTAAAAAGTAGATTTTCAGCAATACAAAATAATTTTTTCAAAATGTGCTTCCTGCATTATGCTGGCCCCTTATGCATTTTTTGCTAGAACAAATGAGAACAGAAATCTTTTTCTGCATGTTGTGTCTTGGGACACTCATATGCATAGTAAGAGTACTGCTCCTGCTTTCTATGAAACTTCTCTTTTCAAAGGTCATGGGTCATGTTCCCCTTTAGGAGATTATACAAAGCAGATAATTGTACAAAACCATGGTGTTTACACTTTGTTTAAAGCTAACAAGCCTTATATGCATATTCAAATCAAACTTACAAAGTAAGTAGTGGGTCTAGATGGTTTTACAAATATGCATGATTGAATGTCATCGCCATTAGCAACTGAACTTTCATTGAAATGTCTTTCTTCATAAACATGATCTGGGTATTTGAAGAGCATCTTTTGTTAAGTGAGAGTGTGAATAATAGATGTGTGTGGATAATGGGAAGTCACATTTGCCCAGGGCTTGCATCGTGAGCTGCTTTGAGGAAAAAGCCTGGCTTTCTGCAATTACATCTTTTGTTGTCTCCTGTGAACACCATTCTTCTTTGTGCCTCTTCTCTCTCATACCTGCTTTGCAGCACTGACTATTAAGCCACCAAATGGAGAACACACCACCATAGACACAAGATCCAAACAGGCAGCCTTACACCAGTGCAAGCTGCCAGGAAAGGAGACCAGAAAGCACCGTTTCCTCTACAGAGCAGCAGCCACAAGGCTGGGACACATCAGATGAGCACTGCCAGCAGCCCCACAGCACTGCCATGGGGTGCAGGAAAGTGCAGCAGCCACTGTGGACAACTGGAACATCCTGTAGCAGCAGGACACCACAACCTTGGCAGAGTGGGTCTGTTTCCCTCCTCTGCAAGCAAGAAAGCCGAGAGCAGCCAGGGAGAGGGCAGCTGTCTCTACCCTGGCCCAAGTACGCATGACACAACAATGGGAGTTTGCTGTGCACAACAGCCACTTCTCCCCTCTTCCAGCCCCAAGGGACTCCCTCCACACCTTCTTCAACCAAGGTGTCTCCTGCCATGCAGACTCAGTGCCTTTGTACCCCACACCAGTCTCATCTTGCAGAACCATCTCTCTGAGTACTTTATCACAAGCCTTCTGCTGCATTGCTTTGCTCAAATAGGGTGACTTACCAAGATTCTGCTGTTGCAGGGGAGTTGGGAGGAGCTGGCTCCTGTTTTAAATACACCCTGACAAGGTACAAACAGCAAGCAGCTGAGTTACCTTCAGCCTCACACTGCAACAGGAGAATCAAGACAGGTAAATTGCTCCTATTAATGTGTGTGCCTCATTAGCAGCCCTGCAAAAACTGTGTCCAGTGTCTAACTCAGTACAGAGCCAACTGAGTTTATCTTCTCAGGCGCTATCACTATGATAGTTAACGCTTTTTGGGACCACAGGACTGCCCAGGGTTCTGCGGGGCAATTATCCAGTGCCTTGGTCAGGTAGACGGCCGCAGAAGAGCGGTATTTCTTAGTCTATCTATTTACCTAGGTATTAACTCCGCAGTGGAGAGTAGAGTGGTCGTTGGTAATAAAGCAAGGCAGGAACAAAGAAGAGAGAACGGACTCTCTAATAGCAGCACCCAGATTTATTCTCTCGGAGNGGGGTGACAGTTCTCCAATGAGTTCTGGACAGAGGCAGAACATATTTGCATTAACCATTTAATGTAACAGAAAGGTAGAAGTTTCCAGCAACCCTGAATAGTAAAACAATCTGATGAATATTAAAATAGCAGAGGTGGAATAGGGTCTTTGATTGACAGGGCTAAAACGTGGCAGTTAGGGGATTTCCCCCAAGCATGCTTTCTCCATCTTCCTCAGATGTGCTGTCCTGGGAAGAAAAATCTACCCAAGTTATTTCTTTAGCTTTCATGGAGACAGCTGGCTGGGTCACTGCCACTCAGGATAGTCACTCGGGATTTTCAAATGTTTGCTTTTACAGGAAGAAACATGTTTGTACTGGTAATCCTGAGCCCTTGCAGCATTTCAGGGAAGGCCTGGAGGCCAGTGCCTGAGGGCTCTGAGGGATCCCAGACGTGTCCCAGGGTGCAGAGTGGGCAGGAGGTGGAGCTGGGCTCTGGAACACCAGAGCTCTGTTCCGTAGCTGGCTGGGCTGCCCAAGCCAGTGCTGGGTAGCAAATGTCTGGCAAGAAGCAGGAATCAGCCACCTGAATGCATTTGCTCTTGGTTGCATTCAAACCTAAACACAGGCGCAGAATCGGGGTGCTTCATGTGATGGATTCCTCCCAGCTGGGTGTCACAGCCATGCTGGAGCAGCGCTGCACAGGCACGTGGGTAAGTGACTGTCACTGGCAATCTGTGAGCAGCCTTCACCTCGCTATCGGCTGTGGAATGGGGCCAAGGTGTATAGCTAGCTGTGTATTAGCAATCTGGTATGTAGCCAAGAGCCTAGCAAATCTACATCGCACTGGTTTATGCATTCATATTTTACAGTGGGGGCTGGAATTCATGTGTGATATTTGCTTAAAGGCCCAAGGGGAGCATGTTACTTTGAAGCAAATGCACATGGTAATGATAGAACACACAGCCTACAGAGGGAGAGGCTGTGTGATTTCAAACAAGGTATAAATAAATGTTTCAAGTTTACAGCCAATAATAACTAGACACATGACCTTGTGATACAACTTACCTGAGGCACTGTCTTTGTGTATAAACCAATCTGTGTTTATGGTGTAGCTGCTGATTATAAATTGTCATGAAACTAGTTCATATAAAATAAACAAGAGCATTCAACCTTGAATTAACTGTTACAGAAATACTTGGGTGGGGTCCCAAAGGGACTGCATGTCACAGTGACAGCATGATCAAACAGATTTAAAAAGGGAGTCAGAGAAGGCTTTTAGCTGGCCACCACTTTGGGCTACCACTCAGTAAACTGTGTTGTTGTCATGCCAGACCTGCAGCAGTGCATATTTGTTGTCTTCATAGAGGGTGTATTAATGAAACAAGTGCAGTTTGAAATTCAATGGCTTTATGGAAAGGAGACTGGCTAGCTTGCAGTAAACAGAGGCAGTTGCAGCCTTGAATAAAGAACTGGAAAGTCTATGTAAAGGGATAAAGATGGAGAAAAGAGAATCTGCGAACAGTTGGAAGTCATATTGTGTAGACTGATCTCCAGGGCCCCGAGGCTCTCAGAACTATCTGACCAAGGGATATAGGGGAGCATAATGATGGGGATTATGCACCACTGCTTGGATTCCACACCTGTGTATGGATTGAGGGAACTTTTGTCTGCTAATGGGATGGTTTGTCTGTGTTGCTGACAGCTCAGCTGCCCCCAGTCCCGATTTACCACTTCAGTGATACAAGCCCTTGGGTGAGCACCATGGACAGGCCATGCACTTGTATGGAAGTGCAGATTGGCAGCTTATTTGAGGCAGAAGGGATCTTCTGTTCTTAGTTACTCTGGAGGTGCTGGAGAGAAGGTATGGAGCTGATCCTGGAGCTGATCCCACAGACTGGGCCTTGGGAGACGATTAATTCCTTCTCTGCTTTCCCCACAACAGCGGTCTCAGAACCACTGGAACATCTCCCACTGAGCAACGGTGTGACAGCCCCAGAGAGAAAAGGAGAAGTTGGAAACAAGCCTTCCCATTGTAAGCAGCAAACAATTTTCTATTCACCCCAACATTTGTTTCTGGGAGGAAGGCTGTTGTATCCTCATGCCGATGATGCCTACTTTTCACTTACAAGTTCTGAGTGTTAAGCTCTGAATAAACACCTTAACATGAGCACACAATGCCTGTAAGTGAATACAGCCTGTGCAATCCAATAATTTATTAAACTTTCATCTTGTAAAGCCAGTTACAAATTAAAAAAGACAGAAGAAGGAATTCTGTACTAGAAATTAACAAAATTACAACAAATAGTAATGAGAGTTATGTTTCAAGTGGGTTCAAGCTGCCTGCAGCAACCCAAGAGCCAGAACACAAAGCTAGTGCAGAGTTAGGACAGGGATAATCAAGCCTAGTCTGATACATAAGAGATCGAGCCACTGTATGCAGTGTATGCAAAGTGATGCTTCTCAGGTTGCTTCTGCATCCCTGTTCTCTCTCACCTGTGACCTGGTCATCCCCTTATTCCTCACGACAACAAGGGGGCATTTGTAGGATCCATCAGTGATTTAAGGCAAAACTCCAGCTGAAGGGATGATGCACAGCAGTGGCCACCCTCTTAGGCTGATCGTGTAGCAAGTGCACGGAGTGTTTGCACATGCTGCAGTGTAGTGGAATTAGAGAGGAGCAGGGGCTATGTACAGTGTTTCTTCTTGTACTGTCACCCTCAAAACCAGCGTTCTGCAACCCAGTACTGGTGATATGGCATGGTTTTATGATGAATTGGAATGGAATCTGTTGCATACTGACTCCTACTTGTATACGCAATTTCTATTTCACAGCTAATAAGCCTTAGCTGCTGCTACTTCAGAAATGGAGACAGCCAATTTTAAATGTGGAACAAAGCCTACATTACATATAGCTCTGCAGTTTCATTAAGAAACAGAATGGGCCTTTGCATTCTGGTATCCTAAGACTAGACAAGGGTCATAGAAAGTGGCTCATCACCAGGTTTCTTGTTTGCTAATGCAACTAGTTTATGACGGGACTGATAATGAATATTGTTTTAAACAATGAAATCAACTTTCTGAAATCAAGAGACTGAAGATGACTGTCATCTTTCATGGCGAAGAAAAAAATTCTGCTTCAAATTGCAGGTAGCTATAAAATCCTCCAAGAAGCAGTTGTTTTGGCAAAATAGCATTTGTTTTCAAGTTCTGCTGAGGACTAAGGACCTAGGGAAGACTGGATGGGGATCTCGGGATTCCGTGATGTGAGCAGTTGTTAAAAGTTGGGGTGGATGAAGGATTTGACACCTGCTTACTGTAGTACAGAGGAAGTAACAGTCTTGCCTGTAACAATTTATCTAGGCATCTGTTCACTCAGGAGGAAACAGTTAATTTAAAACTAAAGTTCAGGGACCCCAGCCATCCTAAAATCCCCCCTGAAGAAAGAAGGATCTTAATGCAAGCAAGCTGCTCACCATAAATCTCCAACCTCCATCTAATACCTGGGGTTTGTCAAGAGCAGCTCTTCTGGAAATGTTACTAAAACAATCTCACCTCCTGGGCTGTACAGGGGAACAGAAGTCGTTATTTTTTAGGCAACAGGCGCTGTTTGCAATGTGCCCAGAATGGCACCTTATGGCCTACTTCAGTGGAGCTACTCCCAGAGATATTCTCCTAGGCTGGAGTATTGAGTAGTTTAACTGAAAGTGCCACTTTTTACAGTTGTGTACCTCTGAACTTTTACTGGAAGGTAAACTATTCAACTACCTTGGATGTTTTTATTTGTTTATTTGTTTAATGCTCTCTCATGTAGGGTTTGACCTCTCTGTTGGACCACTTAGCTTCAATTATACAAAATCTTTTTCTTTTTAAGACCAGATCAGGTTGTTAGTATATCGTGAAGAAAAAAAAAAGAAAACAAGCCCACAGTGATTTATATTTTAGATTTGTTTGCAAAATAAATAAAACAAATATTCTTTTAGCAGACCATGCTGTGATCACATGATCCCAGATGTCCGCATGTTAAAAATTCTTAAGGAAGCTCAAGTCTATCTCCTGTCCTGCAGAAATGATTCTTGTAAATTCTTCTGCCAGAATGACAGGTGATAATGAAAGCAGCAGAAGGGACATTGAGAGGGCGGAGGATGCTTCTGACTTTGCTTCTTTAAGGTACATTGTTCATCAAACAAGCAAGGGGAGAACAAATTTTGGGTCATTAGTATTTAACAACAGTTGTTACTGTTTAATGTCTTTGGGCAGAGGTGCAAATCCTATGGTACTGTAGATGTCACTTCAGGTTTTAAATACAGTAGTCAGTTGAATTCTTAAAAAACATCTTTGCTACACTTGTGCTGGCAAGTTGCAAATACCCACGACTAAACTAGTGCCAGTTCCTCCGTATCACCTAGTCCAGATGCTTGCATGACTGTCCACGCTGGTGGCTGATTTGACACTGCAGCGCTTTTTCACAATCATGTTGATGTATGCTTTCATGATCTTTATTATCTCGCCCACCTGGGGAGAGAACACAGTAACACAGCATGAGCACTTTAAAAACCTCAGTGCACTGAGGCATACAGGACATTTTGCTGAAAAAGATTCCCCTTGTCCAAAGTCATGACACAATACATTTTGCATGTTAATACTAACTGTGAACATGACAGCAAGAAGAGAAAGGCCTGACAAGTTTGTGCTCTGTTGTAGCATTAACATATATTAATATGTTAATATTATATTAATAATATTATTAAAAATATTTTTAACTCAAAGAAAAGCAACTTCAATTCTACTAAATCTTTTGGTTTCTTTGAGTTTGTGAAACTCCCCATTCATCTACTGGAAAGGAAAGAAAAAAAACAGGCAAACTGAGGAGCACCCAAAACTGGAAATTCTTGATGCACTGGAACACCATTCAACCCTCTTCACTTTCTAACCAGCCTATTTCTTTTGTTCATCCCTGTATTCAAGAAGAGGTACTCTGCCCTTGAGGCTTTAGCTCCCTTCATCTCTTCCCTTGGCTGTGCAGTCCATTAGTCAAGAGTTCTTGCATAGAAACCTTTCTATTCCTTGAAGCTTAATTGAAGTGGCTGTGTGCTTTCACATACCTGGGAGGTTTCAAAGAACATATCTCTTTCATCCACTGTAATTTTGAAGGTGTTGGGCTGTGGTGCTCCAAAGAAAACAATGTGCTCATACTGGAAAGTTTCTAGTGGTTTAGGATCCCCTCGTTTGTAGACAGACACATTCTCTGTGCTGACACCAAGCCAGAGATCATTGGGGAATCCACCCTCCTTGCACTGCAGAAAGAGAAACATGACCTTTTGCATAAATGCAGTGGAGGAGCAAATAATTTTCCATTCAAGGAAAATCCCTCTGTTTCTAGCTCCTATAGGATATTTCAATTCAATACACAAATGAGGGTACCTGCAGAAGGTATGCTAGAGGCACTTCTGCTGCAAAGATTCAGAAGTGACATGGCTGTGAGTCAAATACTGGTTGAGTAATAAATAACTGTAATAGCTAACAGATCTCACCAGATTTTAAAGTGATGCAGCAAGTCAATATTCCACTTCTTATTTTACAGGCAATGTAGTGAGTGCAAGCAACTTCCCATGGCGATCCACCTAGTCAGCAACAAAACTGATGGAACGGAACTGTGGATTCCTACTCTAGCAGGCTGAGCACAGTCCTGTAAGTGCTCCAGTCTGAGCAGTTTCTGTCGTACTGCAGTAGAACAGGATTGCACCTTTTGCTGGCAAGAATAACAGAGCTTTGTTTTACTTTTGCTTTCACGAGCCACCACTTTCCTAAAGTCCTCTCTCCTCCCCCATTCCACTGTTATTCTAACACTGTAAATCCATTGTCTCCATTTACCAGCACGCCCCACCTTGCTTGCTCTGTGCTCCCTGTGTCATAACTCTTGGGTATTATGGTACTGCAGGCCTACCCTGAGGTTACTAAGGCAAAGTTACTAAGTTGCTAAGGCAAGTTCCCAAATTTCCCTTCTGCTGCTGAGCAATGTGTTATACACAGCTCTATCTGTTCTCCAGACTGACACCTCTCCTCAGCTGCGGTTACAGGAGTTCATTAATCGCTCACCTCAACATCAAAGAGGGTTGACCCATAACCTGGCCACTCCTTTACGATGGACATGTATTTCACCATGGCCTGATGCTGAGAGAGGCCCTGCAGCTTGGTCCATTTCTGTGCTATGCTTGCCCGAGCAGCTGAAAGCTCTTCTTTCACCCACATCTCCATCATCTGCTCCTCTTCTACCTTCTGCTTCTTTACAGACCCTGTCTTGAAGCTACGTTTCAATGTCCCTTCAAGGAAGCTGGTCCGTCTCCTCTCCAGAGTGTGACTGGTACTGCTGCTGCTCTTTGTTGAGTGCAGTATTTTGGATTTCAGTCTGTTAACTGGGTAGACTCCATCAAGGGTCCAGCTTATTTTGGAATAATCTCCATGAAGATACTGCAGCCGCA
Source organism: Pomatostomus ruficeps (assembly GCA_013400735.1). Taxonomy (NCBI): domain Eukaryota; kingdom Metazoa; phylum Chordata; class Aves; order Passeriformes; family Timaliidae; genus Pomatostomus; species Pomatostomus ruficeps. Next base: position 185,335 of record VYZT01034657.1, on the reverse strand, counting down.
GAGCTGCCAGACGCTGCAGAGTGTCCTCTGGCCCAGGAAAATGACCATCTATAAGGCTTTCATGAGCCTACAAACAAAAAAGTCCCCAAACTCATTAGAAAGCAAAAACACACTTTATTCCCCCCTGGGTCCATGTACAGATCCCCGTGGCCCCTGCCGATCCCAACAGGATAGACATAATTCAGGAGGTCAGAGCAGAGATTGTAACAAATACGTCCAAGTCTGGTCAATATGGAGGGAACACCCCGTTCTGCAAGCCTGAACAGGACTGAGATTTTTGAGGGTTTCCTATCCTGTACATAAAGGCCTACAATGAGGACCTTTTAGGTCTGGAACAGATGGGAGAGACCAGAATTGAGGCAATTTGGTTTTGTGCTGTACTAGCATTCAACACCAGCATCATATATAATAAATTCAAGATTCTTAACTTCAGTTTCATTACACAAAAGCACCTCCCACCTCTTCCTCCTTCATCTGATGTCTCCACCAGTCTTCTTGCTTCCCTTTGCCTGTTTTTCTGTGAAATCTATTTATGGGGTTTTCTGCACATCCATCTAATGTCTGGGTAACACCTACTCTCCTGCTGTTACTTCTCTTTGCCAGTTAAAGCTATGTAGACTGAAAGCCTTGTCAACAGCAAGTTTGGTACAACTGAGGTTCCACAGAGCACCATGATGTTGTTCCTCACTGTCTTCTAGACATTCTCTAGTTAACAATACTTGATGTTCATTTCAAGAAAGGAACCGTGGTCTCAGTGATGTACATGGCATCGGTTTGACTATCAGTGAGTTTCAGTCTTCGTGACTCTGCCTACCATTACTACAGATTCAGTAATTTTCTACAGCTTTGATTTTCTGAGGCAAGGTCAGTGTTCATTAGAAATAAAACAGATGGGACAAATCACACAGCTGGGTGCTCCAGTCAGTTTAGTTTTACATCCCAGCTGCAAGGCTCTTTCATATCAGTGTGATTCTGATCTAGCCCACATCATTGTGCTATGGGGTACAGTGACTTAAAAAAATATTACACTACTCAGCAGATAAATATTATCAACTACATTCTCTTTTCCTTTGCCTGCAGTACTCTTCTAGTGCCTCGCTGTCAATCAAAAGAAATTGCCAAAAAGATAGATTCCATGTTAATTCTATTAACACCCCAAGGATGTGCGTTCTTGCAAACTGATTTGCAGATTTTCCAGTTTTCTTTACATTTATGTTCTGCAAGCAGCTACAATTAATGATTCTCTTGAATCATTACCCAAATTTCTTTGCCTTCTAAAATTAAAGACCAAAATTAAAAAATTATCATTAGTCTTCCATTTCTTTTAAGCCTTTGCTAACTTTTCTTGCTTGTGTTCTAATACTCATCTTCCATAGAAAACTTCACAGGCTATCTGCTTAGTAGATTCCAGGTAAAAATCCAACACACTAAATTCTTCTGTTACAACCAGCACTCCCACTTCTAATGAATGGTAAAGCAGTTTCCTGTATCCTCTTGTGTGCTTTTGCCATCCTGGAAACCAAATCAATTCCAGAGTTAGCTTACCTGCTCAAACATGAAGGCAAATTCCACCCCATCTTTGGGAACATTCTCAATATCCAAGAAACAATAAAGCTTAAAATACAGTTGCCATTGTCCTTCCTCCTCTTCTTCTTCAGAGCCAGCAAGTCTGTAGATATGAAAGAAAATTAGAAAGAAAAAGCCAGTAGGGAGAAGTACCATGGTACGGAAATGTCCACAGTGTAACTACAATCTGAAGGTAATCCTGGATTCTGAAATCCGGTATTACATCCAACTAGGAATTAAAGGTTTTATGAGACATTCTTTTACCTCTCAAACTTGGCCAAGATATCAGCCACAATCACTCGACTCTCCACAGCACGGTCAACCTGCTGATTATGTTCGAAGAGCGCGAACATATTCCGGCTATCCTCCATTGCCAGCCCTCGGATCAGCTTTTCAACCACCTGCAAAATCAGAGACACCACAGTCAGCATCACATCCCCTTCCAAAATGAAGAATCAGTACCTCTTCAGGACACCTGTCATTTCATACATCACCATCACATTTCTCCCCTAACTACCATGTTTTCAGATTCAAGAATTCTAACCCTGCAATGAAATCGTTACTTGTATTTGATCATCCCTGCTTTTCTTCTCTGAATCTTTTCCAACTTCACTATCCTTTTGAGCATGGGGGAATTAGAATTGTGCACAAGATATAGGCACGTAATGAATTCAGATGTCATGATGACATTGTCAGTTCCTCTAGTAACGATTCCACTTATTCCTTTGTTTAGCACTGATGTTTCCACGGACATGACTACTGCAACCTGGAATCCTATTTCTAACCTACTAATGGTTGAGTTACTGGTAGAATATCCCTCTCAGAAGGATTCCATTATGAACTGGAGTCTCTCCTTGTCCAGAAAACTGTATTTAGCAAGTCTTCAGACAAAGGGCAGAACACCAGAAGTGTTTAGATTTTGCAACACAATTTTCAACTGATAGTCTACAAGCTGGGCACTGGCCTTGTAGAATAAACTGAACTTCCCCAAAGATATAGCAAAAAAGTTGTACTTTAAAAAATAAAAAAAAGAAATTGGAAATGAAGGGGAAAAGGGTGTCCCTCCAACAGACCCACCCTCCAGACACAGATGTGCTCACGTCTGGTTAACGCTACTAATGCATTACCTCCCCAGCGCTGGTGTGGGAGTTGATAGTTATTTTGCAGGAGCCACCACCATGGCAATACACTGTCGTGGTCATTTCCTCACGGGTGAGAAGAGCCTGAATTTCCTCCTGGGAGGGCACAAACTCCCTCGTCTTTGTTCTCTTCAGGGAATCACATACGAATTGTGCATACCTGTCTATTTCTGAGTCTGGAAAGAGGTCTTTTACCCTAATTGTAAAGAGAAGCAAAAAAAACCCAAAAAACCCAAACCATTATACAGTGAACAACACATTAACCTAAAATTTAGACTACTGCAAGTAAATAGTTTGCTGATGTCAAGTGCAACCACACAAAACCCAAGCTTATTTCCTAAACCTTACAATCTGCTTTTGCTAGTCATTTCAAAGTCACTTCAGTGGCATTTCTCAGCAATGTATAAAATAAGCAGTTCAAATTTTCAGGAGTTTAGTGACAGCTGAATATAGCAGGATTGACTCTCAATTTACAAAACTGAAAATAAAAACTATGAAATCAAACGTAAACTTTTTTCATTTATTCTTAATGTTTTTGGTTTTTTAATTTGCTGGTTGTGTTTGAGCCACTTTTACAGTATGTTTGAGAATTAAGAAGATAGGAAGCAGATGCCTGTACATGATTCTCTTCCCTCTAAAGCCAGTAGGTCTAAGTATAACATTATCTGCAACTCCAGTGATAAAACAATGAAATGACTACATGGAGTATTCTTCAGCATCTCTTAGACCCTGACCCTCGATGTAGGTATTTGATGTACTGACACAAATCTCATCTCACTCTTGCCAAGCTTGGAAGAAATCAAATGGATTTTACTGATCTTTTTTATCATTAAGAGTGGAGTGAGGCTGTCCGGCTACAGCTCAGCCCCAGTGCAGACTGCTTTGTAAAGCTGCATTAGATGCTGAAGATGACTTGGGAAGAAATGTAAATGATTTTGTTCATGAAAATGGGAGGTTAAAACAGATTAAAAATACAAATTGCAAGCTTAGTATGCAATAATAATATGCTTAATATGCTTAATATGCAACTTAATATGCTTAGTTGAACAAATTTTGAAAAATTATAAATTGGATTTACAGTATCTCTCCTACTCCATATGATGCATTCTACCTGTGCCAGCTGCAAGGCAGTACATATTTCCATGAGTAGGAAAGTACAGTTCTCACCTTTCCTGCAGGCTGATAATGTTTATATGTACATTAGCAAGCAGCAGGTCATCAGCTGTGAATCTACTGCCACCCAGTCTCATGGTATTCTGTTTGGGTAACTCACATTCCACATCCTTTTGACACAACAGATGGGTGGCAATGGGGGGAGAGTCTGAACACACAGAACAGCTGGTGGCAAGAACTGTTCAAAGGTAGGAGGCTGGAACACCAGAGGAAGATGTTTGCACAGCAAGAGGGTGAGATTACAACAGGCAGTGGAAGATCAGCAGAGTAAAAGGAAAACAGGCTGCAAACGACAGGGACATTTACCTTCGGAGGTGGAACTTGAGGTAGCGCAGGATCCCTCTGCTGGGCAGGAAAGTGCAGCTCATACAGGTCATCAGCTGCCAGTGGTGCAGGTTCCCAGTACTGTTGGGATGTGGCATGTGGTTGGTTTGCTTGATGAGCTGACAGTACACTTCATCACGGAGGGGCTTTAAATCATGGCAGGTCTGCAGGATGCCTTGGATAATGGGTATGGGGTCAGACACTGTCTCAATTTCCTGAAGGGAGTTAAAGATCTTCACTGCTTCATCCTGTAAGCTGCTGTAACCCTTCTCTTGTTGCACTGGGGAACAATCACAAAGGTGACAAGAGGTGAGCATCTCCCTCATTTTCTACTGGCCCAGCAGCACTACAATCAGCTGTACTAGACTATCACTGAAGAACAGCGACCTGAGCATTAGCTCATATCCTGAACTTAAATTTAAACTTGAAGTTCATTAATGCTTCCTCTCTAAATGTTCAAATGCAGTTTTAATTAGCATTTGCCAACATCTGATTTGGCACCACTGCCAATCCATTTTTGGATATACTGTGCAGAAAAGCAGAGTAATGTTTTTAAGGGAAATGAGCACTGAAATCTAGTTCAGGCTTCAGTGTCTGCAACTGAGGTACCTGAATGCAGCCACTGAAGCCTGGCTTGTGTAATTCCAGAATTCTGTGTTGTGCCTGTATTAGCTTTGACCCCTGAGCCAACACAGAACTTAGGGAAATTGCTGTACCACAAATGCAATTTTACCTATTGTTAAGATTTAAAATGCTTAGACCAAAATTTAAGTTTTTAAGCATCTAAATGTCTGCCTTTTGAACTGCTCAGACACATGTGATACCATTCAGCTGCAGGCTTGCATTCTCCTTTACACATCTCTGGGGCTTTAGGTCCTTCTGAATCTCCTGTACAGCCACTGTTTCCCCAGTGGCCGTGTATTAACTGTACAATACAAAGACACAGCTCTATACAGTAAGTTCCATAGTGTAAGTGTTTGCTCTGTAATTTTTCCGTATTCCAGAAGTTATTTTTTCTGTGCTTTTAATCTGCCATGTAATTGGATCCTTATGACAGGCAAAAAACAGCTAGTACCCTTTCACTTTCTCCTTGACCATCTTCTGGCCCTAAAAACTTCATTGTGAGGCTGAAGAATCCTGTTCTCTATTTAGTCACTTAATTGCAGGCAAGTTCTTCTGTGCCTTTGATCATCTTTGGGTAGGTTTTAACATCTCCTATATCTTTGATGAGATGTAGAAGGCAAAACTGTATCCTGTACTCAAGATGCAGGTGCATGATACATCAATTCAGCTGCACAAAGACTTTACTTCTCCTTTTCTAAGCTTTCAAAACCTTACATTAGCTGTTTTCTTTCTGTACTCACCACTAGAGTTGACATTTTCACAAAGCTATGTAAATTAATGTTCACTTTCCTAAGCACAGCTAGATCACTACCTGTGTGACAGACTGTTTTTTCAAATATGTTGCTTTGACTGACATTAATTTCTTAAAAGATTCTGTGGCTCAGTCACTGCACATGAGACATTCTTCTATAGTTCTTCACCAGCTTTCAGTTTTAATATGTCAAACAGTCTGTAATCATCAGCAAATCACTTTGGTTTCCTGGTGGCCCATCACTCCAGCTCTTTCACGTTTCTGATGCATTTGAAAAAAGGATTAATTTAGTCTGGATTTACATCAGCTTCTGTAGAAATACTACCCCACTGCCAGCTGCAAGATGTAACCCTGCTGCAGTAGTTCCACTGGAGCCACTCAAACCCAGTTGTGGCTAAAGGATGACAGTCTGCATGTCCCTGGATAGATGATAAACTATCTGTCCCTGTTTACTTTAAGATTCAGTCTTCCCGTGATAAGAGGCAGCGGACATGGAACACACCCCAAAGAAGAAAGGGACTGCTCCCTCCCTGAACCCTGTGGGCTACACTGCCCCAAATAGACTTCACCTGCACAGAGAGCACTTACAGGCTTATTTTGTGGTGCTCAGGCTCCTCAGTGACCCTCAAAATGTGAGTGGATTCTGTCACTTGGGTAAAATACTTACAGTTGACACTAACGTCTCCATATGGGAGTGGGAGCAGTGGGGAATGCAAGGGGTGCTGGGTGTATCGCAAGATTGGGTTCCTCCTGTACGTCTGTTCCACTACTTCCAAGTTTGTGCTGTTTTCCTGGAAAAGAAAGAAAAAATAATTATCCTCAGATAGGCACAGTCCTTTGCAGGATGCCCTTATACATTTAGGTTCAAGCTCAACCACTTTTGTCTAAATTGCTGGAAGTGCCTAGGGGGGCTAAGTGGTCAAAGCATAATCTGTATCTGTAAATTACCCTGTACATTATTTCTGAAAATTAAACACAAGATTAGCCATGCTACATCTCCTACAGGTCACCAAGCACAGAATCTTGCCTTCAAGCATGGCATGTGTAATACATATGGCATGATCCCTCTCTCCTATATCCTTCAAACTTTCAACAGGACTAATGGTTAATGGACTTTTTGACCACAGATCAACCATTTTCAGTACGTAATAAGGAACCTGTTCTCAACCTGTCTGGTTGTACTACATGTGTTTACAGAATGAACAACCAAAATGCTCCATGGTGTTCAAAATCTGGGCCTGTCACTACCATACACACTGGATCACATTCTTCAGCATTTTATCCTATACGCCTTCCCTAACAATACATAATGTTCTATTTGTCCTTGAACCCTGAAGTTTTCCAAAATTCTCTACAATCACTGCCAGCTCTTCCTTCCTAAATACAAACCATCTAATTGGATCTAGTTTAGAGTTCACCACAAACACGTTTCTTCTGAAATATGCTTTGGTGTGTGTTCTTGAATGAGGTTTAATTTTCCAGTTTCTGGCAAGTTTCTTTTCAAAAATTATTCCTGTGGTACAAGTTCTGATATTTTGAAGGATATTGCCTTTCCACCTTTTACTCTGATATTTAACCACAGAAGCCTAAGGTATGAAGAGAACTTCAGGGTATATCAAAGTGAGATGGCTGGTAGGAATGGACTTTTTTTTAATTTGTGTCTGGAGGATGCTTAGGAGAGGGAAAGATAGAGCAGAGATTTGCAAATACTTGATGGTGTAATCCTGTTATTGCACACAGTCATTGCCTAAACTTAGGAAGATCAGTTAACAAAATAAAATTCACATAATATTTGATTTTTTGTTGTTGCACAGTTCTGTAAGTTTATTTTTTACTCTTTTTTGCTTTCCCCTTAAGACAGCAACCCCATTTTTTGCCACATTCTCAACAATGACTGGGTAGGGCCAGTGGTGGTCTGGCAGTTCCCATCTCATTTGGGAATTAGCAGGGTGTCGCCTACCCTGATGTCACGAATGAGTTGCTGTGTAGGTGTTTCTATGGGAACTTTGCTGTCAATGACACCCTGAATGGCAGAGGCCCAGCGCATGGCTTCGTTCAGCAGCTTCGTGTACAGTCTGTAGGAGTGCTTTCGCCCATGGACTATGATGTTCCAGTAGCCTGTGGGGAAACAAAGGTGGAAACAAAGCTGGGAGGTGAAACTGGCTTCCATGTTATGTAGTTGACTAGAGGTTAGCAAATGTGACATCCACCCAAAAGAGAGCCAGGAGAGTCTGGGGAACTATAGATCCATCAGTCTGGCCTCGGTACCAGAGAAGGTTATGGAGCAGATCATCTTGGGTGTCAAAGGAGAGCAGTGGAGCTGGGAAAGGGTCTGGAGCACAAGTCCTGCGAGGAGCGTCTGAGAAGCTGGGGGTATTTAGCTTGGAGAAAATAAAGCTCAGGGGGGACCTTTTTACTATCTACAACTACCTGAAAGGAGGTCATAGCCAAGTGGGGGTCTGTCCTTTCTCCCAAGTAACAGATAACAGAACAAGAGGAAAGGGTTGTCAACAGACTGTCCAGAAAAGTGGTTGAATCACCATCCCTGGAGGCATCTAAAAAATGTGTAGATGTGGCACTCAGGGACTTGGCTTAGTGGTGGACATGACAATGTTAGGCTAATGGTTGGACGTGATTATTAAGAGATCACTGATTCTCTTTTTGCCCATAAATCATGGCTGATGAAAACCCTTGCTGCTTTGATAGAAACATATGATGTGTCTGGTTAAAATCCACTAGGCAGACATTAACATCCCCATTCCCAAAACATATTTATCAACAGGAAAATCCTAGTCCAGGTTTTGGTAAAAAGACAGCTTTCCAAGATACAATGTCATGCAGTGTAACCTGACTACCTGCCTGCTGACCAAGCAGCTCACTTTCACAGACAGCATTTGGGATACACTGTCCTGTTAATCTCTTGGAAAATGACCACTCTACACACAGCACCCAGTCAGATTGCCGAATCAATTCTCAGAACTTTTAAAAATATGTGTTTGACAATCTGAGAGAAAATGTCAAGGCGATGGCAATTCTATCTGCTAAAGGTAGACCTAGACATCTGTTGATACCAAAAATGTGGACAATTTCTCATGAATGAGCAGAATAAATTTCCTCTCATCTCACCTTACTAAATATTTCCAGCTTCCAGCCCTTTCAGAGGTATCCCAAGCAACTCCAGTACTCAAATGTCCAGTATTTCAAGTCTTTTTCTAAGGTTCACAATCTTTGTAAGGGGGATTCACCCTTTCCCCATAACCCAGGTTCCCTTCCAAACTCCTAAGGCAAGCAATGGAGGATCATAATGGATCCTGCCTTCCCAGAACTGTGTCACGTTGCACAGAAAGCAAACACAGGCCTTTGTCATCTCTGGTTTCTCACAAGTTGAGTGATGCTGTAACATAGCCCTACAGTGTATGGGATGGCTGCTATGTAGGAGTTTAACACTGACCCAGAGACAAATGTAGGTCATGCCACAAAGTGACAGTTATGGAAAAGTACCAATAATTAGTGTCAACTACAGGAACTCACACCTGTCACCCTGCTTGGGGAACACTTAGATAAGCAATGACTCTGCTCAGTGAGAAACATCAGTGCTGTGTATCTCTGTCAGGTATGAGGCACTTACAGTCACTTGCATGCTATTCTCTGGCTCCTCGCACAGCTCTTACAGTTTCCATGGGCAGAGATGTTTACAGCCAGACACAGAGCCTAAGGTGACATCAAGCCTGCCTTCTCAACCTGACACACCACTACAGTCCTGCATCCCCTCCTCAGGAACTGCCCACCTGGGGGCTGCTCTTCACCCCTTTCTCCCTCTCACCTGTGTCTTTGAAGACCCTCTCGTCAGGCTGCACTACGGAGCAGAGGCTGTTGAGCACCAGAGTCCCAAGCTTGGCAGCCGTGCGCTCAGATGACTTGTAGTAGTCGAGGGCAGTGTTGGTCAGAACAAACCAACGCTTCTTCATTTTCAGAGAGGACATCTTGTTGCTGCTCTGAACCTCCTTGTGAAGCCAGCCTACCACAGAAACACAAACATGTCACTACATGCATTTCCTGCTCCCATGGTCAGGACAAATCATTTCACTATCATTTTAGATTTGTCACAAAATAAAGGAAAAAAAAAGAAGATTAAGAAAATTCAATACTTCAACAGAAAAGAATTACAGCCTGCATTGCTAAAAGCTGTCAAAAAGATAATTTTCTACTCAGAGGTGTAAAAAGCAATGTCCACCCACAAGCCAAACGTTCAAAAAATGTGGGACTGAACCAAGAAGCTCCATATAAAGAAAAGATAAGAGACAGACCTTCCTGAATGTATGTATTTGTGGCTGTCACACAGGCATCTTATTATGAAGAGTAGAGCATACATTGACTTGCAAAGGATCATTCCTTTTTATCTTTAACTAATGAACAACACCAGATAAAGGGAACTGCTGCCTTGCAATTAAGTATTTTGAAGTTAAGGTACTCAAACTGTTGTCTAAGTCTCCTTTGTATCATTCCATCTCTTTCAAATTTTTAAGACTAGGGTTGAAGGTTTTTGCCATATTTTGGTGACTCTTTTTTTCTGTCCTTCTGCCTTGCCATGACCACTCTCAGACCTTTACTCCTTTGTAGACATTTCTGGAAGATGCAAGGCTATTTGCTCATGCACGTGCTTTCCACAGACTGGATCAGGAGCGTCTTCATAAATTTAAGACCATGTGATGAGCTCAAAGTACAGAGGAAATTTAAAAATATTTATGATAAATCATTGAATATTTTGCAATATATGCGTGATCCCTACTTATGGTCTGCCATCTTCAACTAAGCTCTGACTAAAGACATAATTTAAACCTTTAGCTCAACCTCAGAGAATTTTTCTCACCTCACTGTGTATACCATAATCAGGTTAGTTAGTTTAGCTGAGGACAGCAGCAATCCCACAAAGATCTCTCTCCCTCCCTCTCTCCATGACAGGTGTCAGAAGAAACCGAGCTGACAACAAAAGCCACAGTGTCGTGTTATAGTCCATCTAAGCCAGCTGCTCCTCAGCAGCAGTCATGCTCCTTCCTGTTCCCTGACGGCATTTGCTGGACATGTTCAAATGGGCTAGAACTAACATCAGAAAATTAAACATATGAAGTACTTATTTTTTTCCACCAGGCAGGGAACTAGATAAGAGCCAGGGCTCGCAGACACATGACATGGCAAGCAGCCGGCAGGAAGGTGGACAGGGGGACAGAGAATGACAGTTTTTGGCGAGCAGCTAAACCCTAGGTTGAGTTAGCAACTATCAAATCTGTCAGATTATAAGCAGAAGATGAGTTTCACATATAATTGCATGTGTTTCCTTTCACCTCTCACAAGGAATTCCTGGCCATCGACCTTGGATTCCCCTTTGGGTTTCTGCAGCAGGGAGATCCAGTGATGCATCTCCTCAGGAGTGTCGCTGTTGCAGTGAATCACGCGATTGGCTGTGATGATCACAAAAGAATTTGGTCTGCCAGAAAACAAAAGCATTAACATTAGTCATAACCATGCAAATAACTCACAGTTATTTGTGAAGTCATGATTTTTACCTTCCCATAAACAGAAAGACTTTCTGAATACAAAGTACAGAGAAGTGCAGAAATACATGTTCATCTCTTGTTCAGCTGCACTGTCAACTGATGAATGCAGAGACCAGCTACATGAAATTAAATATCTTTCAAAAGCTACTTCCAATGGCTAGAAAATACTAATTAGCTAATAGCCAGTAGCCAGCTGTAAAATGTCCTGGGCTCATTAGCAAAGGACTTTGATGCACCCTCTGATTGGAAGGTGCTTGTACCACTGGACTGAGCTAGTACAGCCTTTTCCCTTGTACTTATTAAAACCAGTTATGCAATAGCAAACACAGGTCTCAGTAGGTTCAGCTACAAAATGTGTGAGATTGGTTTTAGAAAGGATGAGCTGATCCTGACAAAACAGAGGAAAAACTGTTATGTTACTCCTGGGTGACTTTGTCCTTCTCTTGCAACTGTGTCTTACCAAAAAAATATTCACAATTCTATATAGAATTGATGCTTTACAGGAAAACAGAAAATAAGTGGGTTTTTTTGGACCAGTTCCAAGAGGATAGACTCATAAAACTTCAAAAGCAAAACCAGATTTCTATGAGAAGAGAAATTGAGAAGTAGAATGCAAGTATGAAGCAAATGGTACAATCAAGCTCTGTCAGAAAAATGCTTAAACCTATGAAGATAAAAATAAGCTGCATAAAAATGTTGGTTGAGAATAAGCATTCTCCTCAGAATTTGTTTAACACTGCTTCAAACACTGATATTCCAGAAAAGCACACCTAAGAACCTACATAAACAAATTCTGACTGTTCAGCTTACTATTTGTTCCTAGTTTTCACTGGTACACAGATTAATTATGAGGAGTACAGACTGAGAACTGCCTAAAATGTTCTGATCAATGAAATCGTAGTCCACTTCTGAAATGCATTTTCTAAACTAGTAACTACAAAGTCCTAGCAACCTGTTTGAGAAAAAAAACCCACACCACAGAGGTAAATAACTCAATAGCTAATATTTTACTTCAGCGCTGTGGTAAGTATCTTTGCCCTGGCTGAACCTGTTAATATGTGGGAAATAATTAAATGTTAACATAAAGTGATATGAAATGCCCCATCATCTCTTCTCTGAAATGAACTAACAAAAGGTCTGTGCTCTGTTGCATTGCAAAGATATCAAGAATAATACAGATTTCTAAATTCATCCATTATTCTTCCACAATGCTGTTTCTTTCCCCTAAATTTACAAGATTAACTCAAAATTACTCTGTTGAAAAAACCGAAGTGCTGCTTTTGCTGGATCTTAATTTGTTCAGTGCTGGTAATAGGTAATACTGTAATTTTTTGGCATTAAGATTATGCTGCTTTCACTTTTCGGAGCTGAAGGAGAAACTTTGACTCGAAGACAATACATATACAGACTTCCTGCCTATGAAGTGACATTGCTTGAAAGAAGCTAAATATTTCAGTGATGTTTATTTGTTTGGACAAAAAGATCTACAAGTTTAAACAAATATACACCCCAAAGGAAACCTGGACCTACCCACAAACATATTGTAGAGAGTTTCTGATTTAAGAGATGGTCAGATTGCTGTACCTACCTATCAGGATTGTCTGAGGCACAGACGGAGTCAATAAGCCCAACATCCAGGGTTCCCTGTAGAGTGAAGAAGACACAGGTTGCATTTTAGGTTACAGGTGTTCTCCTTTGTGAATAGGATTGGAATTGAAACCATTCCTCTGAATTCCAACAGCTTGAGTAGAAACGAACACATGAGAAAGATACAAGTGAGTCATATTCGCTCCCTAAACAGCGTAAGATGTGCAAGGGCTCCACAGGACTAGAGGAAAAACAGATACAAGTTTCCAGAGAGTATTATGAAGGTTTGAAATAATCTTAGCTGTTACCTCTGTACTGGGAAAATACATAAATACACCATTCTTCCCAATTGCGATCTTCTGTCTGGAATAACTATGACCCAGACATTTTATCTGCATGAGGCAGCCTTCCTCCTCCAACAGAAAAGAACTATCCATGATCAAGCTGAGCAACCCACCACAAGCATCACGTTCCCCACTGCTTACCCTTTGCTATCAGCTTTGCTGTTTCTTTCTAATTACTGTCCAACTTTCTTATACTGCTCATGAAGTACAGCACTGCATGTGCTGGAAAAACATGCATAAATAGTTAAACACAGAGGGCTCCAAGCATGCCCACAGGCTGGTTGCACAGTAACTCACCACAGCATTCTTTGGATTGGCCTGTTCATCCTGCATTTCCCTCAGCTGCTGTGCTGTAGCGCTGTGTACTCGGCTCAGGACATTAAACCAACCACTGCCAATCAAAACATAATCAGGGTTAACCTTTCGAGATGCCACTGGGAACATTTCTTCATTCACAATTTCCTGAGTGCTATGTCACAAAGTATCTCTTGAGCTGATCATACCAGATTCTAATGTCTTCCTTCCTCCTTATTTATCCATGAAAATTCCGTGCACTTCCTTCAACCCACTGACAGCTGCTCCTGCAAAATCCAGTTTTCTACTTGTTATTCAAGGAACTCTAAGTAGGCAGTGGCTTTACAGGGAGCCCAAGTCAGCAGATTGAGAAGAGCATACAGCACTTGTAAAAACAGGGTTAGTTGGGAATCCTCCTGGACTAGAGTGCTAGAGATGCCTGGGAGCCTTCTTGATTAGTCTCTCTCTGATCTGCTAATAAACTTGAAAGTCATATGGCTGCCAATTAATCATGGGTTTGTTTATAAGTGAATTTGGAGTTTTTTGTCTGTGAAAGGGCTTCTCTTACAGACATATCTAGAGGCTAATCACTGTTGCAGAAAAAGCAGATTCTTATCTGCAGCTTCCAGTGAGATCAGCAAACATCTATACTTCATGGAGGATTCTCAAATTGGATACTCTACAACATCTGCTAATCTGCCCCTTGCTACTGCCAAGTGTTGGTACTTTCTTCTCCCTCAGAACAGAGACCGATAGGGCACAGACAGAGGTCACATTTGGTTTACATTTGTCCTAACAACTCTGCAGTGTTATCTTAGGGCATGCCTACTGCAGTTGTGGAAGTTCTGGGTTAAGAAGTTACTGTTCCTTCCGCGACTGCTCCCTAAATTTGCCTGTTTCTTGTCCATGTGGCTGTTCTTCAGTCTCTTTCTGTTAAATTATGCCAAGCACTTTCCCCCTTTCTTGCTGTACACCAAACAAAATAATATACTCTAAGTAACTTCACAGAATCAGTAGATCAGAGAAACAGTTACACTGTCAGGGCTGAGAGAGCAGAAGCCTTGGTAGAAGTAGTAAAAGTGGGAAGATGTGAGTGGCTGGGGACAGTTACCTCTTAACTTGGCTTTGCATAGCCAGGGCAGGTTGTCCAACCTGCCCTTAAACAACCGATTCCCACTGTCTGGCCAGGACGCCAAGACGGAAGGACATGAGTCACTTGTTTGCTTTGCACTGGGAAGATTTTATCAGATGACACTACAGACTCTGATAAGCTGCAGCCTTTTTTCTGTCTCCTGGATAAAACCCAGCTGCTCTCGCAATCATTTACAGGCAACATGAATAGACTTTTTGTTTGATTCAAGATTCCATTAAATAAATAAATCAGCTATTAGATGTTCCAGTTGATATTAAGGTTTGTGTGTCTGCTGGAGTAACCCTTGAATTCAGCATGTTTACAGCCACATGAGAAGGTGGCAGTCCTGTGACTGGCAGGCTGAACCACAGCCTTGGCAGCTGTAATATCAAGTCCCCAAGGTAGGTGTGGTATGTCCCAAGGAGCACAAAACAATACTGGAACAAATCCCCCTTTTTCTCCAGAAAAAGGGAATTGATTATGTTTCTCAAACTCTCCCAGGAGTAGCTGGGTCAGACCTGCACTGAATGAACAAACCTAGCAAAACTCTCTGTTGTACCTGGCATCTTCTGGTGACTCTGCAACAATGTGATACACTCGGTCTTCTGTCACAACGTCCAAGGCATTCTCCTTTTCATGAATATCCACAATCTCTCTGACAAGAAAGCACAAAACCCAAAGCTAAAAACCTTTCACAGGCCTCAATTCCATCTGGTCGATTCTTTCACATCATTCCCTTCCCCACACAGAAGGGAAATCACTGGTTCAGATGGCTTGTAACTCTAACAGAAATACAAAATTCTGCCAATACGCATCAAATTGTTTAAAAAGACTTGTACAGTTAAAAACCAAAGCCTAAGGCATTACATGGATTTTCAAGACATGAGCAGACTAAATGGAAGAAGAGATAACAAGGAGGTTGATAGAGAGATCTGTTTACAAAGTCATGTGTGCCATTCTTTTTGGCAGTTTACAGGTCTGCATAATGCTAACAGGTGACCAGTCTGTCCTTTTTTACAGCAGGAGCTGAGGAATTGACTAGGGCAGCAGAAAGAGCATTCAGAACTCAGGAAAAGGCACAGTACATGCTGCCAAATTCAAATCCCGCTGTGAGCTTCATAATACCTCAGTGAAATGCCTGGAGAAGCCAGAAAACAGATGGAGTCTGGGTAGGAGAGAATGCATGGGGTATGTACTTAATTAGCCCCTCCTGGTCTGGCTCCATCCATGGCTTGGAAAGAGTTTCTGCTGGATTATGAAATGCAAGACTGGGAAAAGAACTATCAAGTAACTGCAGACTCCCTCCAGAGTAAAACTAGATGCTGTAATTGTCTTTTCCTTCCTTTGTTTCTGATTCTCCAAGCACCATGGGAGATACACAGGCCAGTGAACAGCAGCATTGGACCCTTCATTACTGATTAGGGAGTGAATGCTAGGGATCAAAGGGATTTATTTTTGCACTCACTTTGCCCTTCTGATATCAATAGTCCCCTTCAACTTTTCCTCACTATCATTCTCAAAGTACATCAGCTTGGATTCTCGAAGCACAAACCAGCGGCGCTTCCAATTGCGGCGTGAAAGCGTCGACATTCCCCCGCCTTTTTTGTAGAGCCAGCCTGACTTCAGGGCCTCCTGCTTGGTGCGGAACCACATGAAGGCCTCGTTCTTCAGGACACACCAGCGCCGCCGCCATGGGTTCATGAGACCTCCTGCAAAACGAGGGAGCAGAATTTCAGCACACATGCACAGGGGCCATGCTTCCATTCTGATCCTGCTCCTGGGCAGGAAAAGTTGCCACTTCAGTTCCTACATGAAACAAAGGAACTGAAGGAGACAAACAAGGTTATGCTTAATTTCAGACATAGCAAAAAACGGAACAAAAGCAGTGAAACAAAAGCAAAATATAGAAATATATGCACTGCTCGAGTATTTTCATTCTGACTTCAGTTTTGTAGCTGAGAATGAATCATTTAAGCTTGTATCAAGTAAGCACAATTAAGTCTCAGTGGCAAAGATATCCCTGACACCCAGCTCCTATATCTTTATTTGTTGCTTTAAATAAAAGAAGAAGAAAAAAGGAGAATAAACTGAGAACTAAGAGTAAATAAATATGATGACTCTGGACAAACAGAAGAGGAAAGCAGGTTTCCTGGATCCCATCACTCCATGGTTTTGGCAAAATCCACCTACCTTTCATGTAGAGGTAACTGTGAAAATAGGGTGGCCCTGAGCCATTGAAGATAGTGACTCGTCCATTACAGAACTCTTCATCTGTATCAATGTAAACATCCACTTCTTCTTCACTGTCCAGAAACTACAGAAAAAAGAAGAGATAAGGGCTACTTGG
The DNA here is from genome assembly GCA_013400735.1 of Pomatostomus ruficeps. NCBI lineage: Eukaryota > Metazoa > Chordata > Aves > Passeriformes > Timaliidae > Pomatostomus > Pomatostomus ruficeps. Next base: position 168,499 of record VYZT01034657.1, on the reverse strand, counting down.
GTTCTCCTGGTCACAGGAGGACTGGAGTAATTAACAGGGTTAGAGAAGTCACATGATCAGAAGGTGCAAAACTACACATAGTCCTTTTGAAAAAAAAGCACCGCAGTAGAAGTAGAGGCCCGACAGTTTATCCATTAATGCCTAAATCAAGAGCATGGAATTTTCATACCTGAAAGGAGAGCAGTGGACATGGCTAGAAAGCTCCAGTTCCCTGCAGGAACAAAACTTCCTGTTTCAAGGCAGATCCCACCTTAAATTATCTAATTTGATGTGATTAAGAGAGAATTTTTCATTCTGGAGAAGTTTTCTGATTTTTGTGGCAGAAAGGCCACAATGCCAGATGAGATGGAATAGTGATTTAACCCCAGCAAGGAAATTACTTGCTTTAGGTTGATTAGGAAAAAAAGCACAGGCCACGATAACTGAACCCTAAAAACATCGATCTGAATTACTGAAATAATAGTACTGAATTTACTCATCTCTATTCTCCAACTAGATAAAGGCCCTCAGCCATAAGAAACTACTTCACACACAAAATAATTTCCTTTACCTTAAATACAATTTCCTTTGATTTGCTTTATTACTTTAATACTAATGAAGGCAGTTCCTTAGACCTTTTCCTTCCTCAAACATACGTTGCTTCTATTCATTTTCCCTTCTGTCTTCTCTCTGTGACCCCTTTGTGCTCCTCTTTTGTCTCATCCTGGGTCCACTCATTCATTCTCCTCCTTGGCATTAAGTTTCAAAAACCAGATAGTCTTGGAACAGCAGCTACTGATGGGATCTTGACTCAGCTATGGTTATCTCTTCCTGTGGCTCACACTATGACAAAGTATCAACTGCCTTTTTCATTAGTCTTACTCACCGATGAGCCCAATAAAACCCTCCACTTCTATCTGCATTTTAAGAAGAATGCTAGAAAGCAGCCTAACCTGACAGTGATCTGTGAGCACCTGCCCACAGAGAAGGCACCTTTACTCAAGCAGATCACATTATAAAAAATTCTGATGGCTGGCAGCTGACATTATGAAAATACAAACAAGAAAATCATGCAACTTTTTAAGAAAGGTCACAATCTGACATTTGAAAAACATACTGAAGGAAATAAATTGAATTCCTAAAAACAAAATAAAAATTCCATAGTTTTCTAAAAGGTATTTTGTAGTTCAATGTCTCTTCTCAGGGATATCATTTATCGGAAGTATTTTTGTGGCTGTCGTTGGCTTCACACCTGAACTCTTCACAATCTTATGTGGGCTTTGACACCTTGCTCTGTAAGGGGATTTGTCGTATTATTAAGCAGCTGGCCTGAGGGAACTCAGGAAGTCCAGAGCCAGTGTGGGATCTAAGCTGAGATGCTTCAAGTGCAAGGCTAATAGCCCAGCTTTACCACCCTGTCATTGTCCCTGCAGCAGGAATGAAAAGGTTCAGTGATCTTGGTTGTGTGCACTGGGACCCAGCCCGATCGGCACAGTAATTTCTTCCAGCTTTAGAACAGATTAACTTGCACACACCAGCTGAAAATAAACCCTGGACTCTGAATAGAACCAGAATAAGAGACATTTTAGTGATGGAGACAAATCAAATCCCAGCCTTTCCCATTTCTTCTTGGCACTGCACATTGGAACCTTAGGCCCCTTCTGTGAAATCTCTCTAAGGTAAAACATATACCTACAAAATACCTGTTGTCTGCTTTCCTTCCTCCTAAAGGGTGTTCTATTAACATATGGCGATGGAAACAATCTAAAATAGGTACACATGTACTAGCTTGCGTGCCAGCAGACACCAGACAATCACAAGCCCTCTGGCCTTCAGCCTATCTATGACTCTTCCCTTTTTTTCAAGCTGATTATTGATATAAGAAAGAGTTATATATTAGTAACTATATGCAGAGGGAGAGCAGGCATACAGTAAGAAGGCAAAGATGTTACAAACATCAACAAGATCACACTAAGGTCCAGAAAGGTGAAGGGAGGGATGCTCACCGAGTCCAGGCTGCCACGGTTGGAGTCCAGGCTGGTACCATGGGAGTGTCTCAGACCCTCCTCACCATTCAGAGGTTCAGCTGAGGCATTGCCTGTATCTCCATAGCCATCAAATTCCTCATGGTCGTAGTCAGACTCCACATCTGGGGGGGAAGTGTAAATGGGCTCTCCCTGCTCTCCACTGTTACTCCTCTGCGTATCAGAGACAGTGCTGTAAACACTTTCTGCTGGGTCAGACAGGCCTCTCTGCTCCTTGGGGCTAATGGTTCTTTCCACAGGCTGTCCTGGAGCAGGGACAACCTCTCCCACTTCCCTCTGGAGACGCAAAAGGCTTGTGTTTGCAATTTCATTTGAGTAGTTACCACTCTTTCTTGTGCCATGCTGATTCAAGACTACCAAACTGCAAGTTGGCCGTCCTTCATCATCGGCATGAAAACCCTCATCGACTTCTTCTTCAGCCAGTGGTGCCACCAGGCTGCAGTCAATGTTGAGTGTCCCCTCACTAGAAAGCGAGCGCTCTAAGTTCTGCACACTTTCATCCAGATTGCCAAAATCCAGCAGCTCCAGGAATTCCTGGGCAACCCTTGATGCCTCTTTTTCCAGCCTCTGTATCTCTTCTTCTCGCTGCCGATTGATTTCATTCCTGGTGTCTTCAGAGATGACAGACATGTGATCCTCCTTCTGTTGCTGCAACTTTTCAATCTCCTTCTCCAGTCTCAAGATCTCCTCCATCTGACGCCTCTCTTCTTCTTGCAGGGGAATATCCACCTCCTCAGTGTTTACTGTTTCCACCTTAGAGAATTTGTAACAGTGTTAAAGCACTGTCTTCAACCTGTACATGTTCCTTGCCTGAACCTTTTATTCTTTCTGTCTCCTGTGCTTGCCTTGTACTTACTATCTGCAGAAAGCATCCTGCCATCATTCATGATGTAAAAGCTAAAGGTAGAACTACTGGAACTTCAGCTATCTCCTTTTTTCCCAACAATCTACCTCCTCTATGAATCATACAAAGAAGCTCACTGGGTTCAGTGAATTTTTAGAAGAGCTCTCTATATGTTGGTCTTCAATTTGGATAAAAGCAGTGTAAAAGTCCGTTCTCTCTTTTTCAACTCCCACACATATAGGAGAAAGCAACTATATATGAATACATATATGCATACACTATTTAAGAGCTAAAGATTTCCCAGAAATTCATTAAGAGATCTGGAAATTTCGTTGTTTCCTGAAACGAGCATCTGGCCATCAGAATCTGGGGCTGGAAGGATATTTGCATGAAGCAGGACTGTATCCACTCCAACCGCAGCCCAACAAAAATCCGCCCAGAGTTTCTCGGCATTCTTTAGCATCACTCGATGGCTAACGGCTGACTGCTGAAGACTCTGTCTTACTCTGTTCTCCACACTGAAGTAACAGGAAATTTCTAGCAGATATGTGATAATTGAAAGGTGGCAGATACTGGTAACTTTCACTGATGTTTAACATAAAGCCACCCTCCTCTCCATATAGAGGATGTTCAAAACATACACATGATAGAAAAGATACACACATAAGAAAAGGCAAAAATAAATTCCAATAGGATTTAATGTACTTCCTGATAGGGCTTATGACAATGCAGTCAATATATTGGCCCATTTAAGCCTTAACCCTTGTTTTCTTTAGTTATCTTGTTGCTTGTTCTCTACTTGACTCTTACTTGTGGATGAATGTATTTCTATGCTCTAATCTGTCATCTCTCCTGAACAAAGATGGTCTTAAACTGGGGAACAAGTGGTATGGGAAAAAAACCCAATAGATACACAGCTATTTTCACACACCTCAGGGTAGGTGGTCTGCTCTTCAGTATGTCAAGTACCAACAATTAGATCCGTTACATGGGGTTTATTTTAGCCATGGCAGCAGTTGGCTGCACTCTTATTTTGGCTGTTACAGGCAACAATCCAGCAAAACTGACTGTCACAGTGTAGCACATCACAAGGTTACCTAACAAGCTCAAGCAGTAGAGATAAAAAATGGATAAAAAGAATTTCCATGTTCAATATGGAAATTTTCAAATAGAACCCATGCAAGCTTATAAAAGATCCTTGAAAAAAGCCCTACCTTGTTAACTCTATGCACCTCTGCCAAAACCAAACATCTGCAGGTTTTGAGTGAACAAAGCCCATTTTTTAAATAGTATTGCCACAATAACAGTATCAGTATCCAGGCAAAGTGGAGGCAATGAAGGACTCTTTACAGATATTCACAAGGAAAAGGTGTGAAAAGAGTAACTGTTAAACTTACCTGGGCCACCTGCAGTAGTGCATTCAGTTGCTCCTTTTCTCTGTCAAAAAACAAGACATGACAGTCAGAGACAGACCTAGGTCTCCTACATGAGGTTTTCAGAATTACATGGACACATCATCCCTCCATGGGTAAGGTTAAAATGAACTACTTGCTGTAAGACTGATTTCAAAGCTTTTGCAATTTAGCAAAAATCCAATTCTCTGTGGTTGGCATGACCTTTGTGGATATAACAGATTTTCCCCATGCACTTAACTTTCAGATCAATTAGGAAATTGGATTGGTTGGAACACACCAGGAAGGACATTGGAAACAGTGACAGAAAGACAAATCAGACTCATGATAAATGTAAACAGAATTTTTGGAAGTACTGTAAGTCTGTGAATACTGAGGTTGTACGTGCATAATTGACAAATATCAGGAAACTGTGTTTGTTTTTTTAAAACAGAATTACTGCCACACAAGGATTGAATTTGTGTTTTGTTTTGCTTTTACTGTATTAAAGCCCCAACTCACATAACTTCTCAGTGGCATGCAAAACCCAGTTTATTAGTGAAGACTGTAAGAGTCAGAGTTTGTTAGTAAACATGAGCAGAGGAAAAAGATTATCCCACAGTGTTGCATCTCCACCCAGACCAAAAAGGTTGTACTCCCAAGGAAAGCTGGCACTATGGCCAGTTTCTCCAGAGCAAGTGTGCTACAAGCAACTGAACCAGCAGACAGACAAATGCCAGGGTCATGCCTAGAGAGCAGGAACAGGATGCTGCTGGATGGAAGAAAGTTACCACTGCCAGTGGGCACTTCCAAATCTATAATTCAACCCCAGGGAAAATAGAAGGGCAACGATATTTATTTCCCAGGCCCTGCAGATTTTCCCAGCCAAATTCTAAACTGCAGCTGCAAGTCACAAAGTCCTTAAAGCTCTCACTCTTGTGCTTGCTCTCTCAAAAAAATCCAGGAAATGTTTGTAAATGAAAGCTGACATAAGTGAGATCCAGATGGTTCCAACCCTACTGAAAGATCCCTAGCAGTCATCATGAGTTAAACAACTGCCTTAAATGATAAGAGGGGCTCAAAAGCACAACCATTTTAAATCAGGAATACCACCTATAATCTGCATACTAACTACTGCAACTGTTTTCACAATTTTTAAACTTTTGGTATTTCTTGCTGCTTTCTTGTCATCACCAACTGATCCACACTCTTCCTGAAATGTGATACCTAATACTAGGGACAGTACTCCAACTGAAGTCTTACCAGTGTCAACTGGTACAGAAGTATCACCCCATTTTACAGAGACAATTTGTTTATACAGAGCATTTGCTTTCTCCTCTTACACAGCATGACACTGGCAACATACTCAACTTAGCCTTCAGACCTTCCTCCTGCTGTTGTAGTAAGCATTCCTCCTCCGTTCTCTGTGCACTTGATTATTCCTAACCGTAAATCTGTTATCCTGTTTTTCAGATTCTTTCTTTAACTTGCCAAAATTATCTGAACTGTAATCCTTGCCTGTATGCCTGCAGCCCCTCAGCAGATGGTTTTATCTGCAAATTTAATATGGACATTCATATTTCCTCACCCAAATTCTTCTGAAAACATTGCACAAGTACCATATCCAGTACAGATCATGGAAGAATCCCATTCAAGAGTTCTATTTAAGAAAAAGCTATTATTGTTTATTAATTAAAATGCAGTAAAAACACAAATCCTAATCTTGCCACATGCACTTTTTTCCAAAGCAGATTTCTTTTAGCATCTTAGAGTATTTTTATATCAAAGCCCTTACCTACCTTTTACCTATCCAAAGTCAAGTTACCTATCCTCCATGACTTTTTCCTGTCCACAAGACATGCCATAAGCTACCACAGAAGGAAACAGGTAATTTTAATGCTCTTTGTTCTTCAGAAATCCACACTGGCTTGATTCCTTTATCAAGCATTTGCAACTATTTGATCATTTGTTTCAGTATCTTCCTGAAACTGAGGTTAGGCTGACTGGACTACAGTTCCTTAATTCTTCCTTTTCCCATTTTAAAAGGGGGTCATAATTTTTTGGTATGTTCCATATTTATGGAAACTCCATTACTATCCACAAAGGCGAAGAAAGAGAATAGCTACTGTTTTAAACTGCTTTAGCTAGTTCTTTAAGTACCCAAACAATATTTTCACCAAGTCCCAATACCTTCTTTATAATTTGTAATTTGATTTATCTGAGCATTTTCTAACCTTTCATTTCCATGACAAGTTCTGAATTCTTGGACATCATTCCTAATAGTATTTAGTGTCCAACAGTTAAGCTTCTGGGGAAGATAAAAATAGCATCAAATACCTCAGTTTTCTCAACATCATTATTTTTCTTCCTGTTGAATGTTAGACCAAATTTTTCCATGTCTCCCCTCTGGTAACAGTGTATGCACAGTAACTGCATGCCAACTTTCAGTTCATTCCAGCTCAAACTGCACCTAGGTTCTTCCAATTTTGCCTCTACACTTGTGCTGGAGTTTTTAGCTTGTTCTCAGTAGATTAGCTGAGTTGAAAATTCTATGGACTTCCACGTCATTTTTAAGGTCAAATGGATGTTCAGCAGTTAGCCAAGTTGGTCCGCTATTACCATTCTGGCTACTCACTCAGATGCCCTTAAAGATTAATTAGAAAATGAAAATAAAATGAGTTTGCCTGATTCCTAGAAACAGTGACACTTCTCTGTGAGGATGCTGGGTTGAACACATCTCTCATGGTTTGGGAACTGAAGGACAAAAACACTCCATAACCAATAAATTAGACAAGTCCTTCCTTTTATTATAGAATCAAATGCTGAGTTGGAAGGGACCCATCAGGATCATGAAGTCCAACTCCTGGACCTGTGTAGGACACCCCAAGAGTCACACCATGTGCCCAGAAGTATGGTCCAAATGCTTCCTGAACTCTGTCAGGCTTGGTGCTGTGACCACTTCTTTGGGAGTCTGTTCCAGTGCCGACAACCCTCTGGGTGAAGAACCTTTTCCTGATATCCAACCTAAACCTCCCCTAACTCAGCTTCCTGCCATTTCCTCAAGTCCTGTCACTAGGTACAAGAGTGAAGAGATCAGAGCCTACTCCTGCACTTTCCCTCACGAGGATGCTGAACACCACAATGAGGTCTCCCCTCAGTCTCCTCTAGGCTGAACAGATCAAGTGACCTCAGCCACTCCTTGTATGGCTTTCCCTCCAGACCCTTCACCATCCTCACTGCTCTCCTTTGGACACTCTCTAACAGCTTAATGTCTTCTTTGTATTGTGGTGCCCAAAACTGCACACAGGACACAAGGTGTTTCTAACCTTACAATTTTCTTATGCTTGCCACACAGTCTAATGAGATCCACCTTTGGGAAAATACGTAACAAAAGCCTAGAAGAAACGCAACCAACTACTTCTGAAAAGTGAAATATCACACTATTATATGTTGGAATTTATGCAATAATAAACCCAGGAGGTGCAGCGAGCAGTACCACTTACCCCACACACACTGGGGCACTTCTCATCTGCCACTAGAAATGCTGGTTAAGCTCCTTCATTCCCGTGAGGGCTTCCTGCCATCCATCCCCTTTGTCTCCTAACAGTGTGGTCGCCTGCAAAGGCTGCCACCTTGGGGGGAGGGCCTGATGCCATCCCCTTTGTCTCCTAACAGTGTGGTCGCCTGCAAAGGCTGCCACCTTGGGGGGAGGGCCTGATGCCATTTTCCCTTTGACTCTGTACCATCTTGGAAAGGGGTATTTCCACCATTCTGGGTTTCTCTTTGTTCTCAAGGAGTTAGTGAGATTTAGAATTTTTCTATCTAGAGATTATTTACTGTTGTTTTTTGCCTGTTGCAGTTTCGCTTGTTAGTAAACTTATTTTTTCACTTATAGGTACTCATATTCATTCCTTATTGGTGGAAAGGGATTGGTTAAAACAAAGGGGGGAGGACTCATTTTAGAATGTTACTCTTTAAATTGTCTTTAACCAAGAGAGAGCGCAAGATACTATCTTGTACCTTTCCTTCACCTCTTCCTCTTCCTGCTTCCTCCTACACTCCTCCTCTTCTTGCCATTGTCTTTCCTCTTCCTCTCTTCTGATCTGTTCTTCCTTCTCTTGCCTCCTTCTCTCCTCTGCTTCCTGCTTCCGCCAGAGCTCCTGCTGCAGCAGGTGCTGGTAGAGGCTGCGAGCCAGGTGGCCACGCCAGTACTTCTGCAAGGTCACCGCAGAGGCCTTCAGGCGCAGCAGGCTCTTCTTCCAGAAGTATGCTCGGTAGTTCTTTTGAATTATAACAACACTGGATAGGACCTTCTGATACTTCTTCCTAAAACAGAACCAGACACTTAATGCACCATGAAGTCATACATGCTCTGCATTTCTCATGCCTTTGCATACTGACCACATCCACTGGAAAGTTCTTTTGGAAAAACGTAAGTTCAGAAGTGACAGAATTTCCATCCTTCGCCTGCCACTACCTGTAAATCATATTCACCTCACTGTTCTCCCTCCTAAACCTACCACTAGTTTGTTTCAATTGTTTCAATTTGTTTCCCTCATTGTCTTAGAGTCTTCTACTTTCGTGAAGACTCTAAGACAATGAGGGAGAGATATTTGTCACATGGAAAGGGAAGGTCCTCTAGCTCGAAGTCTCCTTGCATTGCACATAAACATATTCACTGTGCAGTGAGTGTAATAATTCAGTATGGATTTATTTTAATAGAAACAGACAAATGGCCTTACTATATGAGAACAAATATTGCTCCATCTCTTAAGTGGTCAAAAGTAAATTACACCAGGAAAGGCAAAAACAGTGCAAAACCAGATTTGGTCACATTAATTTCATACTGTCGGGGAGAAAACACACCGACACTACAATATTAATGGCTGAATCAAACATTGCAACAGGTTCACATAAACAAATACTTCTACTGCACAATATTTTACTTAAACAAAAATCATAGAATATCCTGAGTTGCACGGGGCCCACAAGGATCATCAATGATATCAAAACCAACTATGCAGCACTTTAAGAACATGACAGGGCCCCAAAACACAAGAACCATCATTCAATATTTCTGTAGTCTAGTAAAGCTGTAAAAAAGTCAGGTTTTGCCTCTGCGTAACAGACTATTTTTAGCAAGGACATGAAAAAAACGTTTCTGGTAGAAGTCTGTACATGATACACAAACTGGGCAAACAACAAGAGTTACTACTACACACTAATCTCGATTGATTTGTAAGCTAGATTCAAGCAAACATTAAACAATACAGAAGAGCCGATAATAAAGTCTTGTATTGAAGAATCAAAGGCCAAACACACCTGATGTGGGACTATGTTGGGAAGCAGTAAGTCAAAAATGGATTTTTGCGTCCCAGATCATCACACAAAGGCAAACTCCCACCACAATATTATAGAAAAAAAGACTACTGGGATACTTATACTTGTAAGCAGAAATACTGTTGCACAGAATACTGCTTTTATCCTGTGTTCTGCATTAGCATCCCCATTTCGAGAACAACCTTAGACTCTCAAGTGATTTCTGAGGAAGCAGGATTGGAACCAGAAATTCAGGCTTATAGAATGACAGCAATTGCTGCATGCAGGACCTTAAGAAATAGAAAAGTCTAAGGAAAGGCTTGACCCCAGCTAAAGTATCCACATTTCTATTTTTCCAACAGGGGCCATAAGATTTAACCAACCTGAAGCTGACATCTATTAAGGCTGAAAATAAGCAGATATATTTTTAAGTAATTTACTATATTTAGATGCTTTAGTATCTTGCTGTAGGGAAACAACATTGGTTGGTTGGTAGGTACTAGTCAAATCAAAATCCTGACCAGAATTTGCAGAGAGAAATTCTACGAGGCTGTTACACAGTATCTTGGGCCAGCAGGCTACAGTAATCCTTGAGGTCTTACACTCCTTGAAAGCACACTGGAAATAGCATTGTATTCTCACATATACTGCCCACAGACGTTCTGCAACACCCTGAGGAAAAGACACACCTTAAAATCCCTGTCCTGGAAATGAAATTCCCTTCAAATGGCAACAGCAACCCATGCTGACAGCTTGCCACCTCCCTGCACAGCAGATACATCAGCCCAGTCAAGAACATCATGAGAGGGATGCTAATACCAGTAGTGTGCTGAGGTCATGCTCTTTTCCGTAAGTATTAAGTCAAAGGGAGGAAGCACAGGGAAAAGAAGAGCAAAGGCAAGAGGTGATAGGAAGCAGGAGGTTTTAGGTTAATTACTCCTGGGCTACAATCCCCTCATCCCCACTCCTTCTGTCTGCCCTGTGTCCAGCACATGGGGTGTGAACAGCTGCACATGCACTCTCTGCCAAGGCAGATATAAGTGTATCAAAAAGGGTACTCTGACTTTTACAAAATGCATCTGCCAGAAACTCTCTCAAGTGCAACATGTGCCAAGCCCTGCCCAGCTACAAGCCAGCTCTGCCTGCTAATCTGCCAGGCTGAAGTGCCCCCTCATTCCTCACGACCACAGTCAAGCTTGCAGATGCCCTTCAGCTGGAATTGCTGCTCACAAGTTGCGAATTTTATTCCCCTTGTTCAAGCTTCCTCTGACCCTTCTGCACTGGCCAAAGAAGCTCAACCTGCAGACCAAGTGAAGGGGTTGGGAGACATCCTGACCATGTATCACACCAGAGAAGGCAGGCTGGCTGCAAGGCTCCAATGCTGTATTTGAAATTTAGTTAATTATTCTGTCCATGAGCTGTAGTTAGCAGTTATGCCTCCAAGGACTAGACAACACAGGGTTATGGAGCAATTTGCTACTGTCTTCTTCCCATTAGCAATGTAGTCCTGCAGAAACCAGGGACACAGCCGAATACATACATGGATCCTGCACGATAAGGTTTTTAGCTGGTGAAGCTGTTACCACCATCTCAGAGCTCCACAGATTAGCTACATAAAAATGGGATCATTTCAATGGGCTTGATTTTCTTGTCCCACATTTTAGGGATCAGAGATACTAGGCTGCATAGGCTGCAGGGAATGAGAGCAAACAAAATCTGGTTCTCCAGGCTCACAGAACAAGTTCACAAAGGTGGAGAAACCAGTAAAATCTTTCCTTTGCCAGTCTACTTTGCATGAGACCAAACGAATTTAAATACACTTATACTTGCAAAACCAACAGAAATGGTATCTAGCTTAAGGCAGCACATACTGGTATTCCTGCCCAACTCTGCATAGACCATTCAGCACTTGCCCAGATGAACTCCTGCCTGGACTTTTTTCAAGACAGGTGCAATGCAACTGGAAACTCTTCATAGAAGGTTTTCCAGACCTCTCCTTCAGCTCTTCTTTACTCCCTGCTCTTCTCCCCTGCAAAGTCCAGTTACCTCCAGCTGCATGTCAAGATTTACACTCTGGCTGCAGAAGCACAGCTTGTCCATAAGGATGAGACTCATAACAGCACTATGTGGTATGAGGAATTCAGAAGTGTGGAGGCTGAAGGACCACAGGATTTCTAACCAAGAGGAACACTGCTGCCATACTGTCTACATCACAGCCCTGCAGGGCAGCAGCTTCCTTATCAGGAACTCAGAAAAGCAGTAATCCAGTATGCCTGCAGTGACGTTTCCCAGAAAATCAATTTTCCTGTGCTAATCCCTACCCCTCTCTCCAAATGCTAGACACAAAGTGAAAGAGAGCAAAGGCCCTGACACAAAGAACTTGCAATCCCATGTACAAACAATAGAGCGAGCTCATTTGTCTTCCTAGAGGGAAATAAATAAATGAATAAAAGCCCCAGAGACCAAATGTGTATTTTGCTGACATTCCACACTGGCAAGGCAGGGTACAACCCCTGCACGTATTTCCCAACGCAAAATGAGCTACCTGGTGTAACTGGAGCTCTAAGAAGAGTGCCTGCTGAAACAACTCTGCTGGTCAGGGATTTCACCTCCTCACAACCCTGACTGACAGGTGTCTGGAGCAAAGACCAACCAGGAAAGAGCATCTCACTGGGATTAAGTGTGCATACCACACCACTCCATGAAGGAGTCAGCTGTTGCACTGACTTCGAGGGGCAGAGGAGGGGCCGTTTGTCTGCAGTTGGTTCTCCCAAACCTTCTCTGGTCAGGTGCAGAAGGGAGAGACAAGAGGAGATTACTGTTGCAGAGCTGGCCAAAAAGCAATTCTGAAGGGTTAATTAAAAAGAGAGGGAGATCACGAGGCAAACAGGCAGGGTGAGGAAAGAGGGTGAGCAAAGGCAGAACTGCAAGTGAGAAAGAAGCGATTGGCAGGGGGAGCAGAAAACACAGTTGACAGGCACAAGGAAAAGGAGGGGACCCAAAGCGTAGGTGGGGCCCAGCCAGGAGAGCCCTGAAGGCAAGGAAAAGGTGTCATCAGAGGCAAGCAGTGGGTACAGAAGTCCACGGGAAGCCTGCTGAGCAGCGTTGAGGGAGGGTGCAAACGTGCACATAACTGAAAAAAGAGATGCCAGAGGTGCAGGAAGGTTTCAGCAGAGCTGATGCTTGCAGGGAGGGCAGATTCTGCAACTCTCCCTTAGAATACAGGAGGGGAAGACGGGACGGATGCTACGGGACTAGAGAGCAAAGCAGGGGGTCAGGGCAACCCAGGCACGCAAGCACAGGGATAGTGGGGCAGCCCCCAGCACTGACCTTGCCATGTAGCCCAAGACGTGGGCCCGGATGACTATAGCGGCTTTCCTCAACTCCTCTTCCCGATCCTTCTCCAGCTTCTGCTCAAGAGCTTCCTTCAGGAAAACCTGACGCCACGGGGAGGAGTTTCAGTAAACACAAAGAGAGGAAAGAAGTCAGTCCCCGGGAGAGCCGGGCGGTTTCATCCCCGGGTGAGCGGCGCGGAGAGCGCTCCGTGCCCGGGCGGCTGCGCTGTCGCCGCCCCCGCACCTGCCCCGGCGCTGCCCCGCGGCGCCCGCACTCCGAGCGCCGGGAAAAGTTTTACAGCGGCGTGAGCCAAACTCCGAGCCCAACCCCCGCCTCCCTCGCTCTGTGGTCAAGACTTAAAAGAGAGAGGGAGGGAGCAGAGGAAGGAGGGAAAGAAGAGGGAGGAGGAGAGCCCGAGCTTGCGCCTGTGATTAACTCTTTCCCAGCTGACAGCTTTCCCGGCACAATCCGGTACCTCCCTGCAGCAGGCACTGGGACTTACTTGGGTGATTAAATATTTTGCAGAGAAACTCCTCCACGTTTCAAGGAAAGGGAGGAACTTTTTGATTTCTAGACTCCAGGAAGTAACCTTAACAGCAGTCTTAATAGTGGAAGGCAGGCGAAAAGCCAAAAGCCCGGTCGAGGCACGAAGGTGCGCATGGTCTCAGCCCACCGGTGCTGAAGCCCTCCACCGACCTCCAGAAACTGGGGTGGAGATGCTTCCATGCTGAAGAGGTTCAACAGTGCAGCATGCACTAGGGGCAACTGAGGTCTGGCGATAGAACTCTCCAAGTATTACTGGTTGCACTTCAGTGTCCAATATTTTAATTCTCAAGCATCTTTCACCACCTGTATTTACAACCTCTGCTTGGTGCTAAACGCTTGTGAAGAATGAAGGTGCTATGTTAAAGACAAAAGAACCGAGATACAAGCAAGATAAGGCCATGTTTACAGGAATTGTGCTGACATATCTGAGCAATGTTAAATCAGCTGGCTTGCATTAGGTTAGCCCAGGGTTCAGCACGAATTCCTGAAATAAATGCAGTGCTTTTTGAGATGGACTGCAGCCTGCAATGGAGCTCCACGGTGCTGTGGGTACACTGGTAGCAGTACCCAGACCAGAATAAACTGGTAAGATACATCCATACAAGCTGCAGTCACAGCAGCAAGTGCCATATGGCCATGCTCATGTGACCTGCTGCCTGGCATTGGATAAATCCCTGCCAGGGCCAGCAGCAGAACGGGCTACACTAGGGAAGTGCAGCCCTACTTGTTAAAGCACTGCCGTGTACACAGGCTGTCAGCTGATACTCATCAATCTGCAGAACTCAGAACCACATTAATCAGTAAAAACTCCTTACAAATTACTGGATCCATGTGGTTGTGCTGAGAGGCCAGTGATTTGAATAGTCATTTAGTCCAGTGTTCTGCACAAACTCTCCTCTTTCCCTCCTTAGCTCACCTTCCCCTCCATCCCTGCTTTCAGCCTCATCCCTTAAAGCTCTTCCTTCCTCCTGCAATAACCATGTGTACTGACACCTCTCCCTGTGTTAGTATCCATAGCCAGTGGCTTTCCTGGACTTGAATTTCTCCTGGGGAGCAGTTTCCATTAAGAAATGAGCTGTTTTGTAATGACTTAGTAACCATGGGTAGCCTGAAAAGAAGCCTCATTATCAAGGTACTGCCAACCATGAAGCTGGCATCCTTCCCTGCAAGTTGTACATCCACTCCCTCTGTCAACTCAACAATCTTTTAAAAATTTCTTTGAGGCAGGGACTGCTCTTTCCATTACATTCCAGAACCAAGCAGCAGTCACCCATTTCAAGAATGCAACCAGCAAAACACTTTCTCAGTCCATTATCTTCATCAAATTGCAAAAATACTCAGGCCATCAGTATTTCCCTAGCAAGCAGTCTTTGCTGAGCCAGGCCAGTTAAGGGGGTGGAAAAAAACTTTAGGGCATGCAGAGTTCCATGAGATCCAACCCTAATCCTACAGTATTATAGGATCTATATATGCTTGAGAGTGAGGGGTTAATCTCAAAAACCATAACAATATTTAGTTATAAATTCTTGGCATTTTGAAGGTTCAGAGTTTTTTTAGACTCCTGTAGATGACAAAGAAGGGTAACATGCATTTCAAGTCCAGAAGTATTTTTGATGCCTTGTGGAAATAAACTGGAAAGTGGCTGTTTCTTTGTCATAATTCATAGTCATTTTCTGAAAACATGAGATCGCTTTCATCTGAGGAAGGAATAATTGAACAAAACATACAAGGTTACTTCTTTCATATTCTGCTCATAATAGACACTGGCCAAGTTTTAAACCACAGTGCATCACCAGTGCTCCTCACACAACCCCAATGCCTGCATGCGCCATCAGTGTGACAGTGAACATGTTAAGGTTTCACAGAGACCAGCACACACAAATGTAACTGCTTGGGCGCCCATGTGTAGATAAGTGGGATCATATGATTCTTGGGGACAACACTGGGAAAGCAGGAAGTGGGTCACTGTGACCTGGATGCCAAACAGTGTACAGCAACCTCCTCCTTCAAACAGGCCCTGCAAACCAGCAGGTTGAAATGTGGAAACTCATGCCTTCCAATAGCAAGGGTTCCTGTGTTAAACCGCTGTGGGAAATCTGTGTTGTGGGTATGGGCAAGTATGGCAGAAGGCCCAGGTGCACTGAAGAAAGGGTCATGGATGCTGCTGCTCCATCCCAGCACATCCCCAGTGAAGGCAAGGGCACCTTAGCACAATCTCTTTCATCACCACACTGCTTGTTTGCATCCAAGCTTTCAACTCTGCCATACCACCAGAAAAAACCTGCACTGCATACATTAATACCTCTTATAAACATTAATTTGACAATTGCCAGCACAGCAGCTGCTCTATTCTTAATGAAAAACACAAAGATCATCCTGCCCTTCCTCCTCCATTTCCTTTCCCAAGCTTCACAATCCCCTGCACTAATTCACAGAGTCTTTTCCTTCCTCCTTCAAACAATTGCTAGGGATATAATTATCCTTCCATTCATTTCACAGGAAGTATTCCCCCTTCTATAAGCCTTGCTCTTCACCCACCCCTTATACTTCTTCCTAGGTTACATCCCCATGGGCTTGTCACACCTTTTTCAGTAGCTACTCCTGACTCCATAAACCAAAATTAGTTCTGGGAATCCCAACCTGAGTACCCAGAGCTGCACCTGTAGCAGCAAAAGTGGCAGTAAGGCCATGCAGGGAACTTCCTTTTCAGGCCAATGACCTATGCTCTGTTCCCCTGAGCTGGTAGCTTCACTTCACTCTTACCTGAAAGCCTCTGGAAAAATTAAGGCTCTTTTCTCCATCAGCCCAAGTATTCCAGGCCTTTGTTACCTAGCACCAGCTGAAGCATGAATGCAGACAAAGCAGTCTGTAATACAAAACCAAGGCACAACAGCTGGATACAGGCAACAGGGAAGGTACTACCAGGAAGCACCACTGCTCTGCATGGTCTCACCTTGGCATCTACTTTCCTAGGGACAGGCTTTCTGGAGGCACTGTCACAAAGCTGAGTTGCCAAGTGGCCAATTCCTCCTCCAAGGGAGGAATGAAATGGCTTTGCATGGGAAGGAAGGCCAAGCAAATAATCTGAAGAATGAAATGGCAGGGTAATACACCTTGGAATGACAGCACCTTGGAGCAGCCAGGGGCTGGCCAGCCATTCATCATGGCAGCAAGTTTGGAACATGCCAGGACTGGTGTGATCCTTGGAGTGATCCATTCTTTCAACAAATAGAACTGATCCTCTCTACCAGGACACACATCTTTAATACAAACCATGCCCAATAGAAAGTAACCTGTACAACCAAACAAGATGGTTCAACTGCTTCCCAGCTCCAGTGACTTTTTCTTCTCAGGCATAAAGAATACAAGGACTGCCTTTCTTAATCATTTCTTTCTTTCCACAATAGTCAGACTCACGGCAACCAGTGCCCAAGCAGAGAGATTGCAGTTTACCAACATGCTGCATACAGCTCTTCAGTCAAGTTTTACTTTATAGGACACAATCATTAAAAAATAAATACATTAGAGTACATCCAGAGTTTTGACAAAACACGAACACATTTTCTTTGCCACAATTACCACCCATATTGTTTTTTTCCAAATAATTCATGCAGGTCGAGGAATGAGTGATAATAGACAGATGAATTCAGTCCTTCATGATGCACAATAGGGGCTGAAAAGGGACCTATAGCTTCGAAAGGCTCAAGGCAGCCTGGATTTTCTGCTTGTTGTTATCCTACTGTAGTCCCTGCACTCCAGCTTTACAGCTTATAGCCTTTTGTACTCTAAATGGTGAGTATGTGCATGTGAGTTTGGTCCTCCATCCTGCTGCCCTTGCTGTAGCGCAGCAATCTTCCATCTCTTGTCATACTAGGAAGAAAGTTCAAATTCTATGTTTACCAGCTCTAACCATCACTTTCCAAAGCTTTCCAGACAGCTCTGCAACACACACACTCTCCACATAGGCTTTAACACTAAAATGCTGAGAGACTGGCAGTCACCCAAGCAATGTGGATTATCCAGGGACAGGAATGACCAAAATGGTTCCTGGCTTGCAGGCACCAGTGAGGAGACTCCAGATTCCAAAATCAAAGGTGGGGAACACTTCAATCACAGAGCAGAAATACAGCTAAGTGATAAAATTTTCTTTCTGGAACATCAGTGGAAGCATGGGGGAAAAAACTCCAAAACTCCAGATTAATACATGTCCTTCCCACAACAATGGCCAGTGGTTTCCTTGATTGTCACACAGAGTTCATAGCCCAGACTATCAACTGGACTATCACCAGTCTTCTAGGAAGAGGAGAGAGAGATCTTGCTCTCTAACAAATATTGTAGTCTATCCACTTATTGAGAGATGATTGCCAAAGCAACCAATGTCATTATCTGATCTCCTGGACAAATTAAATGTGCATGTTCACTAGAATCACTTCAGGTTTCATTATGGCACAGGGAATATTCTGAAATACTTTTCTGAAGGCTTAAGGGCAAAAAACTGCAAGAAGTTGCTTTGATGTACCACCATCTGCCCTAGATGTGGACTGCATACCCACTATTGAGAAATGCTGTCTGCATTGGACACCATCCATTTTGGAATATTCTTTGAAGAATTTACTGGACTATGTGGAAAGTTGTGATAGAGACAGCTTCACACTCCCAGATTTCTATAGCTATATACCTCAAAATGCTCACGTCTATTTCTTCATGAAAATCTAGACTATTCCAGGCAAGAGAGAAGAGTTAAACATTCACCAAAACAGAAGTGAGATCTGAATTACGCAGATGGGCAGAAGCATTTGGATACCTTTTCATAGAAAATGTATGCTAGCATCTGGGCTAGCTGCAAAAGCAACATCTGAGCTTCCCCAACAGAAAGCTGTCATACATCTGGTGGTGTAGCTATTCACAGCTTAGATATATACCAAGCTTCAGCTTACTGCCTCAGGCAAGAATTTCACTTAGTGAAGCAGAGTGAAATACCTGGCACAAGAGGCAAGAGTTAATGGCACACATTACAATTACATAAAATGGGACCCATGCTTGTTCCCCTTGAATCTTTAAATTGGATCAGACACAACAAAATCAATCTGGATTGGTCAATGAGAAGGAATTTAGATAAAATCCAAAAACCTGCTATGTCTCTAGGTACATAACACGGGAAATGCTTGAGATGCTACAGGCCAGTGGCATAGGCCAGTGCATTTAAAGGATCACTGCCTTGCAATCTGACCAGATGCAATCACATCCCCTTGCAGCTGGAATGAAGCCATACCCTTCCCCACACTGATGAAGTACCTTGGTTTTACCCAACTGCCATTCTTTCTTGCTGCTGTCATAGGTGTGAAGAAAACCTGCACATACAGCTTTGCTGCTGTCAGAGAGGCTTGGCCCCTTCACAAGCATCTTGTACCTAAGAACAAAACAGAATCTCATCACATTATGGATGGCAGCAACAGCCCCCCTCCCTCTTTCTCCCCAGTCTTTTAACTGTAATTATCCTCCTCCCATTAGTCCTTCTTCCTGTGGGGCCCTCCTTCTTCATGTTTGCCTTCCAATTTGGAAATTTCCATCCCCCAATCTTTATCTGTTCCTACCACACTGGCAATTATTGTTGCAATCCCAGTAAAAGAATACAAACTCAACAGAATTTTTCAGTAAAGAACAACTGTCTTTCTGAAACATGTGCTTTCATCAGACACAAGTTATTTTGTTCAGTATAGGAGTGGCATTTAATGCTTCAAGAGACAAAGGAAGCAATGTTCAGTGTCCCTTCTAGCCTTAAACTTCAAAAAATCCTTTTGATGTGGCTCATTAAAAGAAATAATTACTCTTTCCAATATTAATCTTCAGCTGTACTGTCCATTAGAATTTTCTTCAGCTGTCTAAAGGTTTTAAGCATGGTGTTTTCCTTTTACATATTATAACCAGCTGGGTGTCACAGCATCACACTAGCAAAGCTACCAAGAAAAAAAAAGAAAAAGAAAAAAAGACCAAAGACCATCTGGCTATTTTTCCATTCTGACTTTTAGCCTAAAGGCAAGTCTCCAAAAGGCCTCCCAGATCAGTCTATGATATGGCCATTAAGGCCATAGTTAGAACAACATCCCACAGATGATCCATAGCAGAAGATGCAGTTAAAGAGGGAACAGTCATATAGAATTCTGTACTTTGGGGCTGTTCCAGCATATGATACAATGACAGCAATTACCTGCTGAGAAAGTCCTGGAAAAGGCGCCGTATAGGGAAACCTGCTCTTCGAACTTTCACTGTCTCCAGCATCCCTGAATACCGGAGCTGATTTAGCACCACATCTGGATTAAAGAGGTTTGGTGCCTAAATAATGATCCAGAACCAAAACCAAGTAAGTGAGGCAGTCACAGGCTGTCTGTCTGTTTCGCTGTAGAAAGTCAACCATGCATATTTGGGCATACCAGGTAAAAAGGGGGAAGTTTGGGTCAAGGGGAAAGCAACCTCACAACACTGCATAGTGCAGAATAAGGGACACAAGGGAGTTGGGCTGATTCTCAAAGAAAAAAAACAGTTTGCAGACTGCACTCACAGTCGGACTATGGTAGGAAAGCAAAGATACAATGTCTTAACACATACAATGTGCAGAACCCTGACTCAGTTCTCTTTGCAGTCTCTCTTTGCAGTTAAACTGGAGACAAACTACAGAATTCTTTTCTGGCATAAATCCCCTAAGCAGCCTGTTCTCTGCCACATCATACATGGTTTTAAAACACACAAAGAAAAGGATCAGTTCAGAGCTCCCCTCCCAATCTAGATATCAGCATATCCTCCTGTCACACTTCACAATACAAGCAAGAGCCAGCCTGTCCCTAAGCACTGCGATTCACTCATGATGCATCCACCTCCTCTGCCTCAGAGCCAGGGATCTGGAGGAGACATTTCCTACTGCACAAGCCCTTCATTCCAGAGTAAATTTCTCTACAGGCACTACAAACAGAAGTGATTGCTTCTTCTACCACACCTCTGGACTCTGCACAAGCCTGGTTAATCCTCCAGGTTCATAAGTACTGAAAGAGGAGGGAATGGCTATATAACCTCATATTCAGCATGCAGTCTTTCCATCTGATTACCAGGAGGAGGGTATGTTTTTTCTCAGCTGTAAAATAACTAGAATGAAAAAGGGAAGGTGGGGAGGAACTGCTCTTACCCTCAGTTTGAGGCACCTGCTAGGCATTTGTGCAAGGGCATGCTCATGCAGGCCTGTGTCACATCACACATAAGGCTGGGAGACAGACTTACCTTTTCTGTATTTGGTTTGATGCAGCGGATGAAAAATGGGTTGGAAGTACTAAGCGTGGCCATCAGGGAATGAAGAGAATCCTAAAGAGCAGCAAGAGAAACCCAAAGGATCAGTCACTACAGAAGGGAAAGGGGTTACATTTGATGGAGTAAGGTCTTCATGCAGCCCTCCCATTCTTAATGCCCTTTCGACTCTGCCTACTAAAATTTCAATAATTCAAGAGATTCCTTCCTGTCCAAAACATACCCACGCAGTTTGCTCTTAAGACTGTTCACATGGCCATCCTTGTTCGTGGAGCTGTATAGCTCTTGTGAGCTGATTTTACAAGTCTCTCAAACTTTAAATATAGAAAAACAAAACAGTGAAACAAACAGAAGGTCTGCAGATAATCTAAATGGGTGAGATTCATATCTGCAAGGTCCTCCCAATAAGGTTTTATTGGAATTGTGACAATACCTGTAAAAGTGTGGCCTAAAAGGACACATACACTTAGCTGAAACACCAAACCAATATGAAAGATCAAAGATCAAGAACTTCACATACTTAGCGAAGTACTCTTTTCTTACGCTACCCTGCTCAGTCTTACCATCTCACATTTTATACCAGACAGAAATCCTTGGGGCAGTGGCACTGTCTTTTTTTAGCACTGGAACATTCCTGCACATTTTCAGTGCTGGACACAAAACAAGGATGAATGACTCCTCTTGGCTGCAGGCCTTGCTTTACCCATCTGCTCCTCCCCAGAAGCCTGCTGCTCTCTTGGAAAACATCATACCCTGAACTGGGAACTGACAGTCGGTCTGCGCCTCTGGGTGCCCATCTTCAGTGTCTCTTCACTGCAACGACTGCAGACTCTTTCAAAAAGGTCATAGATGAAGTCCAGCCTAAGGGAGAAGAAAAGAATTAAAGAAGATTCAAGACACCTACCCACCTGTGAGAAGATGGTTCTCATTTTCAGCTACTGCCCTGTCCTAGTGTGAAACACCTCATTTTTGTACCTGCTGTGCCAGAGTGGCTGCAGGAAGCATTTCAGCTGGGCACTTCAGTGAGGAAATTAATATTTCCCATGTGGCTGCCCAGATCCCGTGGGCTGTGCTGTATGCCACACTCAGCTGCAGAGCCAGAAGCTCCATTTCACACTCTCAAACAGGAGATTACACAAATATTCTGCACTGGCTAGGACACCTCCCTTGAGCTATATGCCCCCAGGCAAAACTACCTTGAAGGTATGCCAGCTGGACTGGTGTTGTCATGCCTCCCAAACTAGCTTTCACAATTAGCCCCCATGATGTGCTCACAAAATTGGATGCCCAGCTCTTCTGTGGCCAGAGGGGTTCTAGAGCTACCCTCAGTGTAGGTCAGTTCTGGGGAATCTTCCACCATTTTTCCACTTCTGAGACATTGGTGCTGGTTCTTACAAAGCTGCACAAAGTTCTTCAGTGCTGCTTGTGCCAGTTTATTGTTATGGCTGCCTCTGGCCCAGTTTCCGTTCTGGCATGTTGAAAAGGCCTGAGTCCTTCTATTATGCTGGACAATAACAACCACAATTCTGGCCTCAAGCCTCATGTAGAATGTTCCCCAGATGCCACTGTCCAAGTAAGACAACTATGAGCAGCTCATAGTCTCAGCTCCCTCAGGTTGTTTCAAAGCTTCTCAGTGCACACTCTGCACTCTGCAGCAGCTTCAGAGAAGATGCAGTTCTGAAACAGTCTCATCAGGCTGGAGCCCAAAGGACCATATGGACTGTGGTAAGAGGGACATGGTAGAGTTGCTACTCAAATACTTGTAGGATCCTCCATGTCATTAAATGCCTCCCTCCTACTAGGCCCCACTTCTGTTTTCCAGACCTTGCTCAAGATCAAAATTAGCTCATTTCTGTAAGGTTGTGTTGCAGCTCGGGGATATAATATTAGGGGTCATGCCCAGTCCCACAGCAGCAGCTCAGTCTAGTGCAGGGTAAGGGCAGATGATTTCCACTACCAAGCAGGCTGGAAAACAAATAGCCTCTGTACAAAGGCTGGCATTTGACAGCATGGCAGAGAGCATTGACTGATTCAGGGACAACTTTAACATTGCTGGTATAGGGAGGTAAGAAGGAAGAAGGAAATGGAAAGCGGCAAGGAAAAGAGAAGGACAAGGGGAACGGGAAGGGGAAGGGAGAAAAAAACAAATTGCCTGGAGGGACCTCTGTCATGCTGTTATAGCTCTTTTTAAAATTGGAACAACATGAGTCCTGATTAAATCTGTGCCTCATCTGACTTCTCCAGCTCTCCTTTCTTCTATCAGGACACTTCAGCACAAAGAGAAGAATGATTAAGAATGATGCCTGATGCTCTGGCAAAAGCAACTGCTCTGCTTGGTCTGGTTTGTTACATGAACATGGCTTAGTCCAGCCCAACAGATGTGGCCTCCTCACAAGCATACCTGCTGTCTCTCAGCATGTTTAAAATGTCATCACGAAAGGTGTCTCTGTTCTTCTCCAGAAAGCCTCTCACATCATACAGCACCTGCAACACAGACAGAGCCACTAGAGCAATGCCATACAGATCATTAAGCCCTTCTATATTTACATGCCAGTGTACAAGGCCTCCAGCAGAGCTACACAGTAACATTGCAGGCATGTGCCAAGGTCTGAATTTCTGGGATCGAAGAGCTAGAGTTCTGCAGTTACTGGCAAGAAAGTGGTTTTTAACCACCAATTAAAAAACACAAAAAAACACCTCAAAAACAAGAGCCAAGTGAAACAGCTGCAGAGATTTGCCTCACAGGAGAGGACGTGTGGGGAAATCCTTTGCAATGTGTGAGGTGCTCCATTCACTTCAGGAGAGTGAAGAGAACAATGGCCACCCAGTACCCCAACTTCCCAACCACAAGTGCTAGCAGATACTATTCTGGGAGAAGGTTAGCCCTTCTTTAATGTGCACGTGTCCTCCCTTGACACAGCTTCATCTGCTTCAATATCTCTCCACAACAAAGAGCAACATTTAACCTTGAAGGCTTGCGAACCTTTTCCTTTCTGCAATAGGTATTTATTTAGCCTTTTTTCCTCCTCCTCAAAAGTAAAATTTTCCTTGTGACTTTTCCTTTGAGTTTTGTTTGTTTGTGAATGTCCAAGAAAAGACAACATGAATAACAGAATTAAGGAGTACTTTATCCCCCAAACAAAAAATTACCTGAGAAACTCAAACATCCAAGTCATCCAAGGTGGAGAATATAGTACTAGAGAATGACATGCTATTTTAAGCCTATCACACTTGTTGTTCTCTGGTATGGGACATTAACTGTGTGGAAACACACAGCTCAGAGACATTCTTGGTTTTGGGGATCTAAAATTGAGGACCTCAAGTCCAGAATATACCAAGCACCTCACAAACACATCATGAACACCTACCTCCCCTGCATAATGTCTTATGCCAAACTGATGGTCTGTCACCCGAGGCTTCACATAGTAAGGGTTGCTCTGAAAAGAAAGAAAAAGAGGTCATCTTATAATGCTGGTAATAAAAATAAATAAGAGTCAGTCAGGAACTCTGCCATGACCATGACAAGGCTGGGATGGGCAAGGACCTTAGCTCTTGCAGAGCCCGACCACATCTGCTGCAGCTATCTGCAGCTACATTACAAATATGTTACTCAAATTTAAGATGGAAATATCCAGCCCTTCAAGGCATTCCTCATGTGAGCAAGGGCTTGCAGAATCAAGGCTGCGGAGGCATGCCATGGATGAAATGTTAATTCTTTTGTGTCTGACACCCAAGGAGACTGAGCTCCACACAAACCATGTGGTGCAGGACACAGGATCAGGATGCAGGGAAGATGGCAGCTTTGCGTAACACCTACACACCTTTTCTTCATCACAGGAAATAACATACCAATCTCCTGTCTTCCTCTAAATTTTATCTTTCTTTGCACCTCTCTTCCCCTATATTCAATATTCAGTTTTCCTTTCTCTTTTTTCTCTCTTATTTTCCCCCTCCTTTCTCTGTTCTGTGAAAACCATTTTAACTATTTAAGAGCAGCCATGCTGCGCTAGACCAATGATCCATCCAGCTGAGTATTCTGTGTCTAGCACTGGCTATGTAGGGTTAGAGTAAGAACAAAGCAAGTAAATCATACCTTTATCCTCATATTCCCTCAAAATCTAATTATTTCTATGAGGCCTGCCCAACCCCAAGTGGATTTCTCTTTGAAGTACTTGCTCACTCCACAAGTTAACCTATGCAGACTTCTTGCATCCAGAGTGTCCTTTCACAGGGAGCTCTCAACCAACTACATAAGGAACTAGAGTGGCTTGGATTTAAGCCTGGCTTCTATTAGTGCAATTTATCTTCTACAGGACATGTGTGACTTTTAAATCCATCACACCCCGCCAAGCCATCTTCTCTCCACACTGCAGGGTCCCTTCAACATAGTTTTCCATAGCACTGAAGCTGTCCCAGACCTGTTGTTTACCAGTTCTGACAGAAGCCCTTCTTGAGTGGAGGGGCCCCATGATGTACATGGTTCGAAGTGCAGGTGATCTATAGATTATACAGTGCCAAAACAATGTTTTCTACTTTTACTCTGTTAGTTTCCTAGGAGCTTTTACTACTTCATTTGGGGATTTTTATTATTGTTGACCCCTGTGCTTGTATTTCCATGGAACTATCCATCACAGCCTCTGTCTGCACCTCGCTCCTGAAGAGCAGCAGTCAGTTCAGGGGCCATCATTTCAATGGTGAAACTGAGACTTTTTTTCTTCAGGCACAGCATTTTACTTTTATCTACTCTGCTTTTCATTTTGATTTTCACTTTACAACACCATCAGTCTCATGAGGCCCCTCTCAGGCCAGTCTTGCCCTGTGAGTCAGCAGAAAACCTCAGTGCTTGTAGGAGACAGTGTCTTACAGGCCTCCCTTCACTGAGGTAACTGACCATTTACATTCTGTGAATTTAACTAATTGTGAAATAAGAACTATAGGTGTATAGTTTCCTGCAATACTTTCTAAAAATTAAAATAATTCCCCACCTTCTCAGACAAAAGTACTACAAAAATTTTAAGTAATATGTTGCACAATGCTGTTTGTAATTCAGCTCTTTCATCTTCAGGTTCTTTTAGCAGAATTTAGCAGATGGACAGCTTCTGATGCTGATAATTTGTTAGTGCTACTGAAAAATTTTTCATGTTTTTTTTTCTTTTCACATTGACCCCATTTCAGTGCTCTTCCCTTCCCTCCATACAGTCATCTTTTTCCAGCCACAAACTTCCCTATCTTCTATTCCAAACATGACTGCTACTGCATCTCTCATGTGGATTGGCATCCTCTCCCTCTCTACCAAGCCCTTATATTTCACTCGTGCTTACAACACTTTTGGTTCCTTCTCCTGTTTTCCCTACTGCTCCTCTCTCCAGTTGTATCAGAGGTCATATTCTCTTAAATCCCAGCTTTATGCTTTTCCTCCTTAAGACTACAGCATTCCACAGAAAATACAGAGAAGAAGACTTGTTCTCTTCAGGCTTCCCAGCAATGCTGGCTGGATGACTTCCAGTGCTCTTCCAGCCAGCACTAGAGACTCTCACTGGTATAAAAAATGCATTTTTTATACCAGTGAGAAAAAAATGCCTTCAGCAAATGCAAATCCTAGAGCACTCTCTACTTCACTGTTCCTTCCTGCACTTACTACTTAGCCTCTTCCATCTCTTGTAAACTCCCTAGGGGTCCACTGCTATTGTCTCCAAGCAGACAGAGGTGACACTATGAACAGCTTAATGAAAAGGCTACTCAATGCACAGAAATCACCAAAAATAGCAACCAAAATGTAGTGGGGCATAAAGAAATGCAAAATAATACTGGCAGTCTCATGCTGCTGTACAATAAAACACAGGTACCTTCTTACCAAGGGAACTGCATTCTGGTCTGATTATTTATCTCAGAGAAGAATAGAGAAAAAATATGTAGACAAATTCAGAAACAAACAGCAGAAAGCAAGAGGAGCTTTGAAATGTCTCCATTTGGAGACAAACTGAAGAGTTTGCGACAGTTCAGAAAGAAAATTCATAACATGTGATGCATTAAAAATATTCATTAGTTCTATATTAAAAAATACCAACAGTTCAAAAAAAGGTAAATCAGGCATTCTCACATTTCTTGACTTATGAAATGAAGCAAAGCCACAGCAGACTAAATTGACGGCCTTGATTTAAGCCTAAAGAAAGGAAATATTTCCTCAAAGCTGTGTGTAAGTAGCCAACCAAAAGTAATTTTGTTTCCAATTTGAAGTCATGAGTATTACTAGCAGAGTTAGAATGCAAATATGAAAAATGAGAATATCTGCATCTATGCCAATTAAAAAAAATTCAGATAAAGGATATAAATTTGTATGTTTTCAGGCTTGGATGAAGTCTGAATTAGAAGACTAGGAAACATATTTGCTGACAATGTTCTTACTAAAGTAGTTAATTATTCCATAAGTCCAGGCTTTAATTTGCTTTGTTTTCAATCTATTTATTATTTAGAACAAAGTGTTGGCTGTACCAGAGACATGGTAAGGGATTGCTACAGTGATCTCCCTGGGGTTTCTGTGTCCCCAGGATAGCTTTCTGACCTGCATGAAAAAGCTGTTCCACTACTGTGTCCAGAACACAAGAAAGAGGATGAAAGAATTTAATTAATTAGGAACAATAAGAGAGCTTTCATTAAAAGTCATGAGGCAAAAGCCATCCCCAGCCCCAGGAGACAGATTTGACATGCTCTGGAGCAGACTGCTGTGAGTCAGCTGGCAGGAGAAACCCACACACACTGTGCAGCCACATCCTGTGCCTGGGGTGCTGCCTCGTGTCCCATTGCCGACCAGCAGAACCTGACCTCCATCCCATGCTGCAGATTCAAACCTCTGCCTGCAGCCTGTGGAATGCACACTCCCTCTTCTCTATGTGCACAAGAGACCATTCTCAGGTTGCTTTACATATTACTGTTGTTCAGTGCAGCCTTATTAAACACTCACAAGTTCAGGCCTAAGGCATTTTAAATTTCCTGCACAAAGCACATATTTTACATCAACAAAACCTTCACTTTAGGTTTTGAAATGCTGATGGGGCTAACATACTGATCATTTGCCTGCCAGGTTATTTTCTTACTTACCATATGCTGGCTGTGAAGTTTTTCCAGAAGGGTGTTGTCTGTGCCTTTGGGGAATCGACTCTCTTCATTCACCAAAGCCAGTAGACCTAGTTTCTACAGCCAAACAAGAGACAGGCTTTTACAGTCAGCAAAAGCTTTAACTACACAGCACTAAGCCAAGAACTAGAGATCTGAACAGACCATTGAGCAATAACCCCTGAGTTACACCCAGCAAAGCTCAAACTGAAAGCAGAATTCTGGACAGTTAATGCATTCTGCAAGCAGAACATAAAATGAGATTATTTATTAAAAATTCACATTAAGGTTTTACTTAAATGCTAATCCCTGTCTAAAACTATGACACCCTTCCTAAGCTTGCTCTCAACAATAAGCTGAGATCCGCTTTCTTGAGCCAGGACTATGGGTAGAACAGCTCATACTTTTGCCAGGTCACCATGGGAAGAGGATCTAAGCAATTATCTGCACTTATAACCAGGAAATGCCAGGGGAGATCTCAAGACAATCAGCAGTCCCTGCTGATGCCTAGAAACTGTCACAGGTAACTGCTTACCTTCTCAATAAGGTCCAGGCACTCTGCATTATCCATCCAGTCAATGGCTTCCCAGTTTATCCCTTCCCTGATTGTCAAGAACAAACAGAACAAAGTTGTGAAATTCAAGATCCAATGTCCTGGGGTGTAGGAAAGCAGAAGTAACTGAGCATGGCAGCTGTCCCAGGACTCAAAACGATTTGCAGGAATTAGGCTTTGCCATGGCTGAGGAAAAAGAATAGGGGACACAAAGCACTGCTAACACAAGGAGATGGAAATAAGAGACAGTTTTTCTTATCCATACCAGTGATTTAGACTGATGCTTTTCTTACAGTCATTTAGCAAATTTCACACGAATTTTAAGACTGTGCTCTTTCTGGAGTGATGAGCAACAGCCCATGCAGTGGTGATGATGGACAGTTTGCCACACAGCTTCAAGAGTCAACTGGTGACCCACCAATCTGGAAGGCAGGCCTGAAGCACATCTGCCAGAAGACTGAACCACAGTTCACAGGTCCACCAGAAGAGACAGGAGACAGTTTTCAGGGAGAGTTTTGAAGAGGATGACACAGATAAGCTTTGGCCTGACATGCAGGGAGCCTACAGCGTGGCCCTGTATCTTTCAGAATAGGAGCCAATGTAGGTACAATAGTGCAATAATGTGCTTTGAAAATCACCCATGACATTCTGTCAATCTAGTGAATGTGCTTTTCCCCCTTACCATCTTCTTCTACTCCCATAATACAAGATATTTCTGTTTTCAGAATTCAGAGAAGCCTAGAATAGCTCTTAAGAATACAAGGAAGACTAGAGGCTATGTATGAAGCTACTTATTGACATTCTGATACAGACACCTTTCAGGTGGAGACTAATCCTCTCACTCCTTCCAAAGTTCAGCCACAGAACTTAAACCTGTATGCAAGCATCAGGAAAGGGTCATTTGTCATGATGGTACCATTCTTAATACAAGATTCCTGCAATGGTGGAACTGGCCTGAGAAGTGAGCACATAAACAGCCTTGCAATTTTGTAATCTTTAGAATTTAATGAATTGCCTATTCAACTGTCTCCCTTTACAAGGCTGCTCTCATTTGCCCTCACTGACCCTATTCAATTCCTTCATTCACGAGCATAAAGGCTTCTGTTTCAGAGCAACAACTGAAGTATTTGTCTAGCAGCCTCCTCTAGAAGCAGAAATACTCTAGAACATCACAGGTACTTCACAAAACACAATCCAATATGAAGGCCACTGAGGACGAAAAGCTGTGAGAAGGTCCCAAGTACAGGGAACAGCCTGATGTAAATCTTGCTGAGGAAAAGAGCCCTTTTCACAGTATAGGAATCTCTAGGACAGAAAGAGCTGTCAGACAACTACTTTTCTGTCTTTAGGGAATTTACTTTTTGCACACCAATATTCCATCTACATTACACCACCACTGCCATAGGTAAATCATTACCAAAGTCAGTAATACACCCAGTGACCATGTACTCTAATGGGTTAAAGCCCAGGAACTTTCCATTCAGAGGAGAGACAGAAGGACATCTGGAGTTTCTAAATACTACAATGAAGAATGCTTTTTCCTGGAGACAAGTGACTTATGCTGGTAAAGCACATGGACAATGCTTAACGAGACACATCCAGGGCCAGGGTTGTACTATGGCTCAGCTGTCTCTCCTGTTTCAGTGGTAAGGACTGAGCAGCACAGGAGGAATGATGTCATCCCTTCTACTACCCCTGAAAGCATCGGGGCCCCTCTCCCACTGTTTGTCACCTGTTGTACTCCAGCTGCTCCAAGGAGAAGATGTGTTTGTTGAAATATTCTTGGAGTTTCTCATTTGCATAATTAATGTTGAACTGCTCAAAACGATTCACCTGCAAGAAGAAACAATTATAAAATTTCACATGCTTGTTCCTGAGCTCTCAAAGAATCTATACCAGCAACAGGGAAGTTGCCAGGCCTGGAGTAAAGCCAGAGAACATAGTGGTGTGAGATGGACTTGAGGAGGACAGTATGGAGAGGTCCACTAGGAGAACAGTTTTTGTAGCCTATGCAAGGTTAATTCAGTAAACCTAAATCATACTAAAGTATGCTAAAGACAATCATGTTTCTCTTATTGGAAGAAATAAATAAATTCCCCAAGTGTTAGGTCACTTGGTTTTCTCTTCTGTGAAATATCTGAGCAGTCACTATAGGACTGTTCAACATACATCCCACATCAGCTGTAGTTAGAAGCATTACATGCAGGATCCTCCACACAATGCAAAACAGGTGTAAATAAACAATGTACATGTAAGATTTGAGTATTTCGTTCACATACAAATCAAAACTTCAGTGTTATCTATCACAGCATATCTGCTTCGGGTCTGTGTGATAAACCAGACCCTGACCATCAGCCTATATGAATATGGCTGGAAGAAATTGGCAGCTAAATATATCTTTCTGCTTTCAGGGAAAAGTGGCAGTGGAGAAACCCCAGAATGCCTTATGCTATCCTTAGTAGGATGCAAACCCATCAAAATTTCTTCCTCTATGCACCAACATCTTCAAAAGCAACCCACCCCATAAAAAACAAAATCCTGACCTGAAAGTTCTCGAAGCCAAAGATATCCAGGATGCCCACAGACTTAAAGTTTTCCTTGCCTTTGATCTTTGTATTAATCTTGTTAATGAGCCATGAAAAACACTGGGAATAAAGTGCCATAGAGAGGGAGTCCCTGGAGTCAGCTGCCTGTAAATACAGAGAGAAAAAATGAGTCACAAAGAGAACAGAAGGTATAAGGGCCACACGAATCTCTATGAGACTTCAGGTTCCTCCATTCCTCTTCAGGTTTCTCAGCCTCTGTACTGGCTGTGTATGGGGCAGTATTTATATGTATCAAGTTTTCAAATAGCCAGGCCACACACAGACAAGCCATGTATAATCTTTGGGTAACAACTTGAGAGGGTGAAGGAAGTAGTAAAATCAGTGATATTTTTTGGAACAAGTGCTGGGGCAGGAAAGGTGGCAAAATACCTCACATCTAAGCCCACGGCAGTAATTTGTATCACCTGAGCCAACATTTGCAGTGACAGGCAAGGTATCTTGGTTCAGTACTCCTAGTAGACCCATCAAATGGTCTGCTCAGGTTTCAAAAAACTGGTAGGGCAGGATTTAATAGAATATTCTGTCACCAAGTTACCCTCAAAAATTCCCTTTCCAAAACTTTCCCGCAAACAGCATTATCCTACTGGAATGCAGTTAGGCTAGCCAACAGCCAGGACACAGGCCCCAGAAGTTGATGGGTTGAAAGATTTTCCTGCAGATGACCTAATATCCCATGCAATCATTATAACCAAGTGTCATAGATGGGAAAAATAACTTAAATTGCGATTGCTAACAGGCAGTAGATAATTGGGTGCATGTAAGCATATGGATGAACATCCAAAATCAAACTTTTGGTATCTCAAGCAAAAGCCTGCTACCTGATAGCTGCACAAGGAATGGGCTGGTTGCACATTTCAATAACACTTGGACAAACAAAAGTGGCACACCTCAAATCCTCCAATTAATAAAGAGACATGAGACAGAACCACAAATTTAGAGTCTGATCATGTGCTATCCTTCTGCACATACACTATTTAGAATGAGAAACCAGAGTTTAGGGTTCTGGAAAGGAGAGAAGGCAAAAAATAAGAGTCCCCAACAAGAAGACGTGATCTCAGAGGCTAGAAAAAGGGGCCAGGAGAGAAGATAGCAAAGATCATGACTGGAAGAAAGATGCCGGAAGTGGGGAAAGATCCTGGAGATTGGAGACATGGAAATAAATGTCAGGGCATGCCCAAGGACCTTGGCTGGTAGTACCTGAGACTGATAACTGCAACTGCACAATATAAAGCCAGACAAGTTTTTGCCTAACCCTCCTGGACAACCTGCAAACTCCCAAATGGGAAAAGAAGTTGACATCTAGAGAATGTAATGCTGAGGGGGGAGCAAGCCAGTACATTAAATAATCAAGTAGGGTGAAAGTTGTAATCTTGTCATTCCATAAATAAACCGCGGTAACTAGATTACAGGTTGTTTCCCCTGTCTCACCTGTGACACCAGCAGGGCAATTCCTTCCATAGGCCAGATCAGCAATGGCAGATCTTCTAAATGCCCCCTCACCCCCTTCAGTTTTACAACCCTAAATAATGTGAGCTCTTTGCTAATGGCACAGGCCAGCTGCTGCTGATCCCTTCCAGCCTCTCACAAACTTTTGCGGCCCAGCCTGCCAGATCCTCCTTTTCACCCAACCACAGTGATTTTCTTCTTTTTTCTCTGCCTAGGTACTATTTCTTCTTCAGCAGCTCAGAATTGACACAGAATAACCTCCCTTCTCCACAGAAGAAAACATTTCAAAACATGGGCATACACACCTTTTCTGGGTATTCCTCTCCATCAGATGATCTGTCTTACCAGCTGGGACTAAGAATTTCTTCAAGGCCATGCCTCTATAGTGTATCTGGCTACAGAATAAGCTGGACACATTTCCCAGGAACAGGATCTCCCCATCCAGCTGTAAGCAAAGCCACTTCCCCCACAACATGGCTCAAATGAGAGTCTCAAAGGCGCCTTTCATCTTCCCAGCTTTGCCTGCCTTTAGGCCAGTTCATCCATTCAGCCCACTGAAATGTCAAAGCTCGGATGGGTAACGAGTCCATTACATAACGAGAAATCCCCAGCAACCCTATCCGCACAACAAGAGGGAATAGGTGGGTGCAGCACTTGAGGGCTTAGGCAGGAACAGCCTTTAGAGGCCCAGTGTTGAGTGCAAGAGGCTCACCCAGTGAAGACAGCTAAATGGCAGCACCCACTTGCTATCACAGTTTTCTTGTGGCCTTGGCACTTCATTGGGCTGCAAGCAGTAAGTGTGGGATCCCGTACACATGTCAGGAATAGCTTTACCATCAGGGAAAGCTCTCTTCAGGGAGGCTCTTGTAAATCCTACAAGTGCATACCATTGCTGTGGGCTGCATGAAGTGCTTCTGGTATTGTCTGTTATCCAACCTTATGCACTGCTAGAGAAAGATGCGGCTTATTTAGGACAGACAGCTGAGAAGAAAAACTGTTGTATTGGATACTGAGGATATCTACCACAGACTACAGGCTGAAAATTAATTTTCACACAATTTCACTGCAAAGAAAGGTCACAGACTATGCAAAAAAAGGAGACTATTTCTTAAAGGCAAAGCTCAGTTTTTGACATACCAGCATGTGTGTTCACAGCAAGAAAAGAAGGAACTACTCTACCATAATGAGCACCGCTGAGACTTCAGCTTGAATACAGTGCCCAGTTAGGGGCACTCCACTTCTCAAAAGATGTGGGAAAACAGAGACAGAAGACAAAGAGATTTAGAAAATTACTTACAAGGAAGCACTGAAGTAAGTGGATTGTTTAGCTTAGAAAAGAGAACACCACATGAAAAACTTCACAGAAGCCAAAGCTTGTAAGGTGGACAGCTGGGATGTCAAAGGTAATCTAAATATGAGGAAAATCTTTTCAACTCCAGACTCCACTGCAGCTAAAGCAGGATACTTAAAGATGCTGTGAAATTCCTTCCATGGGAAATCTGAAGGAAAGTTAGACAGACATCCGTCAGAGAGAGTCTAGTAACTCTGGCTTCTCTGCCAATGTAGGCGTTGGATTGATAACCCTCTGCAGTCTGTGCCAACACATGATTTCCATTACAGATGTTCATTTTGCTATAACATGATGCCTCTTCCATCCTAGTAATATTACTCCTTGTCTTCCAGTGCCTTGCACTTTATTAATGACAGAGGATTTTCTACAGTTATCTGTGCATGGACCTAAAACACCAAGAGTGCCCTCAAGTGATCAGCCACACCACAAGAGCTATGTATCAGTTTACTCGGTCCTCCTTTGTGGTTGTATGGATACAGAACGAAGCTATTGCGGGGTAACAGCCTAACATCTGCCGGATGTTTTGTGGGAACTGTGTGCCAGCTTTTACTTTCCAGTAAATGCAGCGCAACCTGGGAGTTCTGCAAGGTTAAAGCACACACACGTGCAATTACCACAAA
This sequence comes from Pomatostomus ruficeps, assembly GCA_013400735.1. Taxonomy (NCBI): domain Eukaryota; kingdom Metazoa; phylum Chordata; class Aves; order Passeriformes; family Timaliidae; genus Pomatostomus; species Pomatostomus ruficeps. Next base: position 134,057 of record VYZT01034657.1, on the reverse strand, counting down.
GCATCTCATGCACCTTCTGCATGACACAAGTATGACCAGGTCCTGGTGAGTGAAAGTGACTTAAAACCCGTGTTATGCATTGGTATTGCAAGTGAACTCCCCTGCAAAGCCTAAAAAGCAGAGTCAACACTGGGACCTGAGATACCAGTAAGGGCAAAATACCTGAGGAAACAGGAGGCCCTAGGCTGGAATGGGTGACACAAGAGAAAGGCTCAGGGCCTGGAAATGCAGAACTGGCTGAAGCAGTAGCATACACCAGGACACTTACCTGCTCCACAGTGAGAGGGGAGCTGATTTCTTCCCCACGCAGAATCATGGACCTCTGTGTCAGCACTTCAGAAAGCTGAAAGGCGTCTAAGCCCAGGAGGTCACTGGCAACATTCAGCACTAATAACAAAGGAAGACACACTTTTTTCTCCTGCATGGATCCTCACCACTCATAGGGATATTTTTGCTGCTCGGTGAGGAAATCCCAGGGAGTCCTACAAGGCAGGTGACTAAACCCCAGCACAAAACACACTCCCACTTACTTAAAGCTGTAAGGTCACATACTCAGTCTGAGGCTCACATACCCACTATGGACCACAGTCAGATATTAATGTAAAACAGTCTTTCTGCTGACAACAGGAAGAGCAAAACCCTGTGTAAACCTCAGCACCAGCAAAACACTGCATGAGAAGATATGCTTTTGTAAAAGCACAATACTGCAGTCTGAGCATGGGATTGCTAAACTTGGATGTTAAGAAGAGAGGCAATTAACTTTAGACTTGAAGCACTTGTAATATACATTTACTGCTTGTCTGTTTAGGGTCTCACTTTGCAGACCAGCTCAGACTGGACAACTGTAACAGAGTGCACAACAGCAACTGCTTCAAATGAAGATGGGGGAAAGTCTCTAACAGACCACTTTTATGTCAAACTCCTTCCTGATCCTGTTTCTTCCATCTCTTTCAATGCAAAAGAGAAACTGTGAGGCTGTGGACTCAGTCTGAGAATGTCCAGGAGCACAAATGGATCTCAGGGCCACAGACCAACTAAATCCCACTGGTACCCTGGAGCTATGCATCCTATGGCAATGCTTTTGTAGGGTTAAACTATATGGAACCTGCTGGTGAAGGTACTACAGACCAGCATAACAAAGGGAGAAAGGACAATGGAGAGGGCTTTATCTGGGGCCTTGTAGGGCTTTGCATGGTCTACCAAGTTGCTAGGGTCCTACTTACCTGCTTTTGTTGTAACCTGGGCCCCACCAGCTGTCATGAATTCAACGTTTCCCAAATGAAGGGTGCCAGAAAGAAGTTTGAAGATGTCTCTGATTTCTTCAGTGCTGAAGTCCACCACCTTCATGGCAGTCTACGCAAAACCAAACAGCTCATGTTAGCTGTATGTAAAGCCAAGTACAATGCAACCACCACACTCAGGTCTAGTGTGTGTAAGATGTAAAACTCAGAATTATAGTCACCATGAATCCAAATGAAACAGGATGGCACAGCACCTCTCTCAGCAATACATTTGTCAATGATCTTTACTGTCGCCCATTCTCTCCTACATCTAAGGCAGGTGGGCATTTGCCCCATCCTCAAATTGGACTTCGCTGCCACCACTGACAGTCTGTCACAGGAAAAACATGTTTGTGCCTGTGTGAGGAAATCCTACCCTGAACACTGGCAGCACAGGTTACAGATGTTACTGGATGGCTTCCACATTCTCTCTTATTTGTTCCCCTGAAGGACAGATCCATATAAGATACTTAATTTACTCTGATCCACATAACCCCCTTAATTCATCCTATCTTAGTATAGTAGATTTATGCAGCAAGATTTAAAACCAGGCTTTCAGCATTAACTGCTAGATGGTTGGAAAGAGATTATCAGATAATAAGGAAGTATGGCACATTCCCTCTGTCTTAGTGCCTGCATGTGAGCCAGGGTTCTTAGGGCATAAATTGACTTTGAGAGGTAGGACCTAGTTTTCATGCATTCACCCTGTCAGCAGGGCACTCTAGGGTTCTAGTTCCCTTCTTTCTTCCAGCATCTTCTCAGCTGAAGAATAAATGCCATATTGCCATTGGAACTTCTGCTCTTTCCTTCCCTTAAATCACACCTAACCAGGAGCTACTGGACTCCTAAGCTGACTCTACTCATCTTGGCTATCTGGTTTCACCTACATTATTAAAGCCCTCAGGCCAACAAGCATTTATCAAATAAAACATGAATTTGCGCATTCATCCTGCTAACCCCTTAACCTCTGATAAAGTTACAGGTTGAAGCTGATAAAGTTACAGTCTGTTGAAGCTCTGTGGTATTTCAGGATAGGTGTATTTGCACAGGTGATACAACTTTACTTGAATATTTCTGGAGAACAGTACCTTCAGACCAAACTGTTCCCCTTCTAATAATCAGTGTGAGGTTTCCTGAATCAGGCTATCTAGCAGGCTGCCAGGAACCATTATGGGGTAGGGTTCTGCTTTCCCAAATTCTCCATCATCCTAAATTATTATTCATACTGTTTCCCAAATTCACCCATTTCTGTACACTAAAACCACTTTTTGAGCGTTGTTTTAGCTGAGTTTTGGACTTGTTGAACACCATATTTTGGCTTAGGGCAAATCAATTCTGCCTGTGAGATCTAGACCATGCAGCATGTTTAGTCCACGAGACTGTGCCCAAAAGTTCGGGAGGAGTTAGGACTGGACTTACCATGACCTTACTGAACATCTCTACATCATTCAGGTTCTCATCAGTCACACAGCCAGACTGGTTCAAGTAGTGATAAGTCTCTGGCTCACAGAGGGAGAGGCTCTCTGCAACAGAAGAAAAAGAGGCAGGGGAAAGACAACAATTTATTTAGCAACCAGTCTTTTAGTTCATGGAAGAGGAGGGTGTGCCATAACAAAGCTTGCAGATGGTATGCAAAATTACTTAGAACAGTCAAATCCCAAGCTGCAGAGTCTCAGAAGAATATCTCAATACTGAATTGACTCAAGAAAAAAAAAATTAATTCTACCTCAAAAAGTGTACAGAAAAATAGTCTTAAATATACACATATGGTAATGACACCTAAATGAGGTATCATCACTTGAGACAGAGTTCAGAGGGTCATAGTCAGATTTCTGAAGACATTCAGTGCTGAGCAACAGTCAAAAACTGAACATAGTTCACAAAACTAAATGTAAAACCAGAATTAAGTCTCTGTATATCTGTTGTGCAACCACACCTTAAACACTACCTGCAGATTTGATCCCCCATTTTGAAAAGAATGTAGGAGAACTAAAAAATCAATGGAGAAAGGAGACAAGGATGATCAAGAGCCAAAACTACATTACAGATGGGAAAGTGACGCAGCCTGGGACACCAGCTTGGAGAGGTAGATGGGGAGGAATAGCAGAGATCTGCTGAAGAAAAGAACCTCTTTTGTATGTTTTCCCTAAGCAATTGCTAATAACCATGGTCCCCAATATTTTCCTTTGCTTTAGATTGATCTCTGAATTGACCTATGTGGCCACTCCTGCACATACCCCCTAAAACTGAAATCCTACTCTGTTCTACTTTGCCAGGCCCAATTCTTCCATCTGATTATCGTAACACACAGAGAACAAAAGCATAAATTCCCCAGGCCCTCAAAACCAGAGTACAACTGTAACATGTTCCTGCCTGCCTATTTGACCTCTCCAGAAACACCATCAGTGCTCAGCAGTGCCTGGGACAGATACACACAAATGTTGTGAGGGGGATGCTGCACTACAGAGAGGATTCATCCACAGCCTGCAGCTGCGACCTTCTCTGTGTGCCCTTTTCCAGACCCACCTCTTCCTTCCCCAAGTACACAGCTATGAACCCTTTGTTCAGACACAAGACATGTTTTGGCTCCAGTCCTTCCACTACATCACTGGTCTTTGCAATTCTTCTCTCTACTATGACCTATACTGAAGGTCTATTCTAAAAATACATCTTTCAGTCCAACCTTTGAACTCCTTGAACAGCTCCCACCAGCAATTGAATCACGACTCTTTACCCCTCCTCTGCCCCTAGCCAGTTTGATCACCTCATCACTTTGCAAAGGCTTTTTCCTTCAGCACAGAACTCCTGAAGTGTTTTTTCTCATAAGGCATTTCTGTCATCCTTAGCTTCTTTCTCTCAACTCTCCTTTCTGTTTCCCACGAAATCACCATATGGCCTTCTAGAAGAAGCTACATATCAAGTACCTGAAATAGTCATGCTCTACCAACTTACACCTGCTTCACATATTGGACTGGAAACAGGAAAAGAGACATATCCCAGAAAATGAAATTACCTTTCTGCTCCCCGCTCACACCAGCTAGCAGAGCATAAAAGATGTGGTAATTCCGCTCTCCGGGGTTCTGATGTACCACCCTGTTCTGAAACAAAGAATACAAGAGTAGCCAGGAGAGAGAGATCAGACTTGTGGTTGCAAAGGCAAAGAGACGACCAGGTAAATCTCCAGGGCCAATGCAGAAGAGGGGCTTCTTGCTGTTTAATGATGGTTTTGTCTAAATAAATTCTACATCAAGATCTTTGTGGCTGTGCAACTGAGCATACACATGGACAAACAACCTTTTCAGCTCTGGCCCTGCTCCTCAGTGAATTCCTGACTCCAAAGTAAACTACATCCAGGCAGAGATGCCTGCATTTGGAGTTGCACTCGGTATTATTCTCTGTGGAGCTGAGTACTTCTCTCTCCCTTTCTCCTCAGTAAACAGTTTTTTCTTGGAGTCTCTCTGTGATGCACAGAGTTTATCAAAGAGAACAGGCTCTCATAGATACAGAACAAACATTGCTTCTCTGCCTCTTCCTCGGCTGGGACAGTTGCAGCAGTAACACCTAAGGAGCTAATGTCTACATGCTGCGATGGAGACAGACTCATCCAGGAGGTGATCTGGCACTGCCACACCTCCTGTGAGGAGAGGGCTCACCCAGCACTCAGTACAGGTGATACCTACCTTTTCCAGTAAATCTGAACAGCATGTTAAGGAAAAAACACCCAAGTGACAGAAGCACAGATCTCTTGATGATAGGCAAAGAGTCTTCTAGACACATTGGGATGAACCCTGAAACAACCAACAAGTCATGAAATAACTGACGCTTTGGAAAGCAGCGTAAAGAGTGGTTCTAAACATCATCTTAGATCATCCTCTCTATTCACTGTTCAAGGAGGTATGATGTGCCAAAGAGATATTTAAAAGGGCAGGGCCAGATAGAGCATAGGTAAACTAACAAAGGATGAGTCACATTAGGGACACCTAGAAAGATCAGAGGCCACTCTAATCTGAAAGTCTGTATTGCACACAGCAAGTCTTGCATCAGTTCTCATTGCTCCTGCAAGAGACCACAATCTTAAATCTACTGACAGCACAAAGAGCGGAGGCTAAACAATCCAAGCCTGTCATTTACAACAGCAGTAAATTAATCTGGCTGCTACTCCAGTGACAATTGGTGTGGTTTGCAGTCAGCAGCAGCTCTGAACATCAACATGAAGATATGTAGCCAGGGCAGCTTTACCTGCCTCATGGAGACAAAAGATATGTCAAAGCCTTTGGGAGAGGGGTACCTGGGCATAAAGGGAAGAAAGTCATCATGGCACAACACAGTTTGACTATATCTAGTCTTCACTGTCCTTGTTGTCACTGGAACAGGCTCCCCACAGAAGTGGTCATGTCACTAAGCTCGTCAGAGTACAAGGAGCATCTGGACAATGTTAGTAAGTCATATGATTTCATTTTAGGTAGTCTGGAGAGAAGCAGGGAGCTGGCGTTAAGGATCTTTATGGGTCCTTCCAACTTGAGATATTCTGTGATTCTACGACTAGGTTTTCAAGGTCCACTGAAGACGGCAGCCCAAAACAGGGACTCGTAATTCTCTTCTGCACCCAAATATTGTGCAGAATATATTGACTCTTAGATTGGTCTCACTTTTCTCAATAACAAATTCATTGGCAGAGCTAAAATAAGGGAACAATTTTATGTGGGGCAAACAGGATGCAATCGACCTGGGGGATCTTCCAAGGTAGCAAATTCCAGGGTTTTAAGTACCAGGTGTTGAGATTAACAAAGTGAAAAGTCAAACTATGTCCCTACCTAATGCAGTACTGGGACAAAAGGTTTCCAGAGTTAGGTGCTGCAGAGCCACAAAACAAACATTTCTTCCCTCTTTAAGTTGCAAATTTGCCCATAGTTGTAAATTGACTTTGAAAACCTGTGATGAGAGATTTCCTGACCCACACAGAGCTCCTCCTCCTCTTCGCTCACTCCATCCATTTCTGATCCACTGAAGAAAAGGATACAGTCAGTTACTCGGCCTCCCTGGATGTGTCCATGTTGAGAGAAGTGCAGCTGGATGAACTTCCCAAAGCGGCTGGAGTTGTTGTTATAAACTGTCTTGGCATTTCCAAAGGCCTCCAGAATGGGACTGTAGAAACAAGGCAATGAAGATATGATTAGTGATAGGATACCATTAAAATGAAGCATGTGCCCAGTCATTTGACATTTGCACACTGTGTTCTGCCATGAGAGATTTATTTGTTACAACACCAGCCTGGACAACCAGGAAGAGCTCAAGGGTAAGGAAGGATGGCAAGAGCAATTTAACATGCTGCTAGATAAATTTTAAACCTTTGGGATTGCAGTTAATTAAATCAGTCCCCAATCTGTATGGGCAGCTGGTGCTCACACTGTCAAGGGCATCCCCCACCACTGTGACTTCAGGAAATGAAAGGTGGCAAGACCCCGCCAGGTTGTGTCCTCAACACAGCAGCATCCCATGAATGCAACTGTATTTTTTTCAAGGATTTTCAGAAGCATCAGACATATAGGGCAAACACTCTGTAGCTTTAAACCACATACTTCTATATTCGTTCTACCTTTTTTCCTTCTGCCTTTGAAAGAGAAGACCAGTATAAACCATCTCTTAAAATTACAGGCAGGCATCTCTAACTAACAAACAGTAATAAAACAATTTGTTTGGTACTTAAATTTTATACTGGAACACACAAGGACTTGTTACCTAAATCTTGCTTAGGCTGATATAAGCCACATGGTTTCCACGTAGAGGGACTCTACACACACTATTCATTTGAAGATTACATTTTAAGAGAGTGACATCATTCCATTTCAGGAAAAAAAAAAAGTTGCAAAAAAACCTATCACAAAACGTCAGACAGGCCATAAACTGAAGAATTTTGTCTGCTGATCACCTTCTTATCTTCAGGAAAAAAAATTAAAATGCTTGGTGCTTGCTTCACAGAACAGTACAAGCGAAAAGCCTAAATCACTCAAACTGACACACTGAATCCAGGATTAAAATATTCATTTCTGCAATTAAGCCAGTTCTAAAATAGTCTGAAGGGCTGACAAGCAAGGAGTCACAGAGATGCCACAAGAACAACATGTATGTTGTCATGTCTAATTTTAAAGCATACATAGTTTTAAACAAAAATTATTGCTGTTATTACCCTGAGAAATATTGGCTTTCAAACATCTCCACAGATCTATTGTGCACTCCTACTGGAGACTGGGACAGATATGGGATTATTTACAAGTTAATAAATACAGCATAAAAAATAACCACAATTACAGACACCCCTGGAGCTTGCAGAAAGCTTCAGACCTTGTGAGTGTTAGCTAAAGGAGAGCTGAGCTGTGGTAAAGGAAACAGTCAACAACCTTCAGGAAAATCCAGGCAGTATTTTTCTAACATCTCTTGAAACAATTGCTTTCAAGTAACAAGGATAGAAATGAAAATTCCTCTGTTATAACACACTACAACCATAGAAATGCCAGTTAGAGAAATCTGGATGCACAGATCAGGAAAGTTCCTTGCCCTGGAGAATTTGAACTCCAAGACCCCCGCCTCTGAAACAAATATGTAAATAAGGACATTGCACAGAAATATCCCACTGAGCACACCACTGCCATGAATCAACAAAATTAATGGGGACAGCCAGAAAAAGGGAAGACGGGTTTGTATGACCACCACAGATGCAGAGAGAGTGCAGGAGCCAGCTAGCCAATCTTTGTGGCTCTAGATCATGTTAAATTATATAAGCAAAGCACAAGGAAATATCTTTATAGTTTGGTTTGGCAATGGGCTCACACACGAGTGCAAGGTCTTTGAGGCATAGGGGAGGAAATAAGCAGGAAGATGTCTGAGGCTGGCAGCAGTTGAGGCAGAGGGTGGGCTGAGCTGATTCAGCCAGGCACGAGGGCAGGGGCCTGGGCCGAGCAAGTGGCCCCTGCCAGCAGCACATCCCAGCGTGGCACCTGGGGAAGCAGGGAACTGCAAGGTAGAGCAGCACATCAGAAAGGTGAGCTGGCTGCTCGCTGGATGCGGGCAGGATGTCCTCCAGGACTCAAAATCATGGGAACCAGTTTCAGCAGGGCAGCAGAAAGAGAAGCCTGGAGTTTAGAAATACTGCACCATATGCAGCTTCAGGATTCAGATGCACAGTTGAAGATAAAAAGATTTGAAGACTTGGGGGTTGAATAGCAGGAAAAATGGCTATGCTGTCAGCAGTGGTACTCAACACGGAGAAGGGAGCTTCAGAGTGAAGAAAGCAAAAAAAAACCTGAAAGTGAGCAGAATGTTTAATGAACTGATGGATATTTTCGAGAAGGAAAAGAGACAAAATTAAATGTCAAAGGAGTTTTCAGAGCCTGATTTATGCGAAATACACCAAGCACGAATGTTCCAACACAAGCAAATGATAGAAAGCTGATCAACACTTTGTTTCCAATGCTGTCTGCAACTGAGAAAGAATCCAGCATCGTTCCTTGGTATGTGCTGGGCTGCAAGGATGAAAATCCACCATAAGTGAACCCGAGGAGGGCCACTGTCAGAGCAAGTGCAGCTGAACTCCGAACACATGAGGTAGGGTCCATAGGAGTGGCAGCAGCTTCTGGGTCTGGGCCAGGCCTTCAGCTTCTCATCTTCAAAGAGAAGGTGAAAAATCAGATTCTCTTGCAATAGCTCACATAACACTAAAGATGTACATGGAACGGGTTGTGATCTCTTACTTCACTCCAGCTCACAGCTGTGGCATCTTACAGACTCAGGAATCACCTACGAACCATCATAAGCTCTCTGGATCACTGTCAAGTTATCACTTAACTGCTAAGAGTGCTTGAGTCCTCTAAGCCGCTTGCCTTAAATCAGATTTTGAAGATCTTGATTCATGACTGTACTGCTCCTCAGAGCTTTTTCCAATTTGCTTCCATGCCTGCTAAGATCTGCACACCTGCAAAGGATAAATCATCCAACAACAGTCTCTGGAACACCAGGTCCAAGGGCAGCAGTTCTTCTGCTCAAGGCTGCTCTGCTTATATGGACCTAAAACCCACAAGGCTCTCAGAGCTGCCTCCTCTGGAGGTTTCTGCAACTATCACAGGCTCCATCTGGGACCAATCTGCAGCCTCAACCTTGACTGTACCAAACTGTGGGACCCCCAGCAAGGTCCTTCAGTCACAGGCAAGAGAGTCGTGTGCTGGGAAATTTTAATGTAATTTGTTAAATATAATTCAGGTATTAAGGAAAACAAGGACACAAACAATAAAACAGACTTATCTTTCCTGCCTCTTCCCCAGGCTTACCTAAAGTCAAACACCTATTGTTCTCTGCTTCTTAGCCTCAGTTTTCTTTTTTACCTCAGGTTACACCCACTCCATCAAAATTCCCCCAACAAGGCAGCATAGGAGCCTGGGTCACACTCACAGGACTGCTTCTCTCTGTCACTCTTTGCTTCCTCATTTTCTCTGCTGTTCTTTGCCTCTTACTGGTTTTCCTCAGCCACACTTTGCTTCTTCAGGTTTTCCGGATACTTTTTCCCTTCATGTCCCTGTTCCAGCATAGGTCACCCATGGGCGATACTCCCTCACCGGTGTCCCTGCCCTGGCATGGGTTATGGTCCCTCAGGGGTGTCAGGACCTCTTCTAGCATGAAGGGTTTTCCCCGAGTGTGTCTCCATTCCCTCACTCCTGCCAGCTTCTCTCCCAAACACATTTGATTCAGGTGCCATGTGCTTCCCTGCCTGCCTCATGCTTTGTTGGGGTTTAGGTAGGTGGTGGTTGTTCCCTGGTGCCAGATCCCATGGATGGTTCTCCATGAAATCACTTGCCAGGACAGCAGGAGAGCTGCCAGGTGGCCCATGGGACTCCCAAGGGCAAGACATACCAGCAGCCTGAAACACAGGGAGGCCAGGGTAGAGCAGGGGCTAATGGAGGAAACCAGGAGTCACAGTATGACAGAGACTCACCGTGAGGACAGCTACAATCGAGCATTAATTCTCCAGCTGCCACGCACATCCCACTCTGCTGTTGGAAAGAAGCCTAATCCATCCACAGACAGCTGGGAGAGCACCCAGGGTGAGGTATCCCAGCAAGACCGCAACCTTTGCATTTCCCTGATGTGACACCTTTCAGCTCTCTGATCCTCTCCACCTGGGTCTGGCACCATCCATGGCCCGGCTGCCCAGAAGGGTCCCCCAAAGGCAGGCTAACCCAGCACTTGGGGTGCCCGTGAGGGTGACTGTACCTGCTTTCCAGGATGGCTTCTTCCACATGAATGCTCTTCTCAGACACAGGGGCCCCGAGGGAGGTCTGGCTCATGGCTGATAGGAATTTCAGGAGCAACTTGGTGCTCTCAGTCTTTCCAGCTCCACTTTCTCCACTGTTATGAAAAAACATACATTTCATTCACAAATCCAGGACAGACAGGTCTGATAACCATCCTACCCATGGCACAGAAGTGATCTCTAGGAATAAACATGTGACATCTCTGCTATGACAAGCAGGGATCAGGCAAAGGTAGGGAGGATGTTGTGGGTATTTAGGCAGATGTCAATGCAAATGGAACAGCAAGAGCAAGGCGTGTGATGCAGCCATGGAGTAGCCGGTTGTCCATTTCTAACCTTATCAGAACACACTGGCTGTCATGACGCTTCCACAAGCAGCAGTAGCACTCGTTAGCGGTGGCGAAGATATGGGGAGGCAGCTCACCCAGCCGGTGCTGTCTGTACAGGTCTATGGCATCCACACTGTACAGACCAGGGATGGGTTTGTAGGGATTTACTGATGCCAAGATGGAACCAATGTTTGTCTAGGTGGAAAAAACAAAACACAGAAAGGAAATGAAGCTCCTGGGGAAAAAAAAAAAAAACCAAAACTACAAAAAACCAAAAAACCCCAGAACAAATCCAGACCCTGAAATAACATGGTGAAGAAGAAAGCCTAAATAAGGACGTTGGGCTTCAGCAGAGAGCTCCACAGTTTGGCAAAGAATGTCAAACCCCAGGGAAGAAACTGTACAGCTGGGTATGGATGGGGCACTCTGAATTTTGCTGCTTTACAATATAACATTCTTATCCTGTTGTGTTTGTTAAATTAAGCTTACACAATTTAAAAACATGAAGCCATTTTCATACCCAGCTACTTTGCACTGTGCTTGAAGCTGAATAGCAGAGCCAGGACTGAAGGAGTGTCAGGAGATACCTTCAATGCCCCTATCCACAGTCCTAAGTGGAGGGGGCTTGGCAGGGTTCAAGAACCTCCTGAATAAAGATCTGGGACACAGACACAAACACACACACACTACACACATGTGCAAAGAACCACTAAAGCATATAATTTGTCTTCTTCTGAAAAATGCTGTTTGGAGTGGCTTAAATCATTTGGTAAACCAAATCAAAATTGACAGCTGAAGATGAAGCTCTGGATTTCAAGTCAAAACATTTCTATATTTTCTAAACATTTTACTTTGAAAACATTTATTTTGAAAATCTCACAGTTCAAAAAAAGAGGTAGCAAGGTTTAAAATAAAATACCCAGAGTACAATATTCAATTTCAAATGTATTATTTTGTGAAGACAGAAGGAAATTAATTTTGCTTTTTGGGGCATGACTTTTTCGGTTCAGCCAACCAGCTCAAATCCAGTTATTCTCAGAGCTGCAGTTCAGAGCAATGGTGCCACCTCTCTCCTCATAATGGCTTTGTAATATGGTCAACATCCAGCTTAAATCCTGCTGCTGGTACAGTGGCCTCCCTCACAGGGACATCTTGGACTGCTCTAATCAAGGAATACCCATTCTCAGCAGACATGATAGAGTAAATACTTAGATTGCTGTAGGAGGTGCCAAGCTTTGTGGTCAGGCACAACATCTAGTATTATTTCCAAACCATGAACTAATTAGAAGGCACTCAACAGATATAACAGCATTTGAATGCATCTATTGGAGAAGCTGTAAATGAAACACTCAGTGACAAGGAAGACTCATCAGGCCAAATGAAATCTGGGGCTATAGCAACACCAAGCTCTGAAGCCAGAAGTCAGACTAATAAGATGCTGCACTCATCAAAATATTTAAAACTCATTTATTAAAGCAGCAGTCAGAGATCATCAGAGTAAAAAATAATCACCTAGGCCAAATTGCACTGTAAGTATAAACAGGCTAGCATGGCGCAAGTCCTGAGGACCCTCTGACAAAGACCTTTGTGAGCAAAAGAATATAATTCATTGGTAAGGAAAGCAATAAGCAAGCAGATGATCTTTGGATAGAGAGGTGGGGAGAGAGAGGAAAGCATTGAGTGAGAAAACATGAATTGGGGGAAAAGCATTGTACAAGCAGTGGAGGAACAGACATTGCCCAGAGACTGCAAGACAGAGATGTCTGGTCTAACTCTCCTCCCAGACCTTCACAGCATCTTTTCCTCTCAGATGTTTCAGTTTGCATTTTCCATTGTAATTTCACCTCTCACTAGGAACACAGCTCCTTTCCAGAGAACTTCTGGAAAGTCCTTTCCAGAACTTCTGCCAGTACAGCCATCTCCTTCAAAGGTGTTCCTAGGAAACTCTTCCACCTCCCAGTTGCAGTCCCCCCATCACATGCATTACCTTACAGACAATTTCTATCCCTAATTTTTAATAGCAGTAAAACCATGTACCTAGCAGCTACTCTATCAGCAAAGTAATTGCCCTTAAAGAACTCTCCAGAGCAGGATAAGCCACATGCGGCAAGTCTACTTCTCAGGACAACAGATCCTGCTTGGATGGTTACACATGGCACTGCTCAGGACAGCACAAAATGTGGCAGTACAGCCCCTGGCTCATTTATACATCACTCACACTATGTTTGGTCTACTTTTATTAAGGAATACAGCAATTGCAAGAATGAAGAGGGAAGATGCAGGCTGTTGCTGTGCTCTCATACTTTCCTTCAACAGTTGGCTAGAGCTTGAATAGTATTTATCTGGAAGACAAAAGGTACTGTTGAGCTTGTCAGTACTGCTGTAGTAAATTAATTATGGGTGCCACACCAGTCTAGATATACTGCTACCTACAATCCCTGATCAGAAGGAATCCCCTTTAGGAGCTCCTGGTGGGGCTACCAATCCTACACTGAGGGGTTCTTCCCAGCGCTGAGCAGAAGTCAGGCCCCTTCAGACATCTCCAAAAATTTCAGACCCGAGGTGCACATCTGACATTCATGCGCTATGCAAAGGCAAAAAACAAGGTGTAAAGGTGTTAAACTTTAACACCTTTATGCACGGATGGAGAAGGCACAGAACTGATGCTGAAAAAGAGAAGGAATGACACATCAGAGCTAGAGGAAAGGCTTAAGGAGATACGGCTGCTATGACACTGTCACACTGCTGGTGTTGTAGCATTTCTAGTACAAGGCACAGACTGAAAAGGAAGAGAATCCTGGATCACATTTTAAGGTGCGAGGAAGAAGGAACAGGAGGAATATACCCAAGTGGACCAAAAGCTGCACAGACGCAGCATGTGTCAAACCCAGGACAAGAAGGGCACCAAGGATATGGGCCATCAAAATAGTGTGTGCATGTGGGTACTGTCACAGGGTCACAAGTCTGTGTTGATAGACAACAGGCAATGGGTTTCACAGAAAAAAAAAAAAGGAATTTACAGTCTCCTCTGCATCCAGTGCAGATATGGTTCAGAAACAGGGTTATTTTACTGATAATTTACTGGAATACAGGTGCATATGGTTTGGTTGCCTTGATAACAGTTGCTATGCAACACAGAGAGAGATTTACATTTTTCCTGTCATATTCTGAAAAACTCTGTGTGCACATAGCATGGACAAGCAAGGTAAGAGTAAAGCAAGGTAAGGCGGTCTTTGTAATCTATCTTCCTTGTCCTCTCCAAGCCTCAGCAGAGCACTGCCATCCCAGCACTTCAGGGATGTCTTGTCCCAGGTGTGCTTTTCCTCACAAGTCCCTAACACTTGCCTCCTTCCTGAGGGCCTGAGAGGGAAATCAGGGGATGCTATGAGTATTCATCTGTGCAAGGAGAGCAGAGCAATCAAAAGAAGGCACAATTGCTTGTAAAAGCAGAAGAGTTAGGCAACAGGTTTGCATTCCTAGTTTTGTTAGGCAGTAGCTTCATCTGTCTGGATCAGGAGGGATACTCAGCAACAACCTGCATACACTGCACTTTCCAGTCTGTTGGCCTTATAAACCATGGAACAGCCATAATGGGGAACCTGGGGAATGTGAATGACAGCTCATCAAACATGAATGTTCATGGAGGATACAGAGCTGCGCAATTACCACAAAGCTTAGAGGTGAACATTCATGTTTTGAAAGTTCTTCCATAGATGCAAAGAGGCCCCTCTGGTAGGGATAGGATCTCAGAGGGATGATGGAGCTGGCAAGGCAGAAAACCCCCTCCAACTCCTACCCTCAAGACATAAGGATAACATCAATACTTCGCATGTAAAGTGGCAGCCCTGAAGCTAAACAAAACCCATTAGGTCAAAAGCGATGTGGCCCAGCCGGAGCACTTACATAGACGTTACCCTGCTGATAGCGCTGGTGAAGGTTAAGGAGGATGGCAGCTTCATGCAGATCTCCCAGCATGGACATGTCTTCTACCCCATCAACGCTGGTCTGGTGCATGGGTAAGACCTTTTCTCTGGAAAGAGTGGCCTTGGGGTACTGGAACACCTGGAAGAATGGGGAGAAGGACAAATAAGCTCATGACACCTGGGCACATGGTCTGATTTCCTACCAGAAATGTGCATCTTTATACTTTAGCACTGGAAAAGGAAATGAATAAGACATGATCTGCTCCCTATTTTTATAGTCATCCTTCCATTCCTGTTCCTACATATTTGAGCTCTCCGGCCAGAAACCATACAGCATACTCCCTTCTTTTGCTACAATCTCTCACCTTCACTACTGATGGGGACAAATCAACTCAAGGTTGCTTAATTTCCCCTTAACAGGTGCAGGGCACCAGCCTGCAGCTGCTAGGCTAGACAGGTATTACACACTGCACTCATGACTGTGAATAATGATGGCAGCTGCTCCCAAGAGCACAAAAAACACAGGTGAGATCATGTCTCTGTGGGGAAGTAGAGGAAATGCTAATTCACATTCCAAGTTTGGCCCTGCACTCTCCATAGAGGCAGCCAGAAAGCATCTGGAAGAGTTTGTCATCTCAAGAGCAAAGGAAAGCAAAGCACATGAGAAGCCAAATAAACTAGTGACATTCTCTCTGTGTGATGACATGAATGTATATGATACAGCTTTCAAAATATTTGAACAGTGACACCTATTAACTTCTATCACTGCTCTGGCAAGTACTCATCTCTGTGCACTTACACTCATCTTGCCTCAATTGCTGCCTTTTCTTCCTGCTAGAGCTTCCTCCTCCTCAATAACCCACTCTTCAGTTATCAGGTCATCTCCTTTGTCCCCTTTCAACACAGCTGAGATTATGTGACTGTTCCCCTCCATCACAGGCACATCTCAGCCCTTCTTTCCTCCTCCTCAAGCACGATGCTGGCATTTCACAAAAGTTATTTCAGTTGCTTCCCACTCTTGGATTCAGCCATGTGCCATCTCCCACCCAGCATCCAAAGCACTGCTAGATGGTGAGACCCAGGAGAGACAGATGGGAGATCCATATAGGCATCCTGAAGAAGGAAACTGGTCCACAGTAACCCCTCCAAAAAAACTTGTGCTTTTCCTCCTCTCCTAGGGCTCTGGTCTCTACTTCATTTCCATCCCTGCTTGTCAGCCTTCCGGGGTGCCAGCAAGAAACTGACGGGCTCCATAGAGAATGAACTATAATCCATAGTTTTGATCTAACTGGCTTCCCCTGACGGCTTTCTTGGAGTGCTCAGGCTGCCGTCTCTGCTGGGGAGAGGCCATTCCTGCAGCTGCAGGCTGCAGACAGAATGAGGTCACCCAGCCCCCTCCAGTGAGCCACCCCTGAGAGTCCCTGGCAGGGCGCTCACAGCTGCAGTACACTGCAGGTGCCCAGGGAACCCGCCTTCGGGGCTCTGAGCCTGCACCCCGCCAGCGCAGGGCAGCAATAACACAGCACAGCATCCCCTACAAGGTCACCACAATGCACAACCACAAGAGCAGCTCTGTTCCTGGAGGGAACTGGGGAGGAGAAGCTGGCTCAGTCCCTCAGGTGTGTTTGCCCCATGTTTGCCCAGTCACACCTGTGTGGCAAGGACTCTTCACTGGCAGACTCCTTCACAGCCCACATTTTTCACCAGCCAAGAGGCTTTCAAAAATACACAGTTAATGTCCATGAACAGTGTAAAACAAAGCCCAGTCCAGCAAACATGTTCTCTCCAGGCCTCTCCACACCAATTCTGCTCCTGGGTATCAGAGAGGTGTGACTGCCAGCAGCAGGCCCCCCACTCTGCAAGCAAGCCCCTAAAAAAAATACCACTTTTTTTTTTTTCCTTTTTCAGAGCAGAGACCTCAGGCACTTTCACCGGAGAACTGAAGGAGAAGAAAGACAGAATGGGGCAACTAAATTCAGAAGAGAGTACAAGCTGTAGATGCACAACATAAACTGGACTGTCAGGTACAAAATCAGTACAGCACTTTCAAACCATTAGGCAGTGAACGACCCTGGCTCTCTCTTGTCTGGACAAGTAAAAAACAGTATGACATGATCTTTCATTATATCTGCCTGGTACTTACTCATTTACTACTGCTCTGTCAGTACTTGCAGTCATTTGGGCCAGAAGAGAAACATTAAGAAAACATTTAGACAAAAAGCTGAGTGGACAAGTGTCATAAAAGATATCAAGCAGCTGACAGCACCAGTGCCAAGAAGCTGCTATGCATGAAAATGATGGGTCAGAGCTCATTTCCTTGTTCCTGCAGACAAAATGGGAGAAAATGGAACCCTGAAGAGGAACAGGGGTCCTAAATACACAACTAAATGATTAGTAGGGCTTAGATAATCATCTATTACACCTGTCTTGAGCCACTTGATTGGTGTTATTCAGTCATCCCTCCCTAAAAAACGCCTGGTCCGATATCCATAAAGAGTTAAGCAGGCGCACTGACAGGACAGCAACAAAGGTGGATTACGAGTATTGGTTCTGGTACCCTCTGGACAGAAACACTACAGAGGTGAAATGTAATCCCTGGAGGAGCAGTGTGATGCCACATTGCCATCCCAGCCAAGGCCAA
The DNA here is from genome assembly GCA_013400735.1 of Pomatostomus ruficeps. Taxonomy (NCBI): domain Eukaryota; kingdom Metazoa; phylum Chordata; class Aves; order Passeriformes; family Timaliidae; genus Pomatostomus; species Pomatostomus ruficeps. The sequence goes on along the minus strand of VYZT01034657.1, from coordinate 116,583 downwards.
GTCTGTCCCTGAGGCTATGGAGGTTCACCTAATGCACATCACTGCATGCCTAGGCAGCTCACCCTCCGTCAGGCAGAAGCTGGGGCCTCCAGCCCCACTGGGGCTTGGGAGGTGATGGCTCTGTGCCTCTGGAAGGCACCTGTGACATGTGGGAGAGTTTTCAGGTCCTCCCTGGCACTGGAAGAAAGCTGACTTTTAATTTGTCCTCTGCCCTCCAAGTAGTTTTTCCAGTCTCTGTAATCCACAACAGGCTGCAAGGATCATCCATGCTTCTGGATGCAGACACAAGTCCCAGAGCGACTTTCTTCAAGGAGCTCAAAGGTTTGAGACACAAACAGGATGATGCTCCACTCTCAAAGTCCCAGTAAGGAAGCTTCTGTTACCCCACTGTTCACTCCTCGATGCTTTCAGCAATCTGCCAGGAGTGCAATTTCAAAGATCCTCCCCCATCATCCTGTTCCAGGAAGGGTATGCCAGGCTGATGTTCAGCACTACTGAGCTGAATATGATAGCTGATTTTTCCTGAAGTAAGAACTCAGGCAAACTGATCTCTCAGCAAAGTTGCTCCCAGAATATCCCTTTTTAAATAAGCTAATACATAAAACACAAAGTTATAGGTGTTAATAAGCAGATCTTTATTATTTGGGAAGGAAAACAATCAGCTCTCAGTCTAACAGGCACTTCACAAAACAGCCAAAGGTTTCTACTTTCTTGCCTGTAACACACTACACTTGCCTCAGATTTAGCCCAAACTGAGAGCAAAATGACCATAACTCTCTCCAAGGCCCTGCAACCGTCAGGAATAAAGCAAAATCTGGCCAGCAAACAAACTAAGATGAAGCTTGCCAACCCTGCTTACCAGGCTCAGCAAGGGAGAAATGATTCTTTCTCAAACTCAATTCCATCCATTAGTGCCATCCTGAGCACATAAGCAAAGCTCCCACCTGGCATCCAAGTTATATTTATCCATAAAGCATTTGGCTGTTATGTCTGGATCATGGTTTCCAATCTTGTGTTTCATAAGCATCAGCTCCTACTTTCCTCCCAGGATGTCACATTTCTGATGCATTTACTGCTTGAGGTGTTTTTAAGGAAGTGAAAACAAATGACAAAAGCTCTGAAGCATGACTGGACTTCTTACCTCAGAGCTGCAAGAGCTGCAACGATGCTGGGCCACGGCAAACATGATGACACTGGATTTGGGTGTCCTACAAATCAGAGGGATCAACTGGCCTGTCCAACCCAAAGGGAAGACATTTATCAGAGTTTCCACCTGGGGTAGGGCTGCCAGTCCCTCCTACAGGTATGAAGCAATGAACGTGGCAGGCGAGGGAAGCACACAGGACAGCTCTTGTGGGTGGCACAGAATAAAGAAAGCCCTTTAATGATCACCATGTGCTTTTACTCCATAAGCCATAAAGCACATGCTCCTCCAGCCCAGTGGTTTCTTGTTTCATGGAAGAAAAAAACCCAAACACAGCTTTTCTTTTTTTACACCTGTAAAGCACCCAGCATTATCCCAAGCATTTCTTCCAGCACACAGGATACAGGCTGGAGGTGGGTGCACCCACACAGACAGCTCAAAAGTGGAATTTCTGGTGCCCTTTCAGAGGTGCCAGATGGGTTTAAAAGATTTTACAAGGCCACAGCAGCATGTGAGAAGAGACAGAAGTGGGAGAGTCACAGAAATAATCACCATTCATTGTCACTCTGGAAGCTTCTGTATTACCTGTGATCCTTTAAAATGTGTTAGTGATATCAAGCCCTTCCAAAACAAGGCAGGTCCTCAAGAAGCGAGAGACTACAGTAACCAGATGAAAAATCTGTGTTTGCTAGGGGAATTTCCATCTCTGAGAAACAAACCAGGCTCTTTATAAAAGAATGATGACTTGAAATCTAGGCCTTCCAAGGGAAGCCTGAAAAATATGACAGTCCTACCAGAAGTCCTAAATCCCCCTTCCCTCTGTGCCCTCCTTTGTTTGCCAGGTAGGAGGGTGGAGAAAACCTGTCCATTTTCTGTAACAAAGCAGCCACCCACAGGGCTCATTCACCAGAACAGCTGAGCAGATCTGATTGCTCACTGCTGGAAGGCACAGTCCTGCCCATTTCCCCATCCTCCTCCCAGCCCAGGCACCAGTCTGACTCACCAAGAACCTCTGTGAAGGCCCTAAATAGTTTTCCCAGGGTTAGCCAGGCGAGCTGACTCACTGAGGATTCGGATGATCCCCGGAGGTCCCTTCCTACCAATATTATTCCGTGAGCACTGTAGGAGATGCACCAGGGAACAACACGGAGCACAAGGCAGGAAATCCATTGGGAAAGAAGCTTGTTCCTATCACTGTTGGAGAGCTCTGCTCTCAGGGGAGTTTGGCTGCCTCGCTGAGCTGTCCTGAGCCTCACTGCTGCCTTTGCACACTGACTGACACAGGGAGCCCACTGCCACGTGTCCCTGGCCCAAAGGGCTGACAGCAAAAGCTGCTGAAGCAGCTGGCAGTGAGCACAACCACCCTTAGAGTGGCATAGCTTGAACATCCTGGCAGGAAGAGCTGCTTGGTTGGTGGAGCTGCCTCCTTCCGAAGAGCATTTAGCCAATATAATGGTTTTGCTAGGCTGTTAATGCAACTCCTTCAAAGATGGCACAAGGGAAACCAAGAAAAGTGAGGCAGGCAGAGAAATGAAGAGAACAAGAACTATCTTCTCTTTTTAACATTTGTTAGACCTTTGGCATAGTTTGTAACAGAGCCAGGTCACTTTTCAGAGAAACTGCAGCATTTCCATTGATACATTTCAACATGATGGTCACGCAAAACCAAGAAATCCATCTTACAACTTGGCATAGGCTACAACCTCATGCAAACTTCACTTACCATGCCATAATCTGAGGTGAAGAGAACATTTCCATTGGCACACAAGCCAACAGTGCATGGCTGCAGCTGGTCCTGCTCCCGCAGCCATACCCTGGCACCCTGCAAAAACCAGAAGACATCCCATTAGAAAGAACTGGAGCCTGCAAGATCTGCACAGAGCGTGCAAACACCCAAGGAAAGCTGGGGGAAGCTGCAGTGTTCAGAAGCTACTTCCAAACTACAGCTGCTTAAAATATTTAAGTAAATCCTACTTACACTTTCAGGGAAAATGGGTTTCGTTTTTTTTAATGCAACATGAGCCAAAGAAAAAGCAGTTTTAATGAGCTTCATGCAGAAACCGAAGTAAGGAAACACCAATTTTAATAGAAAGTGTCATGGAAAGATACCAACACATAGAATACTTCGTTTGACTATCTAAATATTTTAACACTTGGAATAGCCTGTCATTAAAAGTCATGCTATAATAATAATATAATAATAGAAAATATAAATAAAGCTTGTTTACAATTTTATACACCCACGCATCATTGTAAGTCAAAATGTTTCCAGAAATCACCACCAAACAGCTATGAAGATTTCACAGAGCTTTGTTTGCAAACTCTGGAAAGAGTTTCCTTTGGTAAATGGCATGACCTGAGTGTTTCTCTGATGCATATATACACTGATGTATACATGATGGCCCTGATGTCTGATGTACATATGCACTGGTGTTTATGTATATTTATATATATGATGTTTCACATACATTACAACATCTTAAACTGCTCCATGTCTCTCAAGACAAGTATGAGCACAAAACCAGATTTCTGATAGCACACATGCAGGGATCTGCAGGAGAGGTAGATCTCATAGCTCGCCTACCAAAACAGTAGGGAAAACAAGTTTGCTGGATTGGCCTCTTCTGCCCTGTCTGCCTGTGGGACCTCGTACAAGGGAAAGGGCAGGAGCATGAAGGCAGATCAGGGCAAGAATGACTTGCAATTACAGAGCTAGGCATGAAGTCACACCACATTTCAGTTATTGCAAACTAACTAATTACATGTCTTCCCACAGAAATCACATAAACTCTGCTTAGATAAATATTGAGAAAAGTCCAAAGTGCTCAACTGTTGAGTAACATTAGGGCCACCCTGCCTTTCATTGATTCAGAGACTGACTTTCTTCCTAATTTTTTTTATGCCCCTAAGTTATTGATTGTGAGCTTTAAGCCCTTCGTACCCTTTTAATCCCATCAGCACCATTAGCTTTTTGCTTGTAGGCTTAATATGTTTGAAGAAATGGAATAGTGTTTCTATATTACATTATACAAAATGTGGAACACTAATTCTATTTTTAATGATTTGTTTTTAGTTTAGGTGGGGTTTTTTTATACTACTTAAGTCACTTTAAACACTTTAGTACCCTGGACTTTCCTTATTGTAGGAGATACATCTATTGGCCAACCTCCAGTCTTCCCAATAAAAGAACTGGGTTTAATGAAATTAAAAAGGTGTACATAATTCTAGCTTTACTGCTGTGCTCTAGTCTAGAGTTACCACATCAAGCTGATTAATCTCCCCTCACCAAGTGATAGAAAAAAATGCAATGTTACAGATTCAAGATCCCAGAGAGCTGGTACAAACAATACATCACATACAGATTTTGAGGAACTATATAGAGGACTTTGTTACATCCTCCTACATTTTCTGAAACTCTTGATGCTTGAAACAAAGTGTCCTGAGGCATCTGGGCAAGACATTGCTGTTGAGAAATCATCAATTTCCCAAATCACACTGACTATTCTCCATTAATATATGAACAGCAACATGTATTAAAAGATTTTTTTGCTACTTTCACCAAAGACTCCTTCTACCACCATGGTAGAAAGCAAAGAGTCAGAAAACATGAAGGTTGTATCTCCAAACAGTGGGATGAAAGAAAGCCTTTTACAAGACACTTAGTGTAAACATCCCCAACAGTGCATTTCAGTGCCTTGAGACACCAGTAACCCAGGATGGCAGAGATGAGAGCTTGAGGCAAGAGCAGTTTAATCAGGAGACAAGCCTGCACCCCGCCATGCACACTGTACCCCAATGCCATAGCACGCACATCCTGCATATGGGAGTGCGCCACGATCACGGCACCCTACATGGTCTATCCCTGAAGACCAGGGGGGCCCAGGTTACACAGACTTTCCACTCCCTGAGCTCAGAAATTAACTTGGAGCTACAGGCAGTTGAAAATCTGACACAGAGGAGACAATCCATGGGCATGAACACTGTTATTTAATAGGTAGCACTTAGAAGGGAAAAGGAGGGAGATAGGCAATGGGGTCATTCGGTTATCTTCAACACATAGAAATTATCTAACAGTCCAGACTGAACCAGACCCCCAGCAGAAGTCCACATGTAAAAGCATTAACAAATACTCCTCCAAGGAGACATAGTTATTTTGTACAAGACCACACAAACTCATGGCAGGTCCTTCTGTGTCCTGCTAAGGAGTAGAAGGCAACGTGCTGAAACTCCCAGGCACTGTGGTATTTCAGCTGCCCAGAATGATTTACTTCAGTTTACTTTGGTGTTGTAGCTGTTTGTACAGCAGCAATTGCTTCTGCACAGCAGAATAACTGCACCCAGTTATGCTGTTTCCAAAAGGAATATTGTGCTGAGACAGCCAGAAGAGGAACCACAGAGCAAATAATTATTGTAACTTCTGCGCAGCATAGCCATAGCTCCCATTTCCTGAAAGGCAGAGTTTGTTTTAGTGCATCTCCTTCCACCAGCAATTTTTCCTAAACATGAAATTCCCCAAGGAGCCTTGACTAAATACAGGAGCAGATGGCAACACCAAAGAGACTGCCCTCACTTTAGTCCCCTCTTCCCCAATGCCACACATCTCATTGATCAGTTGAAAGGATTAAATTGAGCAGAAAACTTCCAAAAACTGCCAGGCAGCAAGGCTGAACTTGCATAGGAGAAGCAAGGTCAGTAGGACCAAGCACTGCCCAGCAGCGACATGCCAGCTCTGGGAGGCCCCAGCTCCCACAAGCACCACAGATCATGGGAAAACCCTGTTCTTCTAGGACAAGAGTAAAAACACTTCAGCTTTCATTCTGGGATATAGGAGACCCACCCTCACCCACAGACAAAACAGTTTAATAAAATGAAGCAACAAGCAATCACCAATTTGAAGCAAACACCTTAAAAGACAGAGGAAGAACAGCAGTGATGATTTTGTGTAACCACTTCCAATCAAATAAAGCTGGGTGAATAGTGATCATACAGTTAACTCAAGCCACTTATATAATGAGCTCATCCCCTCCCAATTATTCCTTTACTAGGAGTTTATTAGGTTGGTCTATTGCTTTGGCTTTACAGGGAACAACAGAAGGAACAGAAAGGAAGAATAAAATAGTAATGTACCAGTTCCTATATCAAGGGTAGGTCACTCAGATTTTAAAAAAAACTCTGAGACCAACATCCTCATTCCTCTGGCCTCAGTAACTTTCTGTCCATGAACTTGCCTTGCCACAAAGTGCACAGCAAAGCACAAATCCTGAAAACTGATCCTGTACCATGGGGTTGTAATTTAGAAAATAAAGTTGCTTGCATACAGTGCAGTGTTTCATCAGTACTGGCCACTATCACGCCATCATGCCTTCCACTGTGGGCAGCAAACCCTAAGAGGTCATTTCTCAGTTCAAATAACACATGGCACTTTGGGATCCTAGACTCAGAAATAAATAACATTTCCTGCTACTCATTATATCAAAAAATCAATTGAAGCCACAGGTTTCTTTGGCCTTCTATGCTTTTTTTTTTTTAGAGTGACTGAAACCGGAAGTTCTCCCTTGCATTCACTGCATGCCTGTATCTCATCTCAGCAAATGCAGTATAGTGTGTCAGCAGGGAAAGAGTAAGGGAGATCTTGCGTGCCACACCCAGGGAACGGGCAGACACACAGCACATAGCCCTTACTGCAGCAGCAAAGCACTCTACATGCATTAGAGTGTGGAGTCAGCAGCTACACCCTCCTCATCAGTTATCCAGCTATTGAAGGCAGCAAGGCAAGCTCCAGAGGACAAGACACAAAACTCTGTACCTGCAGGTGCCTTGGCCTCTCGAAGGCCCCCCAGCCAGCAGGAGACACAGTCAGGGATTGACATGAGAAAGCACTCCATGACTGTACCACTCTTCACAAACAAGTCCTCATATCCTGTTTTCCTTACACGTGTGTTCTAGACTACCTTTGAATCTTCACGTTTTCCCAGGAAAACGTGACCTCTGTCTTCTGGAAACTGCTTCTTCCCAGGCACAACCAAGAATGAGCTGCCCTGGCTGAACTTCAGGATACAGCAGTGCTGCCTCTCTCTGAGTGCACTCAAACATCCCATTCCTCCTTGTGCACAAACTACACAGCTCCCAGGAGTTACATGCTAAGGAAGGGCTAAACTAGGATGGCTGCAACAATTTTCCTGGGGTTAGTCAGAGAGGAAAAGTGGTTTTGGTTGGAAGACACCTTTCAGTGTGTGAAATGAGCACTCAATTGTCTGTTTTTTCCAGTACAGGATGTTTTTAATGTTTTCTTTGCAATTGAACTTGGCTATCTCAGCCTCCAGATCTACCTACAAACACAATACTAGAAGAGGCTCTTGCAGTACTTCCCTTGATTTAGGTAAACTATACCAAATCAGCCATTCTGCAGGGGGTAGGGTTGTCTCAGATATGTACAGCCCTGCCCTGAGAGTCTGAGACAAAAATCTCTGTGGGTGCTACAAGATTTCAGCTACAAGTACTATATACATAACTTACCTTTGTCCTCCTAGCGCACTGAGGCTGTTCAGTGGGTATTGGGCATCCAAGCCTTGTGTTTCTCCTGGCGATGGAGCCATATGCTCCTAGGCTCAGAAGAGGCTGACCTAGCAGCATAGTGCTGAGCTAGCTCTTTTCCCAGCCTCAGTGGGCTTTGTGGTTGTAAACCACAAGGCAGAGACTGGGCTAAAAGGCCCTCACAAGTCGGACAAAGATGGAATCAGGTTTCAATAAATGCACTTTTCAACGGATTGATCTGGATGATCATGAANAAGGGGGGGGGGGGGGGGGAAGGTCCCTGGCAGCCTAGACTCATATGGTAAGGAATGCAACTTTGCTGTTTTTCTGATGGCAGGCTGAAATGAAGCCATGGATTGTATCTGGTCAGCAAAACCAGGACCAGACACTGGAAGGGAGGGGCAGCCCAGGAGGCCACAGGTAAAAGAGACAGAAACAACAGCTCAGTTGGCAGCAGCCAACATGGAGCAGCTGGGAAGACGGACAATACCTGCAACAGCAGTAGGGATAACAGAAGCAAAAGTCTACTTCTTGTAAGGCACGAGGATGACACACTGCAGAGTAAAACGGGACTGGATTGTCCCTGTGTGGCCCCACGATTCCCACACAGCAGCTCATTGAGCTCAGGCAGCCCCGGCAAGCCAGCAGAGCTCACAGAGCTGGGCACAAACTGTAGCCATGGGTCCTGTTGCTTCAGAGCTGCAGCCTAGGCTGAGCCCATGACTCATTCTAGCTCTGCCAATTAGCAGCCCCATTCCTCACTAATTAAGGAGCAGAGCCCTCAGTCTGCCAGCAGCTTTGCGGAATAGCAGTATCAGGAAAAGGTTCGTACATTTTAAATAATCTAAGAGCAGTTTGTCACTTCTGGTCACTGATGTATGTGCACTGCTTCCCACTCCCCTTTTGCCTCCCTCTTCCATCTGTTCTGTTCCTGTCTCCTCCCCCAGTTTGGCTGCTGCACAGCTTCTCTTCTCACCCCCCAGAACATCTCCCAAATTCAAATATCTCCCAGGAAATGCCTGGTCCACGGAGGTAACTCTTAATCTTCTCAAAAAAGCAACTACACACTACAGCAACCACACCAACTGCTTGCCATGGGAATGGAGGGAATGAGCCCCCAGCTATTTTTCACACACTTCAGAGCTGCCCTTTGCCATGAGCACAAGGTGCACAGAAAGGAGGCAGGTGTGAATCCTTCCAGACTCCACTGGACACTCTCTCCAGGGTCTGTTTAAGATGAGCTGCCCCCTGCAATTCCACCATGGGCAGTGGAGTCACTCTCCTTCTCAGGTGAAGTAGTAGTCCTACAGAGTTTGCAACCACCTGAGAAATTCTCACCATTCTTGAAAATACATACTGAATTTCATTATGTTTATAAAAGTAAATACCACTCCCATGCCTTCATAACAAGCTCTTCCCTACCTAAAACTTTAATTAGGAACTGAATTGAGTTGTTCCCTAAGCCCATTAGTCACATGGACATCTGCAGATGTGTATTCCCTGTCACATCATAGCAACACTGGCTTTCCTACATCCCCTCTGTAGCCCTGAAAGAAAGGAGGTAACATGGCATGTGCTAAAGCCCAGCTTTACCCTATCAAAACTTCCCCTGACTAGCTTGCAGCTCCAAACCGAGCAAGTAAAAAGGTATTCCTGCCCTGCTCTCAACTTGGACAGCGCTTCTCAAAAAAGCCTCTCCCTCTTGCCACTAAATATATAGTGAGGCATCTTCCTTGCAGTTCCCTCCTTCTCTCAAGTTCAGCCAATGGCTTCAAGGGTGAGGCTGGGCTGATGGACAGTTGAGAAGTCTTCAAGGTCCACAGAATAGAGCTCAGGGCCTCAGGAAGCCACAAGGATACAGTGGTCTTTCACCGAGCAGCCACAGTGCCACAGATTTTGTAAAAATCTCAGACAACAGCCCTGAATCAGTATTTCTTCTGCAATGTTTATTATGCATAATTTGGGATTATGTCCAATATCTTTTTGCATCTTGCCACATCCTTGGCGTCAATAATTCCCTGCCTTGTGGAGTTCCACCATCTACTCACACATTACACAGAAACGTACACTTTTAAACCAGTCTCATCACTGTGAAGCAGAAAATCCCATTTTCTTGCAGTCAGAGGTAGAGGTACAGAGGAGTTCAATCCACCTTCTCTGTCTCATCCATTATTTTCTGCTCTTTTGCCATGTCTCCCTCTATTAGTCATTTCACTAATAAAGTAATATAGGTATTTTAAACTCTTCATGTGAGACATTTTCCTGGTGTTTGCTCATCCTCAGTGTCCTTCCTTCAAACACCACACAGAAATCAAGTGGAATGCCTCTGAGCTGGGATGCACTGTCAGTCAATCTGAAATAAGACTGGAAGTGGAGAAAGATGGGGGAAACAACCCATGTAAGAAAGAAGCTGGGAGACAGGAAAGACAGAAGAGTCTATGTTTCACTATTTTCTAAAATCACTGGGTAAAAAGGCACATGCTAGTAATAGCATCCAACTACTAGGTGTAGATGGCAGCATTGTGAGTAATCATAGAATCACAGAATAAGCTGAGTTGGAGAGGACCCACAAAGACCAGCAAGTCCAACCCCTGACCCTGCACAGGATCATTCTCAAGAGTCACACCATGTGCTTGGGAGTCTTGTCCAAACGTTTCCTGAACTCTGGCAGGCTTGGTGCTGTGATGATGGAGACATACAAAGCTTTTAACAAACATCCCTGGAAAGCACCCATCTTGCATCACACTGTGATGCTTAAGTGCTTTCCCATATATTACTAAACGGAAAGGACATAAAATATTTTAAAAATCAACAGGTCCAAGAGTTCCCAGAGATCTGACCAATAAAGTTTCTCAACAGCTGATACTAATTTTTATAAGTCTGGTAATGCTGAGGAAATTCCAAGAGATTGAAAAAGTCAGTCTAAATGGGAGTGATAGCAGATCAGCCCTTGTAACCATGGGTTGCTTAGTTTGAGAACCCCAGGGAAAATAGAGAGGTTTTGCTCTCAGCTGTTTCATCTTAAGGATACTCTGGCTTTAACTGTTGTCCAGTGCCACTTAACATGTAGAAGGAAGTCTAGTCAGAAAGGCTTCTTCTTCCTTAGCATCCAAGCATACAAGATAAATAGGACCACGATTGACTCTCATGGCATTGCCCATGCAGAACACAGTATTTCAGTAAAAGTCAGCTCTTGAGGAGCAAACAGTAGCAAAGGGATCTCAAAACTGTTGTTATGAATGGGGAAAATCACTACTAATTGAGGGATTTTCCAACAAATGTCTGCAGTGACAGAGTCAGTACTATTTTGTATTCTCATCAAGGACCTAAAATCTATAGTACTGACAGTGCTAGCAGATGCCAACATCTGGTAGATAAGTAAATACCCACAAGGATGTGACCATCAGAGCAGTGTGGATTCCACAGCCTCTTGTTAGAACAGAACAGGATTAAAATACAGCCAAACTGAAAGGTCATCGGCAGGAGAGAAAGAATGCAAGGAGCACTTCAAACAGAGGAATGTCTTCTGGAAAGTCACAGACGCAAAGAGGATTGCGAATTGCTGAGCAGAAACTCCCAGGACATTTTGGTTGCAACAAAAGCTGATGCATGTTTGGGATGTATAAACAGGAGTAAGGAAGTTTACTGCTTACTTATGCTTTGAGGAGTGAGAAAGAAGCCTTCCAGAGACAACATAAAAGGCTCAGTCATTTTTGCACTGCAGAAAGATCCCTTGTAGTGCAAAACTATTTGTGAAGATATTAATGTCATTATGTAGATTTGCCAGAGCTAGGGCTGACCTATCTAGCCCAGACAGTGATACTGGGGGGATTAGAGCAGCATGTGGCCCAGCATGGGCTGCAAACCTCACCTCTGTCCCTGCAACTGACTCAACCCTGCTGAGAGGACACAGCAGCCAGTAGCGCTGAGACCCCTCTCTGCTACTTGCTGGCTCACCTTTGCCAGCAACCTAGAGGCAACCCAGTGCCAGAGAATAATTTTTTGCAGACAGAGAAGTTATTTGGGACAAAGCAACTCTCATGAAGCAGAAGAAAAGTAGCACCTGAAAACGGATGGATCTGCCAGACACTTTAGAAATGAAGCAGGATTTATTTTAAAACAAGGTTGTGTAACCACTTGAAGAAACTGCAAAAAGCAAGGGATCCTCCAGAAATAAGAAGGCCTTCTAGAAAGTGTGATTCAGCCAAATCTTCATCACTGGCTCAAGATACAAGTAACAGGAATAAACAGGACTAATACAACCCTCTCGTCCTAACCCTAATTTACACCTTCTCATCAAATACACTGTTATGACTGGGTCTGTGAGAGGCCCCACCACCAGTTCAGTTGTTGTGATAATTATTGAATTTGTATGACAGGACCTCCTGGTCCCCTGGGCACTGTGCCAAGTGATGCATAACAGACAGGCCCTCCATAGGTGTTTTTCCTGGGACTTGGCTCTACAGCACTGCTGAACTGTGGGTGATCTCAGACAGAAATGAGGAGGCAGAACTGCGGAGTTTAGGGTAACTGGAGGATAACCAGGAAATACAGACTCTCACAAGTTTCAGTCTTGATGATCACATTTATATAGTTCACATATTCACCTTAAAGCAAAATGGGGAAAAGAAATTGCAAAACATTTGTGATTATTATGTTAAATGTAAGTGTGGCAAGAAGTGAAAGCAGAGCAGAACAAGGTGGTTTCGGTGGCCACAATGGGGCAGCTGCATGCTGGCCCAGGGCAACCTGGCTTTCCTTCATGTGGGGTCTCTCATTGAGAGCCTGTGCCAGCCCACCCTCTTGTTGCTGATGGGATCTGACAAGGTCGCAGCTCATGCAGCCTGGCTCCAGATGAATGCCCTAAGGAGGGAGCTAGCAGGGCTCCCTCTCTTCCACCAGACACTTCCTCATGTCACCTTCGGCACAAGAGCTTTCTTCTTTGCAATTGCTGCTCCAAAACAGGGCAGTCAAACACTTTTGTCCTATATCTGCCTCTTTATCACTCCAAATGGTTTAAGGGAGACACAGCTTGGATGGAGGATTCTGTGTGAAGGAACATCCATGCTACACTAGCTGCATGGATATATTCAAGGACAGTGATACTTCTCTTTAGCTGTACTACAGCCTAATTAAACAGAGAAGGGTTGCTCTGTTTGGCATTGACACAGAGAGCATTACACATACAGGACGGATGTAACAGTCAGCATTTCTCTGTCTCTTCTTAATCTCTATGGGTCCTCTTTCTAAGAGATCATAATATTCTCAATAGAGTGAGAGGAAGTTGTCAGGGAAGCCGGCAAAGCACATGTTCCGGAGAGGTGGAGAGAGGCTTGGTGGGGATACTACTTCAAAGAGCAGCCTCACTGCTAAAGAAGATGATGTTCTATGTACCTTTTCATTCCAAGATGGCATTCTCCTAAGCCAATGGTTGTTAACACATGGGCATTCAGCTTACTGTTATCTGTAAAGATAGCACATCACTCACTGTCAGCATCATCCAAGTCAGCTGAACCATTTCCCTCATCTCAGACAAGGGTCTCTGGATAGATTCTCCTGGACATCTGGCCATGTTCCTCTCTCACAGGAACTTCTCCAAACTTCAGGGAGCATGGGAAGGGCAAACCAAGCTGTTGAGAAACCTAATCCAGCCATGTATGAACCCTTCCCACCCAGCACAACCTGAGCTCCCTGGGGACATGGGTCTCTGGATGATGCATCCAGGCAGCTTCAACAGAGAGCCCAGAGCTGGTGAGAATCGCATGTGCAACTAAAAATCAGATCAGTCCTGTACCTGCTGCATCCATGAATCAGGCGGACTCCACACTGCAAAGATGCATTCACAGTCAAGTCCTTTCAGTTGTTCTCCTTACCCATGTTCCCTGCCTGCAAATGTTTATGTACATGACTCTATGCTGGGACTAAGAAGTCATTAGACGCCCAAAGGACAGCAAATTCAGTGGCCAGTAAAGGGCCACACTCTGCAGACTCCCTGATGGCTTTGTGGACTAGTCAGGCACTTCCCACCTGCATCAAGTAGTCAGCTGCCAGAGCAAAACAAACCTGGCAGAGGTACTTGCTCCCCACCTCTGTTTGGGGCCAAGAAAGCAGCTCAGGTGCATGCATGGTGGCAACTCCAGTAGCCTTAGTACTCCTCCACAGCCTTGACTCTGAGGCTCCTTCCTGGTCTGCATGTGTCCCCAGGAGATATAGATCCTCTCCCTATCTCCATGGCAGATGTCCCAGGCCACAGGATGAGAAGGGCTGTAGCCAAGGAAGGATAGGGAACATGGGGAACAGTAAGTGAAGACCATGACAGCTGTAGAGAGGACAGTTCCAATCACCACAGCCATGCAGGACATGAACACAGAATTCCCCTGCCTCTCTCTGCCCATGTCAGAAAGCTTAAGAACTTCAGGAGATTAATTTTACAACACAGATGAAAAGCTTTGGATTTCACCACAAGAGCAATGAGGAAAACTGTTTAACGCTTAAAATGTCAGCATTTCTAGGCCAGTGGCACATGAGAAGGAGAACAGCATCTGTGTCTCCACTGGATGCTGCTGCTCAGTGCAGACTGACTATGGGACCATGCTGGCTAGTCACTCCAACTGGAGTGCAGAAGGACAGGATGGGAGAATTGTCTCCTTTAACCCTAGCCATGCCATTCCTGCTCCTTAGGGGGGAATTGGAAAGCGAGTCACATCCTTTGTGTCACCCCACATCCTGCCCACACTCTAGACACACAGGGAAACCATCATCTGTCACTGTGCCACAGCCCTGGCCTCCAGGGCCCCTCCTCTCTGGCTGGGCACAGGACTCGCTCCAGCAGCCAAGCGAGGAGATGGTGGAGTACACATACCATCTCAGCTCCTCCACTCACACCCAGCTGGAGCAAAGGCATCATCCGCCACATCTCCGAGCCCCGCCGCACAGTAGACCTCAGATGGCAGAGGCACACACACATCTTTGTGCTGTACCACTTGCTGAGGATGAAGATTTTCTCATCTGCCTGCTTGGGACACTGTGGGAGAAGAGCAGTGGCAGCACACACCCCAGCAGCTCGCTGTCCCTGGGGTCTGCAAGCAGAGAAGGGCACAGCACATGGGAAACCCTTCAGCAATGTCAAGCTGGCACAACTGGTCAGAACTATTCCTCCCTAGGCAGAACCAGGATGACAAGTAGGTTGAACCCTTCACAAAACCAGTTTGGTCTCCAGCATGCCAAAGGGGGAACTAGGGGAGCTGTGAAGACCCACGGCATCTCCACCTAACCTCAGATATTGATCACATAGCTGAGTGTGATATCTAAACACTGCAAGCACAGCATGGGCCCCTGCTAAGGCAAGATCAACAGCACACTGGGGTTTAAGCTATTCACTGTAAGAGATGACATGAATGCCCTGGGACAAGCTCGTCTTCTGCTGCTGCAGAAAGAATCAAAGCAACTCCCTTTCTACTCAGGCTTTCCCTCCCACCAAGAACCCCCATGGAGAAGAAGGAAGAGTGGCTGGGGTGCAGCAAATGCCAAACATTCCGGCTCTGGGGAAGCCACATTCCCTCTCTTCCACCCCCACTGCCTTTCCTGCAAATCAAAGTCTGATGCTTTCCCGCACACACTCACCCCAGTTCTTCAGCCTTGGCTATGCTGTTTCATTAGGATTTAAGTCTGTTATTTACAAGAGATGTGTGACTCTTAGAGAGACTCTGGCTGCAGGACTGCCCCTCAGCCCTTCCCTGGAAATCCCTCTTCCTTCAGATAATGGCAGAATCATGCCTGGACAGGTGGAGCTGGACAAAGCAGGCAGCTCTCTGATGGGTGCTACTTGCTGAGACGTGCACTTCTGGGCATCCCCTTTCCAGCCTCTCATTCCCATCTGTTCCTTCAGGCTCCTCAGTGGCTACTCCTGTTGCAAGAGGCCAGGACTTTCCTCCTGACAGAGGGGTGGGCATAAAGGTTCTGGTGAAACGGCCCTTTGGGAAACCCTGGCCTTCATCTGATTAGATACAGACGGCCCAGACTCCCAGGAGCAGCAGGTTAATCAGTTAATGGCTGAAGGATGCTGGGCGATGCGCTGCCGCATGCTGAGGGGCAGCCCCAGCCGTACAGCCCGGGGGCAGCCACTCCTTCCTCTCTGGGGCCAGATCTGGGTAAACATCTGTTCTGATAAAGAAAGTGCTTCACCAAGGAGGGGGCAGGCCCGAGCCCATCAGCTGCTCCAGCCCAGCGACCACGGGCTGCTCCGGGGCGCTGCTAGCTCCCGCTCCGCACCCATGACTCGCAAGGCCAGACACTGGGGTTAATGGCCTGGAAACCATCTGGGGGCTGGAGAGGGCAGATGTCTCGTGCCCCAAACAGGAAGCTTTCGGACCTCAGCTGCAGACCTCGAGAAGGCCCCGTCACCCCATAGTGCCCACTGCCGTGTCCATTGCCAATGCCACGAGCACCCACTGTCACCCATGGGTCCAGAAAGGGCTGCCCTGGCCTTGCACCCACCTGCCCCTCACAACCAAAGTCATCACCAGGCTGGGCTGGAAACATATGTGTACTCAGGCAAGAAAAAGGGCACAGAGAATTTCGGGGCGTCTAGGCTGTGCACGGCACCTGGCCCCGCGCACTCAGTCACTCGCTCCCCGTGGCAGCACAGTGTCCGCACGCCCGTGTGCTCACCCGGGGGAGGGCACCGCGGGCAGGCGGGACAAGAGCCAGTGGCTAACAGGTACGGGTCCGGCCCCGGCGTGACGGTGACTGGGCAGCGGCACCGAGGGGCAGGGGACTCCTGCCGCACGCTGCCCCGCCGCTCACCGGCTGGGTTCCCCGGAGGCCAGCCGCTCTGTGACACGCACACGCAGGCAGGAGCAGGCTCCGGATCCTGAAGTCGTTCCAGAGGATTAAGGAGACGGCTCTGAGCAGCCATGACTATCATGCGACAAACCCTCTTCTTCCGCAAGCAGCCCTCAGTCGGCATTGCCGGCACCGCACATCGGTCGGGCTCCGGCTGCCGCAACCCCTTCAACCTCTCGCACGGGTTGCGCGGTGCCGAGCCGAGCTGGGGAGCGCTCGGGGACAAAACCCTCAGCATCCCGGCGTTCCAGAGAAAGTGCAACCGGGACCGCCTCGACGACGGGGGCGGCGGGGGCGCGGCGAGGCCCCCGAGGAGCGCAGCCTCCCACGGCCCCGGGGGCGCTACTGGCGCGGGGCACGGCACCCCGATGCCCGTCTCGCCCCGGAACCCGATCCTGCCGGCCTCCGCCCGGCCCCCGCCTTTCCCAGGCTCGAGCAGGGGCGAGCCCCGCCGCCGTGCCCGTCCCGCCGCTGCCCACCTGGCGCAGANACTGGCTGGGAAGCGGCGCGCATCTCGAGAGGAGGGTGCTGAGAAGGACTGGGGTGGGGGAGGCCCGAGCCACCCACGGACACGCGGCGGGGACGGGGGACCACTGCTGTACACAGCCACAGGAGCCAAGTGCGGACCTTTGTAAGGGCAACTGATGTCATCCAGAATAGCAAACATTTTGGGTTTGGGGTTCCTTCAGCAGACCATCATAGCATGATGCCGTGAGAAAGACCATTAATAGGAATCCTCATAGAGCTTCGAAATGATGTCTCTGAGACCAGGAACAGCTGGCAAAGAGCAAGAGTCTAGGCAAAGTTTTTCCAGGCCATAGTTCAAAGATAGAACTCCATCACAGATTGAAGTGGGGCCAGATGATAGTTCACAAATGCTCTGTGAAGGTGTTTCTTTCCATCAGAAATTATTTCTTTATTCTGAAAGAAAGGAAATCTAATGGAGGAGTGTGGGGGAAGGGTTTTTAAATTTTATTATTATTATTGTCAATAATGTGAGCGGTTTTAACTACTTAAAACACAGAGAGGGTTCTGAGATAGACGGCAGTATTTTGTTCGACATCTGCCACTGGACAGAGTCACACCTAGGCCACTGTTTAACCTGTGATGACCACCCCCACCACTCTTCCACCTTCACTATCTGGGCCTTTTGGTAGTTTCCTGATGTATGAGTCAATGTCAGCATGTCCTTCCATTTTTATACCAAGTCACTAAGAGCTATCCTGGGCATATCTATCCAGGGCCTTTTGTACTTGTGCTGGATTAGTTTAATCTACACCACTTTCCGTGTCTTAATAAAACATCATGCAAGACAGTGCCAGAAGCCTAACTGCAGTCGTTATCTCACATCTAATACTTCTATCCGCAAGGCCAATCACTGTGTCGGGGGATTAGATCTACTCAGTGCCCTTGACAGTTCTGCTTACAGCCACACATTTGTTGTCAGGCTGTTTCTGCCACAGCCAGCTTTCTCCTCACGGGAGCAGAGGGGATTCCCACTATCGCCATTTCTGCAGACGATTTTGGCTGTTAAGCTTTTCAGTCCTGGCTGGTCACCAGGGGGCCGTGGAGCTCCTCACAATCATGGGAAATTTGAGGAGCACATGTCTTCCTCCTCTGTCTGCCTGCCTGCCAGCATCTGCCAGTCTCCACACGCAGGCATCTCCACCACCACATATCTCCTCCCAGACTTCTCTGGAGAAACTTTGGCCATGGTTCCTGTTATCCAGGGTAGGAGGAAGGATACAACCTTTCAAAAAGGCAAGGTTTTTAGAATTAACACTATTGTTGACTGACACTTTCTAAGAGGGAAGTAGAAGGTGCCTTGACCCAGTCCTTAGAATAAAGTAACTTTCCAACTCTTCAGTCAATAAATATTGGATTCCCCAAATGGAGCATCAGTGACTGACACTGTAAGCCCTGTACTCCATCAGCCTTGTAGAAAAGGTGGCAAGAATCTTGACAAGAAACTTACACCTGATATTTGTTCCTTTCTGTTATAGGATTAAAGCACTAGTCCTGCATTTGTGCAGCCCACTTGGAAACTGCAATGTCGGAACTGTTTCCTGCTGGCTTTAGGTGCTGCTCCTGAGAAGGGGGGGTTGTGACCATCTGCTTCTTCACAGAGCTTTGATAAGGTGATTGCTGACTCACTATCACATGTGCCCCAGTGTGCAGGACAAGCCCGGGACCCCTCTCCAGCCCATTAGCCCCCTCTTCCCCCATCCTCAGGGCTGCCTCCTGCCCCAAACCTGTCACAGTGGTCCTGCCTGTGTATTTCGCAGCAATGTCAGCAGCCCAACGAGCTCCCAACCCTCCTCTCAGCCCAGCTGCAGGCAGCACAGGAAACAGATGCCCTGGCTGTTCTCCTCTGCTTGTCGGCAGAGTGCTGGGCTCTGGGAGAGGAAAGCCAGGGCAGGCAGGTGCTGGTGGGTCTGAGCAGTGAGCTGTCCCTGCATCCATGAAAGGAACAACTCTGGTGCTGCAGGCAGCAGGGCCCCGCACCCAGCCATGGCAGCAGCAGACAGTGAGTCAGCTTCCTGCTGGGCTTTCCACACCGAGGGGAGGTCGGCAGAGGACTGGCAGGAACAAGCTGAGGCAGGAATTCCTCCTGGACTCCAGACAATATCTTAATTTCCTCTTCTTCCACGGGTCTGGCACATTGCTGGGAGATGGGCAGGCCGGCTTGCCCCGCTGTGGGCGGGAAGCATCTGACAGACTTGCTCTCCCGTCTCCTGCGAGGGGACGAGGTGTGACACTTTCACTGCAAATCCCGCTTCCTCAATGGCTCATCAGAACTGTGCTCGTAGGGTAGAGGACTGATTTCCCCCACTATCAGCCTCGGAATGATCTCATTTGGGTAGAGTCAGCAGCAGAGGCAGGATACCTTGGACCAGACGAGGGCACAGGGAGGCAGAGATGCAGAAGGAGGGCACCTGTGCTCTGCTGTGCATTGCCACCATCACAGCCCCCACTGCCAGGCCCTGCTGCTTCGCTAAGGCAACCAAATCCCCCCTTGCCCGAAGCATAGGACAGCCAGGAATGTGTCCACCAAAGACGGAGAATTACTGAGAACAGCAGCCAGAAGTCAAGCATGCCACCCATTGCCAGACCCTGGTAGACCACCAGATGCCAAGGCACTCTCCTAATACAGGCTGCATGCATGCAAGAGAAGGGGACACACAGAGCAGGCAGTAGGGTGCAAACTGATCCCACAGCTCTGGCCCTCTCTTTCTTCCAGTTTCACAATTCCTTGAAATCAGCTTATACGTCTACCCTTGAAAAGGGCAGGTTCTCCCTTCTCCCATTCCCAGACTGCAGATAACCCAGTCATAGCTCAGACTTGGTCAGTCTGGCCAGGCCAGCTCAGGCTTAGGCTGCTTGACCTCAGCACGTAAAGCTGTGGACCTCCCCTCCAGCCCTGTCCCCTGCAAAGTGACAATGGTGATGATCAAAGCTACGCCGAAGCTCTCCCTGCCCGGGGCTGCTCTGAGGCTCTGTGACAGGAATTAGCCCAGGCTCCTTGGGGACAGGATCATGTTTGTACCAGATGTGCCCCTGTCTCCAGCAGTGTCTGGAGACACTTTCACAGGGTCACACCAAGCACTGCGGCACCTGCTCCCCCAGAGAGCAGGAGTGTGAGAGGGAGTCCTTCTAAAGGGGGACGGGTGTGGGCTGGGGAGGGTTTATTTGTCCTGGGCACCCTGCTGGCTCCTGTATCACTTCAGTCACCAGCAGCGAGCCCGTCTCACTGCAATGCACAGTGCTTCATCTGCACACTACAGAGCTCAGGCCAAGGGCGGCTACACCCCTGCTTAGTCTGATCACAGCGGGAAAAGCTTCTTATCCCATCCAGGCACAGGAATGCCCTCCGGGGCTGTCCGGGTCAGGAAAACAGGATGTCATCTTCATTTTCAGCCTAAGCACAAGAGCAGATCGCTGGAGCATATGGGCCCAGAGGGTGGATGCTGGGCACATCCACCCCACTGTGACCATGTGCCACCCCTTGGCCTCTGAAGCACCCTCCTGAGCTGCTTCACTGGGGTCAGCACTATGGCTGGGACTTTCTACCAGCCCCATCTGCACTTGGCTGTGCTGATGAACCAAACCCATAATCAGGTATCTCCAGCTTTCTCTGCAGATAGCAGTCCTGGTTTTGTTCCTTCAGCCCAACCCTTCCTTTCTTTCCCTTCCACATCCCACACCACGCAACCAGCTCCTGTCAAGCTCAGGTTCCCTGCCATTGCTCCCTTTGTGCTGCTGCCAGTTTGCTTGGGGCCACAACATATCTGTGTGTGACTTTTACACTCGGCCATGAGAAATGCAGTACCGGTGACGAGATTGCTGAATGAGGGAGCTGAGCTGCACCAGGCTATAATTACAGTAGGAGCATGTGGGGAGAGGCCAGCCAAGCGCAGCCACCTTATTTCCTCTCCTATTAAGTCTGCCCTGCTTTTGTCTGACCCAGACCAAACCTTGCTATTAATGGCATGATGCTGTGGAGGTCACAGATGATTCTGTTACAAGCAGCCTTGTGGTAAATGCATAAGCAGGGCTTTGCTTGCAGATACCATTACTACGGGATTCATGCTGTAGAAAGTATGTCAGGCAGCTGTGGTGCAGGCAATTCCCAGACTGGGTTGTTTTGCCAGGGAAGCTCTTTGTCTCCATCTGCAACCAGCAACCCAGGCAAGCAAGCAAGGAGGTTAAATGGTGTCATATCACTATCCCTGGCTGTGGAGAGTTCTGCTGATGGGTGCTGGTAGCCTGAGCCATGCACGTTTCCTCTTCCTGATTTTGCCTGCACAGGTTCAGCTTGCAAAATCATTTTTCTGCTGAAGGAGAGAGCTCTTCTTGCTGTGCACCTGCAGCCAAACCGATGCCCATCCCTGCCCTGTTTTGTTGTGCTTGTTCCTTTTAAGTCCCCGGAGGCAACCTGAAATGCTGTGCTACTGGACTAGCAAAGCAAAGAAGCAGGCAAGGCTGTGCTAACACCTCCAGGGCCAAAAAGTGAGTGCAGCCCCTGTTCAGAGCACCAGTAGCTGGCCCCAGCATCTGGCCATCTGTCTTTGCTGAGGAAGGGAGCCTGGCACAGCAGGAGACAGCTGCTCCTCAGCCTCTCGCAACCCCAGTGAGGTTGCTGTACTCTGTGTGCCGGAGGGGGGACACATCCTCCAGGGACACTGGGCTGCTGGATGAAGGAAATCATCCAGCTGGGCTCCTGCAGCAGAGATCACAAGGTCGCCCCATCTCTGCAGAAATCACGTGAGGAGGATTACCCTCCCGTCCTGCTCAATGACAAGATCACATCTGGCAGCCCAGGGGGTCACAGAACAAAGTGGCACGAGAGATGGGGGATGTTGTGCAGCACTGATGCTCAGCACTTCTCCTTGTTCTGACTCCCACATGGCCCCCTCTGAGCCAGGCAGGACATTCATGCTTGCTACTTCCTTGCTGCTCCCTGCATGGAAGAAGCTTTGGCAGTTACGTTTCAGAGCTCAGGCTGAGTCTTCCCTGTCCACACCTCACAGCAGCATTGCCCCTCTCTGCATGGGAGCTCATCTGAGTTATGTCTGCAGAGCAAGACACAGCAGCTTGTGACCAGGTGCATCCCAACCAAAAGTATGCACCTGGACAGGGGAACCTCACACGGGCACAGAAGAGTCCCAGAAGTGCCTCATTCAGTTTTGCAAAGAGTCCCTTTGAAGAGCACTCCACCACAGGCACCTCAGAGAGCCAGAGCGCTGGAGAGCCTTGAGGGGACGATGCACTGGGAGGGACGTGGCATGGGCATAGGGCAGCAGCCAGGAAGCAAACCTCCTTTTGCCAGGGCAGAGGATTGAAGGCTGGACAAATTACAGGAGTACTCACCTATATTGAGAAAACATGCTGACCAAGCCTGTGCCCAGGATTCAGACATCCCCAAAAGAAAAGTATCCTTTGCAAAGACATGTGTGAGGGAGACAAGCTGGACAGAGCTTAATCTCTGCCCTGTCGTTCCGTGGCAATGTCTGCATCCTGGCAACTGGCTCTAGGAAGGGATGGCTGCAGCTTGAGGGACATGTCCAAACCTGCTGTTCCCATGGGGAGGAAGGTTTTTGTCAGTGCCTGAGGAGGGCAGGTTCCTCCCCTAGTGGTCAGCAGGGCCCTGCTCAACCCTTCTCTCCCTGGTGCTTCTCCTGGGGCTGGTGAGTCCCTTCTTTCGAGTGACATGAAGGGGAGGTGGATGGAGGGCAGGACACAGGGAGCATGGGGCTGGGGCCATGGCAGGGATGTGCAGGGTCACCAGTGCTCAACAGTACTTGCTGAGGGTGGCCCTCGTCATCTGCAACAACAAGCAGGACCCCAACACCCCTGAGCTGGGGCTGCTCTTGGGGCTTCACATGCAGCCATTGTCCTGCTCAGCATCAGCTCTGCTCTCCCCAAACTGGTGCAACTCACATCTGAACAAACCCACTTGTGTTGGGGATTGCAAATGGGAGCCACTCTCACTCCTGTCAGCATGCAGTGTGAGGAATGCACTGTGCTGCCACCTCCTCCCATTGTTACCTGCACCACACCCCTCCAAACCCCTCCTCATGGGGAAGAGGAAAAAAGGTTTCTATAATTTATTTCAATGAAGTTTGAGTGCCTGAAAAGCAGACACAAAAGCCCATGTAAGAACTTTCAGACACAGAGGGGAAAAGGGAAAATTCACCACTGGCTCTGGTTCACAGTTTTGTTGTAGAAATGGTTTTAGCTAGCAGTTTCTTTAACTTCGCAGCCATGTGAATGGGTGCCAGTCGTGTCTGACAACAGATGCCAGCCCCTCCTGGCTGCAGAGAACAAAAATAACTGGAGAAGATAGCTTGAGTGTACTTGAATCCAGGTGTCAGAAACAGAAACCCAAATAGTTTGCTTAAACAATACAGTAGTTTAAAATAATAAGGTTGATAATTTTGGGAATGGACCTTCTATTTTTAAGTCTCTGGACAGGTTTACTTTTGTAAAGATAAACCTCTTCTCATACAGCAAAGAAGTGGGAGAAACTTCTGGTAGGAGTGCAGTCCTAGTCCGGCATAAGTGAGTCCCCTAGTACAGAGCAAGTGAACACTTGCCCCATCCCAGAGCATCCCCTGGAGAACTGGGGGCCTGCAGACACCCAGGATATTCTCCTCAGCCCCAGAGCAGAAGCATCCCCTGAGCCTGCAGGCAGCCTCTCAGCTACTTTCCCTGCACTGCAGAAGCTTTTGTGAACCAGTGTGCTCCTGGTGTGGCAGCATCCAGCAGCATCTCCCTCCTCTTCTGGTCCAACTAAAGTGGGGGTAGCCTATGGACTGCACCCCTTGTAGCACCTTTACTCCTCCTGCCTCAGCCCTGCTGCCCTCCTCTCCATCCACCTGCCATCTCTTCTCTGGCAAAGCAACCAGGACTGACTCTTCCAAGCTGGACAGATGTCCCACTCTTTGAGCAGCACATCAGCCTTTGGTAGAACTGATTGCTGACTGAGTCCACATGTGTGATCCAAACCAGATCCAAACCCGCAGCAATCTTGCCTACATTGCATCCTAGTGCAGTGTTTTCCACCACATCCAGGGTCCAGGACCATGTGGATGAGCTGTGATCCTGGTCGACTCTTCTCCATCACCGTGGCCACCCATGGAGGCCCTCTACTCTGCCCTCAAAGGGGAGATCAGCACCTTCATGAGGCACATGCAGCGATGCCAGGAGGACTTCGACCTGTGCAGCCTGTACCACGTGCTGCTGCTGGTGCTGCCATGGAGCCCCTCGGGGAAGGTGGAGAGCTGGCAGCACCTGCAGAGGCTTGCCCAGTGCCAGCCTGGCTCAGCCAGCCCTGACATGGCCAGCAGCTACATGGACTGGCTGGCCTCCTACCTACAGCACCTCAGCACACTGAAGGAGAGGTTCGATGCCAGAGTGGTGGTCCCTCTCTGTGAGAACTTATACATGCATGAGGAGTTGGCTGCCTGCCCTACCTGGCAGTCCCCACTGGCATCCATCCCCCACCTGGCTGCACAGCTCTTTGCCCACCGGCGTAACTGGGGGCTGCTGCTGCAGGGGGGGACTCTCAGCGAGATGGTCTTCAGCCCCCAGAGCTTGCATGACCTGTGTGGCTTTGCTGATGTGGGGCCCTTTGTGAAGGTTTTAAGGCTGGTCCCTGACGTCTTTCACCAGAGCCTGGCCACAGCAGATCTTGCCCAGAAGTGGGCCTCTCTTCATGGCAACAGGTACAGCCTCTGCCTGTCACCATCAGCATCACTGTCACCATCACTGCCACTGCAGCCACCAGCATGGGGCAGAGCAGGGCTGGCTCCCAGCAGAGTACAGCCCCCACCCTGTGGCAGGGCCCCCCAGCAGCCCGACTCTCCCCTGGGCTTGCCCAACCCCACGATCCTGCTGCAGCCCTCAGGCACAGGCAGCAGTGCTGGGGTGCTGCAAGCCCAGCTGCAGGAGAGCCAGGAGGAGCTGCTGGCCCTGCTGCATCGCAGGGAGTGGGCAGCCGCCCTGCGCGCCCAGGACGGTCGTGTTTCCCAGTGCGTCCGCCTCCTGCGCCTGCAGCAGCGGGGCGAGGGGCCGGGGCTGGCCCAGCCCTGGCAGAGTTCAGGTATGGGTATGGGGGCTCGCCAGCATGAGGCTGCCCTGGCCGAGGAGTGGCGCAAGAGTCTGGAGCTCGAGGAGTACCACCACAGCATCCTGGAGGCCGACTGGCTGCTGGAGCTCAAGGTCAGGCCCATCCTCATCCAGAGGATTAATGAGGTAAAGGGCATGTGTTCCTCTGCTTGTGCTCCTTGGTCTGCATACCAGGGTGGGTGGGGGCACTGCTGCAGTCTGGGGTGCTGCATGGGAAGGGCTGGACATCCAGGTGGAGACATGAATCTTGGGGGACTGGGTACAGCCATAATCTCTCCAGTCCAAACCAATGGACTGGGTACAGCCATAATCTCTCCAGTCCAAACCAATGGCCTGCTGGGCAGCCATGGGCATTCAGAAGTGAGAAAGGAGAGCTGAGGAGTGGGAAATGGGAGATGGAGTGTTTTCTAACATGGCAGAGCAGCCTTTGGGTCATGGATACTCCCAACCAGTCCAACTGGATGCTCAGGAGATAAGCACCCACACTGCTTCCTCGCCTGCAGGTTCAGCAGTGCTGCCAGGCCATGGAGAGGGTGCTGTGAGGCCAGGCACTGCCTACCCCACAGCACACCCGGCTCAGAAACAGGATGGCCACCACCTGTGTAACTGGGCAGACTCAGCCCTCTGCCTCTGCCTCAGCAGCCAGCCCCTGGAGCAACCAGTGACTGACCATGGGTGGTGGTGGAACTTCCACCAACTCCCAGCAGCAGCACCCAGGAGAGCATGACTGGAGGACACCCAATCCGTCACCACGGGCTGCAAGCAGGCAGCAGCTCACAGGGACCTGGGTCAGTTCCTGCCAGGGAAGAAAGCATGGAAAGAATATCTTTAATGAGATGCTGCTTCTGTGCTCAGCTCATGGCCCTGCCATTTGGCGAGTGGCTACAGACTGCACAAGGAGATGGGAACTGAGGTGCTGCCAAGCACACAGGCATGAGCATGCACATGTATATGGATGCAAGCAGGCAGCAGAATGAGTTTCTGGTTAAACATGGAGCTCAGTCTCCTGTTTCCAGCAGCCATTGTGGAGGCTGAATCCACAGTAACCAGTCTGCTTGATGATGGTAAGAGAAAGCCCACCTCTATGCTGGTAGTGGGAAACATGGTGACAGTCCTTGCTCCAGCTGAGGCTTGCAACCTTGCTGGCTGTTGTGGGCAAGGAAGTTTTGCGTTGGGGAATTTCAATTTAATTTATTGCCATTGGCAATAAAACCAAAAGTGTAGAGCCAGAGGCACAGTTCCTGTGAAGAGTTTATTGGTGTAGCTGTTTCCACTACAGTCAGAGGAGTCACAATGCACAGAAACAACAGGCCTCCTACACTACACAGGGAGGACAGGACACACACGGCCACAGACACACAGAGACACTCGTCTCTCCGCCCTGGGCCCTGCTGTGGGCAGGAGCCTGCTGTGGGGGAGGCTTCTTTCTCTGATGGGATATTTCTGCAGCCTCCTGAGGAAGGCATTGGACCCTCCTGGTAATGAAGCACCCACCATCTCTTGCGGGAGCCAGGCTGGTAAGTGAGAATGGGGGCAGCATCTTCTCCCAAATCCAATGGTGAAGCGAGCATCCCAGCTTCCTCCAGAAGACCAGTCCAGCTCTGACCATCAGGAAGAGGTTAGGGTGCCTTTCTCTTCTGGCACTACCCTTGGAGTTTCCAGGGGCAGCAAGGGCACCATCAGTTTCTGGGCCAGCTCTGAACAAAGGCTGCCAGCTCGGGGAGACCCCAGGGAACAGCTCTGTCAGGTGGAAAGGTGTGATGCACAGCAAGTCCCACCGGACCATGAGGAAGAATTTTACTCTGCAGTGACTGAGAACTGGAACAGGTTGCTCAGAGAGGTTGTGGAGTCTCTCTCACTGGAGATATTGCAGACGTGTCCAGATACAATCCTGTACCATGTGCTCTGGGACGACTCTGCTTGGGCAGGGAGACCAGATGACCAGATGACCCACTGTGGTCTCTTCCAACATGACCCATTCTGTGATTCTGTGGAGCTGCCCAGAGGTGATGGGGGCTGAGTGCTGGGCACCCTGAATGCTGCTCCTTCCCACTTAGAGAGCACTGCTGGATGTAAAAAGCGATCTCAGTATGGCAGCAAAATTGGGGCTGGGGTTTCAGTGACTTCCTTGTAGGCTTGCAGGGAGCCAGACTCAGTGGATCACTGCACAGGGAAAGGGAGGGGACCCAAAGGACTATTTTATGCTCCAGCACTACGTTTCTTGTATAGCTTCTTAAATATGGTTTGTTCTCAGGGACAGGAATGTGGGTATCAGAAACTGGGATACAGCCCTGTGATGAGTGTTTACCCCTGCAACCTCTGTGGAGGTGCAGAATAGCAGAGGACTCCTCTTAGTTCCAGCAAGAGGGCAAGCATTCAAGGCTTCAGGATACCTGTTTGTCTCCAGCCTCCCCTCCCGATGCAGTTTGCCTTTGGAAATAAGGTTAGGAAAATTGAGAGGAGCCAAACAGCCTCTTCCATGTCAAGCAAGAGCTGAACACAGTCATGTGGGAAGGTGACTGGACAGAAGATAGTCTGGAGGACTGAGCCAGGGTGCCAGTCCCTCTTTGCCTGTCTGTCAGGCTGCAGCAGCCCCATGGGCCAGTAGCTGTGGCAGAGGCCCAGTGTAAGGACTCCTAGAAGGGGGCAGTGGGAGCAGCAGCAAGGCATCTGCCAGCTGAGTAAGGAGATTGCTGGCCTGGGAGAAGAGGCAGCTTCCAGCCCATTCCTGTCAGTGCTCATTGTCACATGCTGAGCTACCCAAGCTTCATGGTAGTGGAGGGGAATGCAGTGGCACCAGCTGGCATGGCTGCCCTTCACCACCTGGAAACCAGGCACAGGCTGCCTCCAGCAAGGAGGGGACAGACCCCTGACCCATGGGCACCCAGGACCCACACAGCTTTGGGATGGGAGAGGCATCTCTCAGCCCACCAGGTCCAAGAGGAGAGAGACTCACAGCCTCTGCTGAGTGAGCGATGGGGCAGCCAGAGCTGGAGCTGCATCATGCAGGGCTACGGAACAGCCATTCATTGGTCCAGGCAAGAGATCGATCGTGTGACTCACAGCAAGTCTCCAGTTAGTCCTTGGGAGGGGTGAGCAGGCGTGAGCCACCTGTCCCGGGAGCGGGGAGGGCAGCTCCCAGCTCACACAGGCATGTGCAGCTCGTTGTACTCGTCCTGGCCATCCTCGTCGAAATTTGGCTCCGCATCCTCCGAGTCCAACTGGGAAGAGGCAGAGACCAGGCTATGAAGGCCACAGCCACCCCCAGTGTGGGGTCAAGCCTGGCACAGAGGGATCAGCACACAGAAAACCAGACAGCTGGGCTGTGCTGGGAAAAGCAGAGCTCCTGCTCCTTCCCCTCCCAATAGGCTCCTTCTTTAAACCCTCATGCCCATCCATGAGTCCCCAGCCTGATGCCCTTTCTAAAGCCTGGGGCTTTGGTCCAGCACTGCAACTGCTTCTTCTCCCCCTGCTGGCAGCACCCACTTCTGGGTGTTGTGGGCAAGGAAGGCTCCTCTCCAACAAAAGCTAAGGATGTTGACAGCAGCGGAGGAGCTGCCAGCTCTTGAAGAGCTGCCAGCACCTTGGCACTGTGGTTGCATACTGAACAGCCACAGACTCTCATGTGCTGCTGGGCTGTTCTTCCTGCTGGTTCAGTGGGGAATTGGTATGTTTCTTGATGAATGAGCCACAAGATGGAAGGGGAAATCCTTATTCCAGGCCTCTGCCTGGTAGGAACCTCTGTTTCCTTACCCCAGGCTGCCCAACCATCTCATACTGCACTCCCAGGGCTACAAGATCCAAGGAAGCCATCCACCCACCTACTGCTGTTGAGCAAAGACCCTCAAGGCTTTTGCTGGCCCATGATCTCCCAGCCTTTCAGGCTGCCAAATCTCAATCTCATTCCAGTGTTGCAAGCTAGACTGAGGACAGCTGTCTGCTCACCGCTTTGAGCTCCCTGTCGTGGAAGAAGCGGGGCAGAACAAAGCGTCGCAATGGCACTGTCATGATCAGGACAAAGGGGAAGGCCAGTGATGCCACTGTAGATTTCACCACCCAGAGCAGCACAATGCAAGCCAGTTGAATGCAGGTGAAGAGATTCATTCTCCAGGTCTTCACCTAGTAGGTAAATCCAGTCTAAGAACACATTATCTTTCCACACAGATTAACGAAGACCCAACTGGGAAAACAAAACTCTTCTGCATAGCATAGTACAGCAGAGTACCTGCTGCTGCAGAGTCTACCTGCCTTTACTCTACAGCCAGGTGAATTCCGTAACACATCAGCCTCTTGTGCTACCTGGCAGCATACCCACCTGGCAGTGCAGTGTCCCTCAAGCAGCGCATCACTCCTACAAATCGTCTGTCCATCCATACAATTACTTGGCAATATACTCCTGGGTGCAGCCTACCAAAATGGTACCACCTCTATGCATGCCTTGCACTTATTTCTGGGCACAAACTTACAGTCAAGCAGGGTCACCAAGCCATGTATCACTCTAGCAAAACACCATCCTCCCCTCACCTGCTTCTTCCTCCTCTTCTCCTCATTACCTGGTTCTGTGCAACCTGCCTTTGCTCACCTTGACAACATAGATGTGGTCAGGGTGGTGCTTGGATGGCATGAAGATCAGGAGCAGGCGCTCGTAGAGCTGGATGCCAGTGAGCGATGTAACCCCCATGTAGAGGAAGATGCCAAAGAGCACAGCCAGCGGAATCTGCCGCAGCATGTTCCCCATCACAATGGACAGACCTGCAGAGACAGCTCAGGGCATGTGTGTCCCACACCAGCCCCTCCATGAGGCACCTCAGCCTCCGTCCCTCTCCCGCCTCCTCTGTGTCTTGGGTGCAAGGGAAAGGAAGCTCAAAATGGGTAGGTGTGGGCAGTCCTGCAGCGAGTAGGCAGAGCACAGGCTTGCCCATGGGGCCAGGAGAATCTCCATGCCAGGAGATTCAAGTGCTTGGTCCTGACCTCTCCCCACCCCTGTTCCTCGAGCAGAGACTCACCCACAAGGGCAGCAATAAGCACTCCGGTCACACGCTGCTCCTTCACCTCCTCAATCCTAGGCTTCTCCCCGGGGGCGATGGCCTTGCTCATGACGGTCAGGGCGTTGACGTGAGTGACGGAGCGCACTGTCGCTGCTGTCAGCCAGGGCAGCCCGAAGAGAGCACAAAGCCCCCCCATAGTGCCAATGAGCAGAAGGTCCAGGTGGAAGCCAGAGCCTTTCAGCAACTTCCTCTCCTTCTTGCTAACAATCAGTCTGAAAGAAAATGGAGCCTGGGTCAGTGAAAGGCAGGTCAGCGCCCAGGGACAGCACTGCAGCTGGGGACAACATTCACTCTCTGAAGACAGCACACATGGGGATAACAAGAAGATGGCTGAGGAGGGGGATGGTGGCTGTCAGCCTCAGGTTAGAAGTTTCCTCCTATGCTTGGCTGAGGCAGGTCTCCACCACACTATATGCCAAGAGGGGGCCAAAAGATGATGGGAGAAGCTAAGGTAGTCTGAAATGGCCAGGATCCTGCTCTTGCTGTTCCTCTGGGATGTCTGTTGCATCTCCAAGTGAACCAGTACACATCCTGGCCTTGCTTGCCTAGGGATTAGCGAGTTGAGGTTGGACGGGGAGGTACTCACGTAGTGATCTGTGTCTCCATGAAGATAAGAATGAAGACCAGGAGGGCAGGGATGGCAGAGGCAAACATCATCCACAGCGGAAAGGTCCCACTACTGCCCATAGGGTGGATGAACCAGCCACGCTTGTGAGGGGATGTGACTGACAGGCCGGAGGGGACATTCAGCTTCTGGTGGTGTAGTTGCAAAATCCAGCAGTTAGTCATTAATACAAACATGCCTGCAGCCTCACAAAGCTTTGATCCTCCTGCTCTCCCTGGTCTGAATGCCTCAGATGATGGGAGAAGCCACCCTGAACTGAGTAGGACTTTCTCATGGATAATCCCCTTCAGTGCAAAAAATCCCATGTCCCCTAACATGGGGCTGTGTCATTTCTGTTCAGCTACTTAAATTCCCTTTGGTTTTTTTCCAAAAGACCAAGGAAATATCTTCCCTCAGGAACTTCACCCCCATGTCAGTCCTTGCAGACCATGGTTAAAATGCTCCTTGACCTCTGCTTGGACAAATTAAATGTTCTGAACTGCCTACCATTTTCCGAGGTGGCTCTCCAGTCTTCGCAAGGCTTTTCTGAGACATTTTACAGCATTGTTTTTGCAGTGTGAACCCCAGAAGTAGCCACATTCTCTGGAAATGACCTCACCCTGACCATGTTCAGAGGGAATATCATGTTTGTGCTCCCATCAGACCACACAGACTCCTAGCTGTACATCATCCTGACCCCGCGTTCATCAGCATTTGAACCCTTGGCTCTATGCTGCTCTACAGCAATTTCTGCTATCTGCACTGCAGGCAGAGTTTATGATTTGCATTTATGTTAATCAACATAAGTATGAATAATATTTCTGGAATGTTTGTCCTTGAGTTAAGCTGTGTAACTAAGTACCATTTTCTCGAAAAGCTTTGTACATATGCTGAGTTAAAACTAAAATGATAATGCTTTTGATATTAACTGTAGAAGTGTAGACGGTATGAAAAGAATGTAACAAAGTGCATGATTTTACTAACGTCTGATAGATTGAAATTTTTCATTGAAATTCAAATGAATAAAAATGCATTTAGATACCACCAAGCCTTGGGCTGTTATGATGAAAAACTTGCATGATGAACAGGAAATACTTCTCACCGTCTTCCCAATCTTTGCAAAAAAATACCAAAACAAAAATATATAACTACCTATCTATTGAAAAAAGGAGAAAAAATGAAACCCGTGAGATAGGTTTGTTTGATAACATTAAGTTATCAAACTTAAGTTTATGCAAAAACGGAGAAAAAGAATTGTGTTTGAAATAAAGTGATCAAAATATTAGTATCCTACAGTCAAGGAGAGAATACGTACGTTGAGTACTAAACTCATAGCACATACCCCATTGAAACCATTCTATGTGCCACCTTCTTCAGTGTGCATAAACAGTTTATGTCTTGTTGACCGACTGCGCGTGTTTAGAGTTATAAACAAGGAATGAACTGCACTGAATCTCCCTAAAGCCCCTAAAACCTCCCTTAATAACAGCTGGAAGACCAGAGGGATACCAGGGCACTCTAGTCTCTGTAGCTCTGGCCTCAGCCTCAGCAAGACCCTTGGAACTTCCCTGCAGTGTGGGAGTGAGGATGAGGGGAATGTTTCTGTTTGCTTTATACTGTTATGACTAAAGAGGCAGGAAATACAAATTCCACATTGCACAAGAGCAGGCCAGTGCCACAGGGATCACTGCTGGGATGCAGGAGAGGCTCTGAGGGCAGTGCTGGCACCTACCTGTGTGTATGTGTCAGTGATGGTGTAATCCACCAGCACCATGACCAGGATGGAGATGGGAATCCCAAAGTCTCCAATGATGCGCCGCGCCTGCAGAACATAGACCTGTCACTGGCAAACGAACAGGCCAGCTCCATGCATGCATCCTGCTACGGGGAGCCTGTGGCAAAGTGAAGCCCCAAATGGGGACAAGCACCACTCCAAACCTGAGCACTGCTGATGGGCAGGGCAAGGAAACCCAGCCTTGATCCATGGGGCTGTGCATCCCACTGCCCACATAACATGCTCTTAAATGACTGGTTAATTGCTCCCACTGGCCTATTTAGACAGTGCTCCAGGTATTACACAGATGCCCTGCATATAGAGAGATGCCCAAAGAGAACAAGTTGCAAGCTTTTCCTCCTATATTCGAGTTTAACAGACTTGTATCCAGTCCAAGGAGCTTTCCCAAGGTCCAGAGGACTTTCCAGCAAGCCTCACTGGAGCAGGACAATGCAGATACCATCAACAACAGTCAGCTCTTGTCTGCACCCTAGGGTGGGCTATCGTCCTTCCTGCAAGGTATTTAAGGGATTTCTGGTGTTTTTTTGGGGGACGTCCAAGTGTTCTGGAGAATAAAGGTTTGTAGCCAGAAGTATTACTTGTTTGGTGTGTCCCTTGTCCTTAACATGTGAATCTCACAAACTTCTCACCTTTCCTCCTAAAAAGCGGCTATTCTTGAACTTGCGCATGAAGAAGGCAATGAAGAAAGTGCCAAGCATGAGGATGAGGGAGAGCAGAGCAGTGTTGGGCTGCATCCTGGTTCCCAGTGACATTGCATCAGTAGAGAGCATGCTGGCATTCAGGCTGCTCTGCACATTTGGTGGGTAGAACTTCAGCAAAGGATGTTCTGCAAACACCTGAGCAGGTGAGAGAAGCAGCAGGCAAGTTACGGCAAGGAGAGGCAGCGGGCACTGTCACTACTGGGGCAGGGGGAAGTGGAGGTGTCCTGCTCTGTGGAGAGGTGAGGGCAGTAGATGGTGGGCACGGACAATCCCAGCATCTGTCACCTCGCCTCACAACCTACCCAGCTGGAGAGGGTTGGGGAGAGAAAAGTGGCCCCTCTTTAATGTCTCCTGCAGGAAGAGAAGGGGAGAGAGACATTAGGGCTCTTCCTGTCACCCTCTGTGGTGGCACAGGAGCCAGCTGGGCTGAGGCATGAGACCAGCACAGAACTGCTCTGCAGAACCTCTAGGAAAGCTGTGGCTAAGCTGGCCCTGTTCCCTTGTCTCCTGTGTGTTAAAGCAGCAGGTTCCTGAGGGATTAAAAGATGCAGTAGCCCATCTCCCCAGGGAAGGTTCACCTTGTACAGTTTGTAGAAGGTCTCATAGATAAAGATGAGGGAAATGAGGAAAGCAAAGATCTCCTGGGTGAAGGGCGAGATGTAGCGCACCAAGAAGCTTCCTTCAGCTGCCACGATAATGAAGATGAAGACGATGAGCCACAAACCAATCCACACTCTGCCTGTCAGATACTCAATGCCTTGTGTCTGGCAGAACTGAAATGGAAAGGGGAAGGAGTTAGTCATGGCTCCTCAGGCTGCCTCCTGCATCCACTCCCCATTAAGATCAAAGACTGTCCTGGAAAAAAGCATCTACATCTGCTCAGGCATCCAGCACAGAACCAGTGAATTCATGACTAGAATCACTAGGAAATTTGCAGACTTTGCATTAACACCTGACAGCTCACACCAAGCAGGTCTTTACCACTCCAGTCTTTGTAACAGTACCTCCTTCATGCTCTGCTGAAGCCAGCCCACGCATAACACTCCCCATCCCACCCATACAGAGGTGTTGTTGCTCAAACACAGCTCTCCATTGCTCCATGCACTCAACAGCACAAGCATGTTCCCTACAGAAGAGAGCCTGAGTATCCTGCTGCATCCCACTGCATAAAGGCCATGATCTCAGACAGCACCCTGTGTACAGATAGTTGTATGTGTGTGGAGAAAAGCCCCCAGGCTGTCATCACAGAGAGACCATCTCCACTGCCTCTACTCATCTACACACCCCAACTATTTCCAGTACAAATCACATCTCTCCCTTTGCAGCCTTCCTCAGTACCACCACAGGCAGAGGTACTTGTCTGTACACAGTGACTGGGCAAAGCAAAAGCGGTCTGTGAGAAGTGCAGTCACAGGGGAGCAGAGGAATTTCCACTCAGCATCACTGGCTCCGAACTCTCGACAAGGTGAAAATCTAGCTGTAGAAAAAACCATGGTTTTTTAAAGACACGGAGATGCTGGGAGTCAGAGAAAAGGAGAAGAATTACATCCACTGCTTGAAGGTACAGTGATACAGGGATCAAGAGCAAACAGGTCATGCTACTTGAGAAAGAAACATATCCATCCTGGTTGGCCAGAACACCTCTGCACCTCTGCACACACCCTTGGGCTCATCCTTAGAGGTGGGAGTAATGTATGTGACACATCCCAAATGGGTGGTACACTGAATGTTATTGGGCACCCATAAAAGGAAACCTGGACACAGGCAAAAGTGGTGAAATGGTCTTCAAAGAAGCCCCAAGAACAAGAAAGTTTTAGGATGCAGCTACAATGTTCATTATGCCAATGAGCTGCAGCACAAGGCTGGGGGACAGTGCTCTCACAGTCAGCAGGTAGAGGAGTGCTGTTATTAGTGTCACACCTCAAGGGATAATGGATACAGCAATGGGAGGTAGAAGTCCCCACAGCAGGACCTGCAAAGCATCAGCAGAGCCAAGGGCAGCCCTGGCTGAGCTGAGAGTAGCCTAGTAGGACCCAAAGAGTTCACACTAACAAAGACCCTTTGTAGAACTGAGAAATGCCAGCCACCCTCTCCAGAGAAAGGACAGAGCGAGCAGGTGCCAAGCACAGACACTGCCTCACATGTACCTTGTAAAAAGCTTCTTCAAACACCAGCAGAGGCCCTGAGAAGCCAATGACCAGGAGTGGCTGGGCTCCAAGCAGGGAGAAGAGGATCCCTAAAACCGAGGTGGAGATTATCAGCTCGGAGACCCCCATGAGACCCTCAGTTTTCTCTCCTGGGAAAGAGAACAATGTATGAGTGTAATAGCCTGGACACAGGCACCATCACCACCGTAAGGCAGGCTGCACAGCTCCAGACAGAGGAGGCAGGTCCCCATCCCATCAGTCAGGGGTGCCCTGCGTTAGGCAGGGAGGGAGCATGGAGGGAGCCCAGGCAGCTGAGGCTGGAGAGGCCAAATGGCAGGGAGGGAACAAGACAGCAGCTGAGCACAGCACTACCACTCTCCCTGAGTGAACAGCACCAAAGCCCACCCCAGAACAGCATCACACAGACACAGCCAGTGTCCCAGAGTGCAAAGAGCAGACCAGAAAGCAGGCCCATTACCTAGGAGTCCCCCGAAGGTGATGGCAGGAGAGAGAGCAGCAAAGTAGATGAAGAGAACGGCTGCGAGACACTGGCTGTGCAAGGCGTCTCTGATGTCACTGAGGTATTTGGGGTACCTGCGCTTTATGTCCCGAACCAGACCTCCAAAAAATATCCCGGTTCGCTTCAAAGGGTCGTCCTCAGCTTCCTCCTCTTCTTCCTCAGCTTTCACTTCACACAGCTCTGGAGGTGCATGGGGGGCAGGGCTTCAGCAAGGAACACAGCTGGGCCCTTGGGCTGTCCCTCTCCCCAACACCTCACAGAGACCTTCCTCCAACAGCACTAGCCTGGGGGGAACCCTGTGACAGCACATGCCACTACCTCCAGCTGTCCCCAGCCACCAGAGCTGCCCACAGCCACTGTCCTGCTCCCTTCATCCCCCTCCCCAGTTCCACTGCAGGAACCAGGCTCTGCTCTTCCCTCTGCCAGGCTCTGGGAGGGGAGGGCTCATTGGGGCACCCAGGGCACTAGGCACAAACTTGCCCAAATATGAATGAAGAGACCTTTGGCTTCCTGAGCAGTCCCCTCCTTCATGGACTTCTGCTCCCTCTCTTTCCTCTTCTTCAGCAGCAACTTCTGGAAGGTGGCAATGGATTTGAGCAAGTCTTTCCCCTCCACCTCTGATGGGGGGATGACAATACTGCAGTCCAAGAACTCATTGATTGCATTGAGGAGGTCTTGACGATCATCTGCCATGTATGCAGCCTCATGGAAGTGCTGTAAGGGGTAGGGAAAAAGAGAGAGGGAGAAGGCTGAGACCAAGACTAGATCCAGCTACCTACAGCCTGGAAAGACAACACTTGCTGTGACCTTTAGAGTAACATTCTGCTCCTCCATCCACTACTTGTCTCACTACTGCCACTCTGTGACCCATACTCCTAAATCCCACCTCCTGTTTTGAAGGAGAAGCTGGTAGAGCCCTAAAGCACCACAATTGTAATACACAAGAACCATGACCTGTGCAGGGAGCATAAGAGACTCTTGGGAGTCTCCACGTGGGAGACAGAGGGAGAGAGAGAAAATAGGCATCTACAGTATGAGGGAAGCCATGCAAAGGAAACTATGCAGAAAAGGGGAGATCTTTCTGATAGCAAGAGCAGGTTAGCAAGGAAGGACTCTAAGGAGACCAGGAAGGGACAGTACTACTGCAGATAGGCAGGGGGGTGCTGGCAAACAGGTGGAAGTGCTGCATTGCCTCTGGAACACGCCTCCAGAGAAAAGGCTGGAGGATGATGAAGGAGTGAACAGCCTGTAAAGCAGGTAGGGGACAGCTGAAGTCCCTGCAGCACACAGACTCCCTGGAGCCACAGCTTCAATGTAAATGATACTGTACTCCCTCCATGGCGCCAGGACTGTGTAACCTTGCTATGGCTGGCCCCAGCTGCAGCAGCTGGCTCTTGTCCTCCAGCAAGAGGAGCAGAGACTCGAATGAATGAAGTCAGCCCACAAACACAGCACTGAAGCTGGAATGGCACCTCACCTCTCCTGGCTAAAAACACATTCTCAGCTGAGCCCCGTGCAGCTCCAGGGAAGGAATCTTTCAATCTTGTTGCCTCCAATGCACTTTTTCTGATTGAGCCTTTTAGTCTCCAGTAGAGTGAAAAGTTGTGCAATAGCAGGAAGGTTTGTTACTTGGAACCAGCAGGAAGAACCTGTGAACCTCTGATCCTCTTGTGCTGGATGGATGCAGCAGATGCTCAGATTGTCTTTCCCTTGCATTTAATTCCTTACCAAGACAATGAATGTCACTGCCATCTAGACAGATGGGGGACTTCTAGCAGTGCACATGCTTGGCAGAAAAACCTTCCTGCCTCCTCATCTCTCCTGTATGGATGTACTCCTCTGCACAGATGCCCCAGCTATGGGACTCGGCTAGAAAGTTTCATCCAAACACCCGAAAACAGTCTCCAGGCATTGCTGGGTTTTTGTCAGTGTGGTCTGGCCCAGGTGCCATAGTCACAGGCATCGCTCAGCCTCCCCATCTCTCTGTTTGTAAAATGTTGACTGAACATCACTCCTCTAACCTTAGGTCATCCTTTGCTCCTGCTTTCACACATGGCCCCTTTCTTCACCCAGCTTAGCACACTGTCCCAGCCATGTGTGTGTCTGTCCTACTCTTTCCTCTGCATTGGAGTGTTCTGCCTTGGTTGAGCCAGGCTGATCTTAAAAATCCCAGGTGCTCACACCTGCCTACCCCACCTGAGCCTTTGCACAGCATCTCTCAATGCTCTTGTCTCAGGACTGCCTTCTAAGGAGCCAGCAAAGCTCCCTTGCCTATGTCAGCATCACTGCCCATCAGTTCCTTACCTTGTCGGACATGAGGGTGGAGATTGAGCGGCCAATTTCATGGTAGTCCATGTTGGCCTGGCTAGGTCCCAGCAGCACAAAGATGAATCTGACAGGAATTGGGACCTCCAAGACAGATTCCAGGAAGACAGCCTCATTTAGTCGGACGAAGGCCATGGTTGGCTGGTCCAGAAACTCCACACAACCTACCAGGGGCAATGTTTGGAATAGAGTCAATCACTGGGGTGAGCTGTACTTGGCTGCCTTTAACAACAGAGACTGGTTTTGGAGGTTCCCACAAGCCCTGCAGTTGTGTAGTTCCTCCAGACCATGGACATAGCACTGAATTTCATGCTGAGGACTGCTCCAAGTCCTTCACTAATCATTCACAAGTAGTGCTACTTTCTTTAGCTGCCCAGTTAGCCCATTCTTAATCCCTTACAGATGGGCTTTACTTAGTCTATAAGGGACTAATTTTAAATCAGAAGGTTGTTTCCCATTTATGGAAAGAAGCCTCTTACATGTTACTTTTATCAAACAAACTTCTAATCTCATCAAAGAATGAAATCAGGTTTGCTTGACATGACCTATTTCCCATAAACCTTACTGCTTGGCAATAATTACATTCATATTCTTTAGCTCTTTATTAATTGAATCCCATATTAGCCCTGCCACTATGTTGGCCAAGAAGGATGTCAGGTTAAACAACCTATAGGTACTGGCTCACTGTTCTTCCCTCCTTGAGCATGGATGCTATGAGCTTTTTCTGTTACCTTGTATGTTCCCTGTATTCCTAAACTTTTTATTTTTTTTCAGAGAAAAGTAAGTCAGTGCTCTAAAGACCCATAGGTGCAAACTGCACATTTTGTTTTACAATGTCTGCATCTCATCAGTGTTTGGCAGTCTCCTCGGTTCCTAACAGATTGGAAAGTACTCCCACATCCTGTGGCACACCAGCCGCTTCCTTCACATACTGAACACAAATGTTTATTGAATACTGATATTTCTCTGGCATTATTACTGATCTTTCTGCCATCTGTGTCCAGCAAAGAGCTGCATTCCATGTTAGGCTGGCAAATCTGGGCCCTCTGAGAGTCGAAGTGAATCCCAAGACACAGCCTTAGCTCAGAAACAAGCCAATATTTAGTTATCTGAGTACTCAAAAGTGCATTTATGAACCTGATTTGGCCTCCTTGTGATTAAGCATCAGTTTGGCTGAACTGCCAAGCCTCTTTGCCTGAGCTTTTAATCTACTGGATAGACAATGATATTCACTTTGCTTGTATTGTATGCTGAGATGTTAATGCCAGCAAAGTACTGAGAAGGAATACTCTTGCAATCAGAGGCACCAAGCCTACTGATCCTGCCTGCTCACAGGCCTCCTGTACAGAGAAATATGTCCTGGTAATGCTATGGCCAATACCTGAGACCTTGCCACCAGCCAGGCCCTGCTTCTGTCAACTCAAAGCTTGCTGGCACATGCAGCCAGCAGCCAACACTGGCCAGGGACAGAGCCCAGCTGCTGGCGAGGTGTGAAGAGGTCAGAGAGCAGCAATGGTCAGAGGGTGATGGCCTGGCCATCAGTCCCTCAGGCACCACTCACCTACTTCTCAGTTGCAAAACCAGACATTCTGTGAGCCTGGGAGGACTTTCACCACTAAGGGGGGCCTCAGCTTTCAGCAGCAGTGTCTATCAAGTTCTTTTTTAATTTAGGAGAAGAACTACCCTGGCAGGCCATACATTTGCCACAGACAAACGGAATATGAACCATCACCAAAGGAGAGAGTGTACCAGGCTCACTCCCCAACTGAATATGTATGAGGTGATCAAACATCCCTCAGGAGTGAGGTCACAGACAGCTGGGGCCACACCACGATTTGCACTAGTCACTGGGAGACTCTACATGTCACCTCTTACCCACAAGGACCACTGTGGCCTCTGCATCTTCAGGGATCTTCTCCATCAGCTTCAAGTATTTACGATGACCCTCAGAGTTATGGAGATGCAGGTTTTTCTGCCAGGAAAGAATACAAATAAATAAGGATGAAGTCCCCATGCTTTGGTCTCCCTACACAGCCTTGCACCCCGCTGGCATAAATGCAGCTAGGCTTGTCTT
Source organism: Pomatostomus ruficeps (assembly GCA_013400735.1). NCBI lineage: Eukaryota > Metazoa > Chordata > Aves > Passeriformes > Timaliidae > Pomatostomus > Pomatostomus ruficeps. The sequence continues at coordinate 76,216 of VYZT01034657.1, read as the reverse complement.
GGCTGCACACCCAATGCCTGCTTCACAGCAAGGCAGCCTCACAGCATAGGCCACCCTGCAAGTGCCAGGGCTGTTCAAGCAGACATCTGCATACAGTGCAAAGCAAAAATTAAGTTCCAAAATCATAATGCAGTGACACGATTTCCAGTGCTCCAGGGAGCTCAGTCCTCGCATTACAAGGTTTCCCCATGAAGGGGCTCAGAGGTGGGTGTCATGGCCTGCTGTCAGCCAACAGTTGTCTCCAGAATGTGGAAAAAGATGCAGTAACCCCCCCAGGTCACCCTCACCTCCTTGCACTCAGTCTCGTTGGCTTTGGGGTCGGCCATCTCAATGCGTTCTTCCCCCATGAGGGGCACGCAAGTGTCTGTGGTGTGGTTGTGATGGTGGTTTCCCACAACGGAGTTCATGCTGGAGCTGGAGTGGTTCCTCGGGAAGAAGCCCTCTTTCTCATCATTGGGATGGCTGAGGGGGAGAGTGGTGGCCATGAGGGGACCTGCCTCCCTTGCCACCTGGGACTCAGAGATAACCCCCGAGCCCTGGGAGCTCTCATCCATGTGCTACCCACCTGTGCTTCAGCAGCAGGGCACGCAGCACATTGGCTCGATCTTCTGCTCTGATCTGGTCAGAGATGATCATGGTCTCCACCATGAGGTGAGCAATGCCAGGTAGAGTGGTCTGTTCCAAGTCAAGAAGGACGGCACCTGCCAGCATGAGGGGAAGAGCCCTGGTCCTAGTGTGCAATGCTCCCCATTGCATTCACACTCTGGGGACACAGCTTTCTCACCAGGAGCCAGGCTTTGGTTGGAGTACAACACAGCTGGGAAACTCCCAAGTCCAGGTGCCCCATGCCCTTTCTGTAAACCCTTGTCCCAAGAGAACCCAAAAGCTCCAAGATGCAGTGGTAGTTCTAGTATCTCCTTTCATTTCAATCTCCCACTCTGACCAAACTTGCCTTTCCACACCAAAGCTGGGTCCAAGACCTGCTGGCCGAGGCACAGCTGGGTATTGCAGCTGCCATGTGTCTGAGACCAGTGAAGCAGAGTGTGCAACCAACACACGTACCCTTGGGCTAATGCAAACCCTGCTAAACGTGCAGGATGTCTGTCTCCAGACCCTGCACGAAGCCTGGACATAGACACTGTTTCATGCTTCCAGTGACAGACCCAACAGCGACAGAAGCTATCCAGCAAAACGTGTCCTAGAGCAAGAGACAAACCCTGGTGTGCTCTTCCTGACTCACCATGGGCAATAGTCTTCCTGAGCTCCAACAAACTGCGGAAGGACAGTGAAGCCACGTGGGGTTTCCCCCACCTCGCTGTATCCTCCTCCACATCCTCCTCAAACTTGATCCAGCGAGCCGTCTCCCTCCAGTGCATCTCCTGGTTCTTATCTACCACCAGCTCATTCAGCTCCACAAACACCTAGTGTGGATTACAGCAAGGACATGAGATACATACAGCTCTACCAGCAGCACACAGTAAGCCTCAGCTCACTTCTCAAGGTACTGCCTGGTCTGACACGCTACCAGAACAAACCTGCCATAGTTTAACCAGAGGCTTACTGCACAGAAGCAGCCAGGACAAGTATCACTGACAGCATGGCAGGAGCACCAGAAAGCTCCACGTCATATGATGTGGGCAGACGGGAGAGAATGATGCAATGTTGAATCCCTTTCTACCAAACTATGGCAATTTTGTCCTCTGCCTTCTTGGTTTCCCCCTAAATTTCCCACATGTACCAGAGATAGTAATGTTACTGTACTGTCAACTTCCACAACAGCATCACCATTTCTGTGACTTTTTTAATGTCTTTCCTAAGGTCAAAATTTTGTGGTTTCAGGAAAATCTCCACTTTTATTGAAAAAAGTGTATTTTCAGCTGTCATGATAATGGATAACAGCTTGAAATGTCACTCTCAAGGTCCCGTAAAGAATTAATTCTATTGAAACACATTTATCACTCTATAAATTGCATGTTTCTAGTCGTGATTTATGGCTTCTGAACAAGTGTGGGTGGACAGCACATGGATACCTCATGGGGCTTTCTATCCAACTTCTTCTTCTTCTTCTTTTTCTTGACAGATGGAGTTGATGCTAATTTTTTGCTTGTCCTGGTGATCTGACTCCGAGATGGTTTTTTCATCAGATGCCTCCTCACACCTGGGTTATCTTCAAAGCGGTGGCCTGAAGACATAGGAAAGGAAAAAAGACCACCAATTTGTCTAGTGGATATACACTGTCTGGCAGGGAAATACATCCAAGCATATCCTTTTCTCATTAACTTAGGCTACCAAAGCCCTGGCAGCTGGAGAACTGACCATCATGCTCCAGACCTTTGAAGATCCTTCCTGCCTCATCTGCCTACTTTCGTCTCTTCCAGATGTCTGTGAGCTAACCTCTTCACAAAGAAGGCTTCCTCCTAGGCTGGGCATACACTGGGGCTTCATTATTCATGGTACCTAAGCAAGTGATGCGGGAATCTTCCCCATACTCCCTCAGCAAAAAGTAACCTGCAGCCTTGCCTGCACAGTTCTGCACCCACACAGCACAGGCAGCCATCTGGCTGGGCCTCACCTCTTGCACCAGGGGAAGGCCTGATGCTCAGCAAGCATAAAGGGCAGTGAAAGGGAAGAATATTTAGCTGCTGGTCTGGGACACATAAGGGAATATCAATGTCTGTTTTATTTAATTGTGTGATGAGACTGTAGGATAACACTGCAGCCTGGGGCTGGGTCAGAGGCTGGGCAGTGAAGTCGAGCTATTGTTGCTTCTAGATATTCTGCAGTGCCGCTGTAATGTCCTCAGAAAGGCCTGCGTTAAGAGACCGGCTGGCTGAGGCAAAGCCTCGCAAAGCCTCCGGAGAGGCTGCTAAGGCTGCTCTACACACCCATCACCAGTGCTGTTGGCTAGCCAGTGCCCACCACAATGCAGCCACAACTGTGCCAGCCTTTTTGCAATGCCAAAGAAAAAGCACCTGGGCAACAGCCTGCCCTGAAGAAGTTCCCTGGACACTATCCAGAGACAGCAAGTATATCTTTCTCAGCATGGACAACCCATAGGAATGTGGAAAGCCTCAGAGTCTGTTTCCAGATGGGCAGGCTCGCCCAACTAGGTTATGGAGTCAGGGCTTTTGCTCAGCTTTGGTCCATTGAGGTTTGCTGGCCCTGCTTGTAAGACAATGCTGAGGTCTTCTCCCTGGCAGAGCAAGGACAGCTCTCCATTGGCTGGGGAGAATGTTCTGCCTGCACATATCTTTCTGCACTTAGCTTCAAGACCTGCAACTCTCAGGGTATGAGAGACAGTAAAAAGCATAGGGTTTTAAGTCTGAGTGGTTTCTTTGATGTTGCAGAAAAGTATATGTACACTGCTGGCATGGAAAGACACACCCAGCATCAGGCCAGGCATACCATAGTCTTGCACCTTGGAAATCTGGGTCACTAAATTAAATATAAAATGAATCAATACCAAGCTTGAGGGCATTTTCCCCCATTGGCTGCCCTGCTGATGCACGTCCTGTTGATGGCGGGACTCCTCCCTGCTCCACTTACTGCACTGCAATGTCGATAGGAGCCAATAACTGCCCAATAACTGCTATGAACGTTTCTGGGAGCCAGGCACGTGTAGGGCTTCTGTGGAGTTTCGCATGGATTTCTCCGTTCCTGCATGCAAAGTAACCACTTCATCACACTCAGTATGAGCTCATGCATAAAACAGGCAGTCCACCAAGCAGATGATCTTGGTATCTGGTGCCTTTGCTCCAATCCCTGCAGCTTCTGATTCTCCTATGCACCCTGGGACTCCTTCTCACCATGTCCCTGGAAAGCCCAGCCAGACAGACCACAGCAAGCTCTCACACAGAGCACAGCAAGCTTTCCCCATGGTGATGACAACTTATTACACAGCGCTCTTCAACAACAGCCCTAGAAAGCATTCACAGAAGTCCAGTCTTAGCCAGAAAATGGCTGAAGGACAGACAAAATGCAAGGAGCCACATTTCCTGACAGCACCTCCAGTGACTCCCACACTCACTGACAGGGACAGGGGCCAGAGTACTGCAGGGTCAGAGTGCATTGCTGAAGGCACACCTCCAGAGCCCTACATACAGCAGGCTAAGGAGAGATCTACTTCGCTGCTCTTCCTTGGCAGTATTTGTGGCTATTGAGATGCCAGGTGGGGGATACAACTCTTAGGAGCAGGGTGGACACCTGGTCTTAATTTAGGAGAACCACTGGCTTTGGGAGTCCCATGCAGAACCCAGCTGAGGTGCTCCAGGCTGCTCTACAGAGACCCTTTCTGTGTCCTGTCAGATTGGGGCTTTCCCCAAATGGAAGTCAAGCTCAAGAGAGCACCTAAATCTGGGGTCCTTATTCAGGTCAGGATCTTGGACTGAGACCAGAGGATTATATGCTCAGGGCATAGGTCTGTCTTTGCTTGAAGCCTAACTCCCCAGGGAGTACTGCTCTTGCTGTAGCTCCTCTTCAGTGCTCCCTAGGATCTGAGTGTGAAGACAGTGACAACATCAGAAGACAGAGAGCAATTCCTGTGGTAGTTCCACTAGAATGAATTGATATGTCACCCTCCCACACAGTATCTCCTACAGTCTCTTCTAGAAGATGATCTCGTCATGTTGGCTTCCACAGTCAGATTTCTTCAGATGAACAAGTTCCTTTTCCACCAGCTTAAATCTGAATATGACAAATATGATTTTGCACTGGTTAAAGTCTTCCCCAGGAATGCCCTTGCTAGTCAGTACAACTCAGCAGGCAGTTGCCCTCAATTTATACTGTAGCTCCTGCTCCCCTCCTTTCATTTCCCTCAATCTACAAAAAGGAAGACCAGAAAGAGGCATCAGAGTATTTGCATCAGTATTAGAGAGCAACCTGCTATCATAGGGATAGTGCACACTGCCCATATACCCCAATGGTTAAGTTATAGCAAGAAAAAAGAGATTTAAAACTCAGACTCCTGAAATTTTAAAAAAGAGACTTAAAACTCAGACTCTTGAAATATTTAAAACTTGACTAAACAAAATGCTAATCAACATACTGTAAGACACAACCCTATGCTGGCTTCCGGAAAAAGCTACTGCCCTGTCCTGCACAGAGGCCAGGTCTTTCCCAGCTGATGCTAAGTTCAATGTGATAGGGATAGCTCATTCCTGCTGCCAACCACGTGGCCAGGCCAAGCACTCCCTATGCTCCAAATATTTAAAAGAATGCAGGGAGACCAAGGACTTCATTTTGTTCAAAAGCACATTGATTCCTCTTGGATCTGAGTTGGTCCTGGAAGAGGCCATGCTATTCACTCCACTGCCATGGAGTGAATAGCTGGGCAAGTGGCACTGTCTGAAAGTGAACTGGATGTGCACAAAACAGACTCTGATGTCTCTGCCATGTCTGACTGCCATAACTCTATGCAGGATTAATCCACAATGTGGATTCATTTCATACAGAAATAATTAAGAGTTGACTGTACAATGTACCTGCAGTATTAGCTGTAGCAATCAATGAATGTGTTAACTGCTAGAAAGCCCAATTTCCCCACTTTGTAAGTGATGCATTATCACACCCTGCAGAGTTATCTGTCCCTTCCATCTTTCCCAAAATTGTCATGTTTTCCAAGGTAAACTTGGAAAAATTTCTTCACACTTTTAATTTACAGTTCCCTCAGCTAGGAACAGCTGATGGGACCAATTTGCTCCAGGTTTCTACTTTGAACTTTGCTACTATTATATGCTCTATCAATTTACAGTAACAAGTAGCAGACTTGTTACTGTAACAGCCAGAAGCTCATCTCCATTTGCTGGTCCCTGAAGAAGCACATAGGCAGACATTTCTTCCCTGAAGGCTTGTAAAGATGGAACAGGTGACAAAGAGAACATGCTGCCGGGACTGGGAGGCAGGGCAAATTAAGTCTTTTGCCCAAGATCAAACACAGTCTGCGGCAGAGCCAGAAGCTGAACCAAGGCATCCTGAAATCCTGTTGCAATCATTCTGCTTTCCCACTCTATTGTGCAAAGCTGTTTAATGGGCTAGTTCTGGGACATCACCATCCCATGTGCATGCCTAAAATCTCTTGAAAAATTAGCACACGATCTGGATGAAGACTTTTGGACAACCACCTATAAGCCACGGCTATGAACAGTATCACTCCAAAGCTGGGCCACTTTTTACCATCATCTACCAAGGAAGGACCCCTGTGTGAGATGGGAGTGAGGCTCTGGTTCCTGTGTGGTCTCCGAGATGGCTCAGAGATCATTCTGCAAGGGATGTGCAGGTACAGAAATAGATGTGGAGAACAGGAAGACATTCTTTACTCTCAGGGTTCCGATTCTCTCCTTCCCTGTTTTTCCTGCTCTTGCTTCCTTCCCTCCTTCCTCTTTTCCCCCTTCCAGGCACCCCAGCGAGCCTGCTATCAGCTAGTTTCGCAGACATGCTCGAGCATGCAGATACAAAGACTACGTTATTTTTTTCTCTGGGCAATTAGGCCACGGTGCAGAGCTGAGAACCTGATACCCACCTCCGCTGTCAGATCCGCACCTCAACTCAAATTCCAGCAAACAGAGCAGCAGCACACTGTCACCTTGCGCTACAAATGGAAGTGGAAAACTCTTTGTCCTTATACACACCTCAGAGCAGCTGCTTTTTCCCTGGCCACGGCACGGACCACATCCTGATAAGCACAAACAGCAAGTTGCAGCTGTCTCTGGAGCTGCTCAAGCAAGACACACACAGGAAAGCACATCAACACTACAACACAGATCGGTACTAAGACCTCGCACAGACACACAGGCATCACGCAGCTCCTCTGGTGTCCCCAGACACGCAGTGGGGCAGACTGCACTTCCTCTAAACCAGGAGATCATGCCGACATGGAGAGGGTACAGACAACAAACACGGGAGGGGGTTATGCACTGTAGCTGGGGGCTCTGATCTACAGCTGCAACCGTGGGGTCACTGCTCTGGTACTTACAGATGGGCTCCCCGCCTGGGTAGCCCAGATGGTTTCTGATGGCCTCCCATAAATCATAGTCTTCAAAATTGAAGGCAAATTCATCAAAGTCTTCATAGCTGAGTGAGTTGCAAATAGAGGTGCTTATCACTACCTCCGGGCTGCTGCCCCCTTCTGATTCCTTTGCTGGCTCCTCTTTGTCTTGAAGGGTTGTCATTTCGTCCTTGTGAAGGTCAGGGGTCAGGTGTCATGAATGACACGCCTTCAGATGAGGAGCCAGAATAGCTAGGCTGATGTGTGGAAAGTAAGCTGCCCCCCAGAGGGCTTCACCACAGCCCTGGGGCCAGCCCCAGTGCCTCGCTCCCCTGCTCACGGGGCATGAAGGTGCCAGCTGCAGCAGCCCCGAGGACTGATGAGGTTCCAGGAAGGCTGGCTCCACCCAGGGATGCTTCTGTGGGGGCCTGCCCCACCAGCTCCTCCAGAGCAGTGTCCTCACTTTGCCATGGGGTCTTGTGCCAGATGCCCAGGGATGCAGCACCCGTGGCCCGGGGACAGCCAGGCTGCATGTGCAGCACTGCTTCTCTCCCTCACTCCCCTCTGGTATCTCCCTCCCTCTCCAGCCTGCAGATCAACCTATTGAATTCTCCATGTCCTCGGGCCCGGAGCGTGCATTTCCATGACGTCTCTTCTCTCTGTCCTCGTGCCACACATAGGGGCAGTCCTCCTCTGAGGCACTCCAGAGGGGGCAGCTGCCTCTGCCAGGAGAGCAGAGGAGAGGGGAGGCTCCTCACCTCAGGTTTTCTGCAATACCAGAGCTGGCAGTGTGTCACACAGAGGGCTAATTGCCGGGAAAGTGTGTCAGGAGAGGAGAGAGCTGGGTCTGAGGGAAATGCCAGGAACCCCGAACCGGAGAGGACAGTGGGATGGGTGGAGGAGCAGGCATCCAAGGGGTAGGTGGGAGTAGAGATGCTGAAAACAAGAGGATCAGTGCTATGGACAATGCAAAGCTGACAGAGATGAGACACTGTTGAAAAAGAAGGCTCTGGGGAACAGGAAGGTGAGGACCAGGTTCTGTGGCAGGCTGAAAACCGTGCCTGAGGCTGCTAGGGGAGAGCAAGAGAATCACAGGACAAACAGACACATGCCCTGGTAATGCAGGTATTGTTGTAAAGCCTCACTTTTCATGCCATCCAAGTCAGCAGACGCCAGCATCTGGGCCTCGGCCTCGTCCGTGGGGACGCGCTGGTATGCCGCACTCTCCACGCTGGTCATGCTGCCAATGCACATCCTCTCCTTCAAGTCATAGGTAACCCGTTGTCCACTCGCCACCTGGCCCCAGGCCTTGCGCTTCTCCCACCCACGTGACAGACGTTCTCGAGGCCCGGGGGGGCTGTAGGAACCAAACAGACTGACAGTAGTAAGCAGGGTGAATGAGAACGGGCAGCAGCTCTCAAGCATCGGGGTCCCATGGCCCAGCCCTGACCCACAAGTCCCTGAGAAGGAGCAGGACCAGGAGTCACCTACTGCAAAACCTGAAGGCTGCTCCTTCTGCTCCTCCTCTTCCCTACCACAGAGTGGGATCAGTTCGCGCCCAGTGTCGGGGACCTATCCCTGAGTCGATGGTGTCATGGTCCCCTTCTGGAGCTTCCCAGTTTGCAAGTCAGCATGACAGCACAAGTTAGCTGGGAGGAAGGGTACTCCAGGTGTGCAGCCCAGTGCCTCTAACCCTGCACTATGGGGATCCCATGGACCCAGGAAGGTTGCAGGAGTCCCATGGAGTGACTGTCCCACCAGATAGCAGCCCTGTTGCTCACAGATGCTCTCCCGCTGGGGCCCATGTCCTTTCTGACTCAGCAGGCAAGTTCAGGCTGAGCACAGCCACTACCCCCGGGGACAGACTCTGTGCAGCGGCCTTGAGCCATGGAGAGCATCAGGCAGCTTGGAACCACTTGCCTACCTGTGGAGAGCGGCAGGGCCCTTGTCCTGCAGCAGGTCAGCAAAGCGAGGCATGGGGGACAGGATGCCACACTCCTCCTCCACATGGAACTGCGCGGGAGCCAGAGCACTGCTGGACTCCTCCTCATCGCTGCCGACGGTGAACTGCAGAGACAACAGTCCTGACAGCAAGAGCTGGGCAGACAGCCTTCACCCCAATCCTTGGCACACAGATCCTCCCCAGAATGGGCCACAATGACTTTCCCTACCTGCCCCATACCCTGGGACTGGTCATATTGAGCCCTCCACTATAATATAAACCCTAAAAACAGACACATTGATCTTCCCTCAGGGGTCTTACAGCCCTAAAATGGTCATGCACACCCATCCCCGCATCCAGACCAAGCAATGACTTACCTGTCACTGTCCTTTGGCGGCCATCTCTGCTAGGCAAGGACAAATACACTCTTACCACAATACTGCACAGCTACAACTTCTCATGCCTGAGCAGCACACTCGCTGGCACCCTCCTACCACCTCCCCCCAGACTCCAAGCCCCATCCAGATAGGGATGCCCTGGCCTTGCCTTTGGTTTGCTTGGGGACTCCAGCTTAGGGGATGTGTCCTTCCCACGAGCTTTGGCTTCAGAATCTGCAGAGATTTCTCTCTCTTGGACCTCCTCTGCCTCAGATTCTCCTTCTTCCTCTTCTTCTTCTTCCTCTTCTTCCTCCTCTTCTCCTCCCTCCTCGTCCTCTTCCTGGATGGTGGGGGTGACCTCTGAGGGGGGTATTGAGGTTTTCTTCTTTTTCCTCCTCCTTTTTTTCCTCCTGCTGGCACGGGGTGGCCTCTTTTGGAACTTGAGGGCAGAAGGGAGGTGAGTGGAAAGGGGATGATGGATGTGGTGCGAGGTTTGGCGGTGGACTGAGAGAGAAAAAGAGAGTCAGGGGCAGGAAAAGGCTGGGAGGAACCTGCCAGGCGCCCCTCCAGGAAACAGCATGGTCTGAAGATCAAGGGCCAGGAAGGGCAAGGAGAGCCACCAGCCCACAGGGACACAGTAAAGCTCTTTCAGTGATGCGGCGGGCTGTGTCCAGCCTGGGGTAGGTGGGAAGACAGCTCTTGTGCAGTGCCAAACCACCCCAACACAGCTCCACTGCCCTGGGGAAGGCAAGACTCCTCTCCCTGTGCTGTTAAAAGCCATTTGCATGGCTGTGCAGAGCTGCGGTGACCTGCCAGAGGCAAAATCCCCTTCCTAAACATTGGGAAATGTTTCTTGCATCCTGAAACAAGCATGATTTGGGCCCTTTACAAAATTTCTAGGGACATTATTTAGTGGTTAGGCCATGGCTTATTGGTGGACTTGGTGTTAGGTTGGACTTGATAATCTTGAATGTCTTTTCCGTTCTAAATGATTGTGATTTCTTTTCTGTATAATATTTCTTTCAGTTGAATAGATGCGGCTTATTTATCTCCCAGGCTTTGACAGAAAGTTCCTTCTACATAGCCACAGGAACAACAGGGCAAATGCAAACTAAGTTCACATCCCAGGTACTTTGAGGGCATGTGTCTACCAGCCTCTGAAATTCAGGTTCAGTTAGGAGGCTGTCTTTTAAAAACCAGGGTAGAAAAAGAGGGCAGAAGGACTTTTCTTTAAACTAATCTACAAAGAGAAATTCATACAGGCTTGATGTGGGTGTCATGGGAATTACAGAATGAGAAGAAATTAAGGGCATTTCTGAGCCTTCACTCCAAAACAAAGGCAACACACCAGGGAGAGAACAGGGTAAGCTCAGCATCCCCTGTGAGAAAGAGAAGCCATTGCTGCCAGGGCTATCTTCAGGCACAAAGCCTCCCATAGACAGTCTGCAGGATGCACAGGTCCTGGGGTTGCACCCAGAGCTGCTGAAATCAGGGGGGCACTAGCCACTTGGCAAGGGGGTGTTGCTCGGCAGCTTTTCCTGAGGAATTGTTTCCAGTCTGTTTTGATTTGGTTCCTTCCCAGCTTTCCTGTGACATGGCAGCAAAATCTGTTTATAGTGAAAACTACCTTCAAAGGACATTTTCAATGTAGGCTGTAACCCTCTCCCTGGGAGAGCCAGGCAGGTTCATTGTTCTGCTGTCATGTTTCCTTTCCTTTGGTTTCTCAAGTCTTTTCTCCCTTGTTTCCCCCCTTGGGAACAGTAGGGATATTTCACACATCCCCCTTGTTCAGAAGAAGCAGCTTGTGGCAAGATTAGAGGAGATTTAGAATGGTCAGATGTCTGCTAATTGGAAAGAGTTTGGGCTCTTTATAAACCCTTTTCTCTCAGAAGTGTTTTTTCTTTGACCTAACTGATTGTACCCTATTTCACTCACAAGATGTGGCAAAAAGGCCCTCCTGTTCTGCTGCTGTACTTCCAATAGCACTGTTCTGCATGCCACAGAAAGGTCAGGCATGAATTTCTAATATAAGAAGCAAGGAAGACCCCAACTATACACATGGTGCTCCTTCAATAGCACAAAGGTGCTGGTGAAGACATAGCCCATCATTCCCTTCTGGCTTGTTCACTTCAGCCCAAGACAGAAACATTTACGTTTTGGATCAGAAGGAAACTGATGCCTTGGGCTGCAGTAAAGGGCAGTGATGGTAAGTGTGTGATCTGGCACAGAAGAGGGAAGCACTGCTCCTCTCTCCATCCCTGCACTCAGCCCTCCATATGTCAACTGATCACATCTCCACAGAGGTGGTCTGGAGGCGGGATAAACACACCTCTCCCAAACACAAAAGGATCCATACCTCCCTCTTCTTCCTCCCTGTCCTCCTGTGCATCCAGTCCCTGCCCTCCCTCCCTGCTCCCTTCCTTGCACTGCCTGTCTGTATGGAAAGTTATTGCCAAACTAGTGTCCCAGATGTTTGATTACATTTCTTGGTGAACTTGATACAAGAGATATGAAAAAGTAATTTGAATAGGGAGCCCAGAAGGAAAAGCCTACATATTAAGAATTCCTGGCTTCAACTAGAGCAGGAAACATTTGTAAGCCCAGAGAGCATTCACCTCTATGGGCTTGTATGTTATCTTTAAAAGTCTAGTACCTAACCAGATTTTCCAGCTTCATGAATACACAGTGCATAAAACTTTTGATAATCAGGGTTGATGTAGTCCTAGACAACTGAAATACATCAGGAGCTCAGAGGAAAACAAGCTTGGTTCTGACAAAAGAAGGACTCTCCTATTAATGAGCAAAAACCCCAACCCCAAACAGTACAGATCTCTAGTCAAATTTTCAGAAAGCTTCTGCCATGCATGCTCAAGCAGATCATCCATGTCCTCCAAGCCAACCTGCACACTTGTGCACACAGGCAGAGCTTCTGAGCAGGTAGGTCCTATGGGCACAGGAGAGGAATTCAACCCACAGCAAAGCTATTAGCACCTTGCAGCCATGTGCACAAGTGACTGTGAGCCCAGATGGGAAGTGTTATTTGAATGAAGCCTCTGTAGGGAAATGACACAGGCAAAAAACAGCAGCTGGGGTGCACTACAGTAATAGACTTTTACCAGCAAGCTTTTATAACAGCTATTGGAAATGAGGGGCCAAACAGAAAACAGCCTGGTGATGTACATGTACTTGGGACATAATGTTCCCAAGGTTGAATCCCATCAAAGCCAAGCTGGAAAATAAGCAGTATGTGACTGTGGAGAGCCACAGACTGGGAAAATCTCCCAACCATTGCTTTGTGTCTGCCACACAAACAGGCTGTTGGACAGGGGCCTCTTCCTGCCCTTCACTGCTGTTACTACAACATAACGTAACCCACCTACACCAGGCAACAGCTTACAGTCACTCTTGTGGGTCCATTCTCATTTTACACCCAAAGTGAATTTGGGCAGACTAGTTGCCTTCATCATGAAAGGGCAGTTAGAGGAATAAATATGCTGCTCTGATTAATTCAGGTGAGATAACTACAACACTTTAAATTCACACTCCATTTTTATTTTGCAGCTCCTTTCTTTGATCAGATAAACCCAATGGATTCTCGAGTGCTATTCAGAAATACACAGGCATGTCTGACTGGAGCCATCTGTTTTCAGACTGAGGAGGACAGCCTGGCTTCTGGTCATATTTGGATGTTTCTTTGCAGCCACATGGAAGAAAAATTGCTCTAAACTGGAAATTTCAACTTGGGGAAGCAGCTGCAGAGGTCTCAGAGGCTGGTCTAAGAGGTGAGTGAACACCCCGGGCTGAGCAGTGCTGCTGGGTGGGCTGTGCAGCAGCTATGCCTATGGAGACAGAGAGAACAGGAACAGACTTGGAAACGGGCCGTGGGCACTGGTGCTAAACTGTGTGTACATAGCACCTTGGGAACGCTCTGGAGGAAGGAAGTGCATAGCAGGCTAATACAATCTGCAGTCCTGGCACAAGGCTGCAGAGCACGTGGGACTGAGTGAGGGCTGGTGGTGAGGGTGGAAGTGGGTACAACGTTTCAAAACCTACATACATTCAAAATCTTTCTCACTGTAGCTGCGACTTTGCTTCTCCAGATTGCTTGATGCTGACTTGCTTATGAGGTCCCCAAATCTCTCGATTGACAAAGTCTTATCCAAGTCCTCATCGTCCTCGGCACCAGCGGAGGCTTTCTCTGCATGATCTCTGCCCTGCACAGAAACCACCAGGTAAGAATCAAACACGGCAGACCCCTAAAGCCCTCTGGATCCTCCTGCCTTGCCAATAGTGCTGGCTTGCTAAGGAGCCGCAGGCTCCGCACAACAGGCCTGGGGCATAATTTCTCTCATAGAGACATAGCTCTGCTCAAAACCAAGTGCCAGAACAGACCAGCAAGCTCCAAGGCACACTCTGCAGGGATACCTTAGTGGTCCTCTACACCTCTCTAGAGTGGCAGGTATCAACGGACTATGCCAGTGCCTGTCTTTCCTACTAGAGGAAATGCGTAGCTTTTCTTTGGCTGGAATATTTCTCTCCTCACATTTAACTGCTGCCCTCTGGTCTTCCCTTTGCCAGTCTGTCATCTCTCTCACTCTTGGATCTCCTCTATATTTCCACTTGGGAAGTAGCATCCCTGCTCTGGTGAGCTGTCCTTGGGTTAGTGACCACCCCGTGCCTCCCCACCTCCTCTCCACAGACCTAGGGACTCCCTGTTCCCCTTGGATGCTTTCTTCAGGCTTTTCTGCCCATTTGGGAACTTCTCTTCCTTATGCTGGTGCAAATGCCCTCAGATGAGCATTACCAAGTGTCCCCTGGCCTTTCTTTCTTTCTCCTGAGCAGCTGCAGCTGGTAAAATTTTCCGTCAATATAGCCGAAATGCCAGCGTGGAGCTGTTGTGGACTCCCGTGTTTCCATGGAAACAGGAGGAGGCCCAACTGTGACAAATCTGCTAGGCAGAAAGAGGGACCAAGGCAGCTTTAGCCAAGAGATCTCTCTCCTTGCATCCCCCAGCTGTTCTTAGCTGTGGCCTAGGAGCAGCTTTTTATCTATGGGTGAGACTGCTTCTCCTCTCACCTTAGCACAGGTGTCCCAAGCCCAGCCTAAATGGGGGTAGTTTATTTTCAAGCTGCTCAGCTCCTCCTGCTACTTGCATATCCTACCTAATGGCAGGTAAAGGCACAGGGACCTCCCAGAGCAACCTCTGGCCTTTTCTGGGCCACAGTTTGCTGTCTGCATGGAGGGGATACAGGCACCCTTTGTGCAGATCTGGCCCTGCTAAACACAGGCCGTGTCTCGTACTGCAGCACGCTGCCAGGATACCAGTCCCGCTCTCAGCCGGCAGGAGCACAGTCCCCGGGGAAGAGAAGGCCCTACTGCTGCTGGATTCCCACCTCACCTGCTGCAAGTCGATGAAGACATCTCCTACACGAGGGGACTCTCCAGCTGCCATTTTGGTTCAGGACCTAAGGGCCTGGGCAAAATATCAACCTTTCTCTTTCACCGGTAGGCACCCAGCAAACCTGGAGAGTGGCATAACCTGTGGAGAGAGGGCAGGACAAGGGAATGTCGTGGGAGACTGCTGGCCACTGCCCTCAACCCCCTGGCTCCTGATCCAGAGGTCACCTCACCAGCCCTTGGAAAGCCTACCCAGCATCACTAGGACAGGCCTGTTCCCAGCAGTGTGCAGGGGCAAGTGGCCCAGCCCATGCTGCTTTAGGCACCAGCTCCAACTGATCAGGGAGAGGTGGGATCCTGTCCTTCTCTGAAAGGTCAGAGGGGCCAGTGGAGACAGCAGGTATACATAGCTCCTGCATGGGCTGTGCGAGAGAAAGAAAAGCTTCCTGCTCAGCCACCCCTATAGCAGCACGTCTGTGCAAAGCCAGGGTGTGACTGACCACCAGGGAAAGAAAAAGTCAGAGAGATCACGTGCTGGGAGTACATGCCAGGAGCAGGCAGCAGAGTGGTCCTGTGGCACCTAGCCTTGATTGGGCAGATCCCAAAAAAGGCCAGAAGAAACTTCAGAGAGAGCTAGGCAGACCACAGAGATAGCACAAGGACAAACAGTTCATTCAAATGCCACACACAAAACAACACATATTATAGGCAAAGAGGCCAGTGTTCAGGCTGCAGATCTGCGTGCTATCAGCCCTGGCAGGGCTCAGGGACACACAGGACCCTCAGGGCAGCACAAAGGAACAATCTGCTCAATATCCAACTACAGGTGAGGAAGGCAAAGAGGTGCCATGCTTGACAAGGAGTGGGATACAGACTAATACAGAAACACCCCTAGTCATACCATCTACAGCACCAGCACAGCCTAAGCAGCAAGGGCTGCACCCCAGGAAGAACTGGAGATGGTACAGAGACTGGCACTGGGAAGATACCAACCTCCAAAAACTCATCTGAAACAGAGAAGATGTAAACACATACACAGTGCTTTGGGCACAGGAAGAAGCAAAGTGTCCTCAGCTCACAGCACAAGGAAAAGGTCATTCATTAAACCAACAAGGGTAGAATACAAATTAATTCAAAACTGGCAAAAGAAAACATTTTTTTTTCAGTGATGTCATCAAGGAGCAAAAAACTGCGAAGTCAGAGGATAGCTTGGCCATCTCTCTGGCAATGCATTGTATTTATGACAAGGAAAATTAAGAGAAGTTAAACCCATCTTTCAGAACAAGCTATTCTCCAGCTATGAAAGCTTTGGAGTATTATAGTCTGTGTCCTGGCTGTCTGCTGAGGGGTTTCTTACTATCTCATCTGAGGTACCTAGAATGGGAGACTGTTCAAAACAGGTGACTAAAACACTTAAAAGACTGTCTAAGAATGACACCAGTAAGGCCACTTCATCATCCCTTCTATCTTTGAAGATCTCCAGACGGTCTACAGTCTGCTTACTCTGCCTACCTGAAGAACTTATTCAAACCAAAAATCCCAGGGCCATCTGTAAGGCAAGTTTTTGAGGAGCTAATCTGACCACTGATGAAAGATGCTCTTTTGGTCCATCTTCCTAATTATCAGGAACAAGGCAAAATGTAATGGAAAAACCCCTGAAACACACCTCATTGGACTCATCACTAATTTCATCCTCAGTAAGACCTCAATTGCTCAAGAGAAGTAGGCTGCCAAGATAGACATCTAAACAGCAAATGCAGCATCCAGGCCATAAGGTACAAGGCAGAAAAGAATTAAAATACCCAATCCATGCTGTAGATCTTATGCTGTAATCTTCAACTTCAAAACCTGTTTTCCAAGAAAAATAGAGCAAAAAGGTTCCAAGCGATAGCACAAAAAAATGAGAAAGGTCTGGAAATCATCTGCAAGCAGAGGCTGAGTTGCCTTTTAGTAGGAGACATGATAGAGAAAAGGTTAATACAGGCTTTTTTTTTTTTTTTTCATTTAATTCAAAAAGAGGGTATAATTCCATGAAAACAAACAGCAGTACATTTGAAATTGAAGGCAGAGAACATTTTATTCCAGTGGGAAGAGCTGGCAGGGGAACCTCACTTTGCAGGGCTATGGCATTACCACTGTTAAAGAAAGGATTAGACATTTTTAAGGAACAGAACATTGACAGCTACAGACTGCCTGTAAAAACGTGTTGCAAGCACTATAACTTAGGGAGTAAAACGATAATGGAGCTTTGGACGGCAGATCCTGTAGAGACAGAATCCCTAAAACCTAGCAAAACTGTAAAGGTAATTTAACAAAAGAAATGCTAATACGCAGCTTCACCTCTGTGCCACTAACATGCCTTGTGGGGCCTTTGAAGTAAACTAAAAACTATCAACAGTGGTGTGAAGCAATGTGCTTTATTTTCAATCAACCTTAGGTATGTCTGGAGTAAGGCAGAGGCTCCAGGGGCATTTTGTGGGGAGGAAACCCACATCCTGGTGAACTCCTGAGTGCCTAAATTAAGTTAAATGGGAGGGAAAATCCAGCACTTAGTCTGGGAGGGAAAATCTATAACTTAGTATTTCTTTACCCATGAAAGCAGCAAATTCAGAATTATGCTGAAGCTATCACTCTAATGAGGCTGAACAGCTAAAAGCCAGACAGTTCTAGTAGCAGTAAGAGAGCCCTGGGGACTTGCTTTGAAATTTCAGAGGGACTGGGAGATACCCACAGGGTTTCCATCAATGCCCCACTCACCACCCTGTGAAAGCAGGATGCAATGTGTGGGCATTCCAAGCCGGCAGGACTTGGGCCCCAGCTGTCGGAAGGCTCTGACGCTTTGGGAATGAGAGAGGGGTGAGGATGAGAGGTCTGTTCTCCAATTCTAACCCTACCAGCTCTCCTGTTTCCGAAGAATGGAAAGCTCACAGCCTGAAAGCACTGGTGCTCCCCTTCAGTACACTGACGGCCAGCCACGGCCACTAGAGGCCACTTGCCCCTTACTCTGTGCCACCTCTGGAAGAAGGCAGGATGGACACCTACTGGATACGGCCTGGCATTTTTATCACCCTCAACAGATGGAGTTCAGAGAAGAGCAAAAAAAAAAAAAACTGCCAGTGGGCCAGAGGGATTGATTTATAAGGAAAGGTTAGGAGCTAATTTTGTCTAGCACAATATGGGATGACTAAGATGGGGAGGGGACAAACCAGCAGTCTGGAAAGATCTCAAGGGTATAAAATGCAACTAAAGATTATTTTTTGTCAGGCAGCCCTGCGTAAAGAGACTTGGGAATGGGTTAAAATTTAAAATAGAAACTTGAAAGGAGTATCAGGGAGAATTCTGCTAATAAGCACCATGCTGAAGTGCCCAGCCTGCTGGCATCACTGGCTGGGTTGCGATAAGAAGAGGACAAGAGAAAACGGGAAACTAAAAAAATAAACACCACTAAAGAAAAGCTGATACCTTCATCCTACTGTATCTCCTGGTTATGGGGAGTACGTGATTCAGCATTCCCACTAGACGTAATTTTCAGTAATAGAAGCGTCATGCCAGCAGGCCAGATTCGAAGGGAGGCCAGAAAAATCCACAGCCTGCCAACCTGTGTGCACTCACACAGCCCTACTCTCTCCATAAGCACATCAGTAAACAGAACTGGCTCCCATAAATCACCATACTTTGTACTGACCATCATACTGACCATCTAGGCTTTAATAGACTCTGAAGGAAAATGAACAGGCATGTCCCTGAAATACTGGCAGCTACAGCATCCCCCACATGTTGTTCAGAGGGACTCCAGCGGGCCTCCGTCTTACCTCCAAAGGCTGCTTCACAGTGCCAGTGCTTCCCTATTTTGCTGAGAAAAACACGATCTGGCACATCTTTGAGGGCCGAGGGGAGCAGTTCACATTGTCCCTTTTCACTAGAGAGGAGTCAGTAATGCTACAGGCAGGCTGCCTCAGCTCCGTGGGCAAGGGGCTGCATGGACACAGCCATCAGGTCCCACATCCATCTCCACAGCTCTTCCTTAATCCCTTGGCCATCGGCTGAGAATAATTTAGCTGTGGAGTGTCTAGACTAGGAGTGGATATTAAGATAGGGATAAAGCCACAGGAGCAAAGCTGGTTTGAGGATAGGGGAGGAGAAGGGACTCTTCCTGATAGATACAGACAGGAAGAGCTCACAAAGGAGAAGGATTAGAGGCCTTGGAAGATTTTCATGGAAAGACATACTGATCTGTATGTGCCTGTCCATGCAGGAAAGGAGCAAGAGGGGTGCTGCTGCATACATCAAAGCATTTGGATGCTACTGTGACACTCACAACCTCAAAGCCAAACGAAACAGGAGTGGGCTGCGCAGCCCCTACCTCTCTTCTGCCGTGGCCGAGGAACAGACACTCATACCAGAATGAAAAGGCAACACATGAGACAGTAAACACACAGTTTTCCAGTATGAAGGTTTTAACCTGTGGATCTCTCTGCCACATGACTATATTGAAATTTGTATTATTACACAAGTACTTTAGAAGGCTTAAATATTTCAATGAATCCTGTACTCCACTGAACAACCCTGGATGAACCATCACAGCCATTTACTCCTGAACCACTACTCTCGCTCACAACAGGCCCTTCACAGGGTATCGGACGGGACGGAGCTTGCACGGTCCACAGACACATAAACGAACACAGGTAACAAAATTCACTCCAGAACGAAGTGCCAGGACCAGACAGTAACAATAAGCCACCCCTCCACTGGACATACGGACGGCTCTGACAGAAACACGAACAGCCGGGGAAGGAAAGGGACACAGACAGGCACTGGGGTCACTGCAACACGTCCGTGCCGTGCTTTGCAAAGCCCTACGGAGCGGAGCGCGGGACAGCTCCACGCCGTGCCGCATCCAGCCCCGAGCACCGCGCTGCGTGCCGTGCCGTGCCCCCTGCCATGCACCGCCCCGCACCGTGCCATGCCATGCCATGCCATACACCATGCCCCGCACCGGCAGCCACCCGCACCGCGCCACGCACCGTGCAGCACCGGAGCGCCCCGCAGACGGGGCCGGGGCAGGGCAGCCAGGCGGGGCTGCCGCAGCCGGGGCAGCGCAGAGATAACCCACCCCCTCTTCGGCCCGTACCTCGCACCGCCGGAGCAGGAGAGCCGCCCGCCGCCGCGCCGCGCCCCGGCCCCGCCGCCGCG
>VYZT01034657.1:30829-56221 GCA_013400735.1 Pomatostomus ruficeps | reverse complement strand
CGGCGGCGGGACCGGCCGTGCCGGGGTCGCCTCGGCCTCTCCGCCGCAGATGGCGGCGGCGGAGACGCTGGTGCGCGGCCTGGCGCGGCTGCTGCAGGACGCCGGTGAGTGGCGGCCGCCACGGGCCTCGCCGGGCCGAGTCGTGTCACTGCCCCCGGTGTGCGGACACTCACAGCCCGGCCCGTCCTTCCCCTTTCCTGCAGGGGACCTCGTCGTGGACGGCTCCAGCACGCTGACGCTGCTCACCTCCACCCTGCAGCACCTCACGCAGGTTTTCGAGCAGCACCTGGGCTCCCGCAACCAGAACCGGGGCTTCGTGGCGCTGCCCTCGCACCCCGCCGAGACAGCCGCCATCCTCCAGGCGCAGTTTCTGTTCGACGTCCTGCAGAAGACTCACTCTCTGAAGGTCCGTACATACCGGGGCCGGGGGTGCTGCAGGGCCGGCCAGTGGAGGTGGCAGGCACAGCTTCAGAGCAACCTCTGGTGCCCACTGTCCCCGTCTGATGTGCAGGCTCCGTGGGTCTGGTGGCTCTCACAGGGCTCTTGCGTGGAGTCGTGGTTCACAAGGATAGTCTATACCTACTTATCTAAGATCAGCCATGCAACTCAGAGGAAAGTTTCTCGGAGTTAAAAACAGGGGCAGCAGGAGTTAATTATGTTCTGACCTTGGTAAGGTGTTGTCATTGTTGGGAAAATTATTATTTCCTGAAATGGTTGAGCAATTCAGGCAGTATCTGGCACCTGAGCACAGCTGAGTCCTCCCAGAGTGATGATTGATCCACCCAAGGCAGCAGAGCTGGGGAATTTGTGCAGAGGGGTCAGATGTTATACACACTCTGAGGCTGCTGCTTATTTCAGCAGCCTGGGCAGTGGTTCTGGTTGATCGGTTTCACAGCACGGGATATTTCTAGTAATGTATCCTCATTAATTTTAACAATAAAGGCTGTAGTAAAGAGTCTGTAATAAAGATAAAACTACAGATCAAGAAATTCTTCTGGAAGGCTTTTGAAAGGTGGCATGTGCTACGAGGCTGCACATGATTCTACTCAGCAATGGGGCACTGCTTGGAAGGTCAGTAGAGGTGAGAGGAGCCTGAAAGGGGAAAAGGAATTAGCCGCTGGTTGAGGTTCCACAGTGGGGCTCAAAAGGTATTATGGCTGAGTGCTAAAAGATGTGACTTCTTTAAAAACATGTTTTCCCTGTGAGAGTGGAGCAGTATCAGAATGTTGTTGGGAGGATTTTGTAACAGTGTTCTGAGTGTGGAGATTGGAGTGGGGCGCAGAGTCTGTGGAGAAACGTGGGTCTCCTGGCAGGAGGAGGCAGGGAGGGACACTGCAATCAGGAGGGTGTTGTGGTGAGTGCTCTTGTTAACTAGAAAATGTGGTCTCTCTGCAACAAGCCTTTAAAGAAGGGGAAGCTGCCCATTGGTGTCTGGTAACTGGTTTACTTGGAGAAACTAATAATTTATATCAGCCTGACAGATTTATAAGACAGTGGAGGGAGAGGAGATGATCAAGACACACAGCAAGAATGACATCTGAAATAAACTTTGCTAAAACTGATCGTTAGAGCTTTCCAGTGAAAGATTCCCGTACAAGTGCTCTTGTTCAATGTGCAGCATTAGCACTGACAGGCAGTGGGCAGTGATTCAGTCCTGCCGCGGCTGTAGCTGTGGAAGCAGCAGTGGTGATGAGGTCTTGGGATGTCTGTTCTGCACCTGATGAGTCACTTCTGTGTGAATGTATATGTAACTGACAGAGATGGTCTCTCTGGTTGTACTTTGCTGTCTACATTTGAAGTGGTTACTACTTCATTACTCACTTTCAATAGCAGCCAGAAATACTGTTTATGCACTGTCTGTAGAAAGCATAAGAAGGTGGTTTTAATAAGCAGCTTTATGGTACATGAACACAGCCTAAGTGCCCTGTGGTGAGAGGGCCTGTGGCTGTACTACAAGGTACAGAGAGGAGGTTTGCAGGCACCTCAGTATAACACTAACAGTGCCTTGGAGACTAACTCTGTTTTCTGTTGTATGTACCTGTGATTTGCCTTATTTGGCCTCTTGTAGTGAAATACACATGCATACCTCTGACCAGCGTGCTAGTTCCACTCAGTTGTTTGATAAACATACCTCCAACAGTTAGCTTTGTCTTTAGTAGATTTGCTAATTGTGACTGATGAGGAATCCAGCTGTCAGACGTCCCAGTGGCGCTGAAAGTGGTGAAGCTATGTGAGCAGGGGAGATGAAGAGGAGCTCCATGGACTGGCAGACCACACTTGCTAGCATGCTATTCTCTTTGACCTCTATTGTACTATGGAGCCAGGGAGACAGTGCCACTACCAGCACTGGGAGAGAGCTTCTAAGGGGTCACCCAAGCTGGAGGGACAGCCTGTTCAAGGTGCTACAGTTGGTGCATCAGGAAGGTGGTAATGCAGCACAAATCAAGCATGACATAAGACTTCTTTTCTCATTTCTCTAGCTTGTTCATGTTCCAAACTGTGTTTTGCAATCTGCTGTGAAGATCTTCCCTTTCAAGTCCCTCCGGCATCTGGAAGTAAGTATAGGTGGCAAGAGTGGTTTTGAGTCTTGCTGTTTGGGTTTTCTTGACTAGTTTTGGGGTTGCAGAATGCCTCTGCTCCTAAAATCTGGGTAGACTTTTGTGGCTTCCCTAGAAGGCTAAGACTAAATTCCTGCAACACTTGCTTGGGGTGAAACTTGAATCTGCTCCTCCACTGTAATATTTTGATGTATGTTGTTCTCACTTTCTCATCCCTGCTGCAGTTGAGGTCTGTCCCTCCACACTGCCTTCGGGGACTGCGATTTATCTATTCTCAGCTGGAATCTCTAACCTGTTGCAAATGTATCAGTACACTGGAGGTGAGTGTCTCTATACAGCTCGTGTGGTAAATTGCAAAAGAAAGGCTGTCTTGATCCTACAGCTCTTTACACAGGGAAGATTTAGGAGACAATGTTAGCCCTTTTATTCATCCATGTTGTGTATGGCTTTATCTCCCTTTCCCATTCTGGGGTCCTACTTCTGTCTCAAGCAGTGTTGAAGGATTCCCTGCGTGCACACACATGTGCTCTGTAGTCTTCTTTTTAGCTTCTTGAGAATTTCTGGCTGTAGACAACATTTGTGTCAGCTAGGTCTGACAACTCTGTGTATCTGGCTGTTTCCACATTCAAGGCCTGCAGCTAGTCAAGGTTTATTTTGTTGTACCTCAGCAGCCTCTTAAATTAGAGGTGATTGTTAGAGGAAATGCTGTGCCCCAGTATCTTACCTGCACTGCTGCCCAGCTCATTTCTGAGACATGAACGCAAGCTGCAGCCCTGGAGGACTGAGTAGCCTGGGATGTGCTGGCCATGGGCCTCTGGGCTTCTCTCTGGGACACGGAAGCTGATGTCTGCTGGGGAACAGGGGCTGATGGTAGGGAGTGCTTTGAGAGCTCTTTTGGTCTGTTAGAACACAAGTGTGGATCTTGCTTTTGTTTGAGGGAAGTCTGAAAATTGTTTTGTTAGTGTGAACCTTTATGCTCAGTGTTCTGAGCCTAAAAAACCTAACAGATTAGGTTAACTATTGCCACTTCAGTGTAGGAATAAGAGCATCTCCCCTTCTTTCTAAATATCTGGCCGTGGGATTCCCACCACCTCCAAATACTTGAGTTAGGGACATAAAAGTCACTGCCTCTCTAAGCAAGGCAAGGTCTGTAAAGCACAGTATGTCAGCTGCCTTCTAGACTAACTGTTCTCCTGTGTTCATCTGCTTTTACTGTAACAGCTAGTACTCACTAGGGAATGGCTCCTCTCTTCTTCCTAGGAAATAATTTCAGCATGTGGTGGAGATCTGAGCTGTGCTCTCCCATGGTTGGAACTGCAGACTGTGAACTTCAGCTATAACTCAATCACTGCCTTGGATGACTCACTGGTGAGTGGCACATCCTTCCCGTGTGGCTGAGGGGAAGAGAGGAGATGATCATAGCCAAGAGCCAGGCCCTCTGTTACTGCTGCTGCTAGGTCTGGGTGGGAAGAAGTGGGCAGTGTTAATTTTGCTGGCTTCTCCCAGCAGGAGAGGCTTTTCATGCTGTAACAGTTGTAAGATCTGATCTAGTATCTTTTTGTCCCTCAGCAATTATTGAATGCTCTGAGGGTCTTGGATTTGAGTCACAACAAGATCCAGGATTGTGAGCACTATTTAACAGTGAGTATTTTGGGCTGACCACCAGAGTTTGCTCCTATGCAGATGATACTGCTAAATTTCTGTAATTGTTGATATCAAGTTCCTATTACGTGAGGTATAATAAAAGAAATCACAGATATGGTGTGGCTTTAGAGCTAGTGCTTGCAGCCTGTAAACGTTTGTCCTGTATGTGCAGTCCAAGTGCCACTGAGGCGGAGAACGCAGTGCTGCTCACCTACTCTAAGACAGAGAGTTGGCTGTAGTTATCACTTGGCAGTCCAGCATGGCTGAGTGCTAAATGCAGTGATACACACAGGGTACTCTATGTACAGCCCCTCACAGAATGGGCACTCCACTGTGGCCAAGACTTTGCTGTAATCTGTGCAGCCAGTGAGAATTATGTAGCCAGGCGTGGGGTTGTAGAAAGTTACTGTTTAGTTTGTTCAAACTGCCAGTAGCATTTACTTCCTGCTCTCAGAAATCTGTCAGTTACTCTAGAAAAGGGGTAGTCTATCACAATGGCACATGTGTTTCTGGGAAATGGCAATGAAATCCATGCTTTGCTGGGCTAGATCTGCTTCTTTGAAGCAAAGCTATGAAATAGCTTTTCATGGAGTTGGTGGGGCTCACGAGGGCTCATTCACCATCATCTTTACAAAGGTAAGAAAGAGTTTCTTTTGGTAGTTCACTCCTTTTGCTGGGACAGGATGTCCGGTCCTTTCCTGTGCTCCGTGGAAGTTGGTGAGGAAAGAGAAAGGTGCTCCTGGCAAATTCTATAAAGCAGTTAGATGATGCTGATCACCCCTAAACAAACCAGTCCCAATGTGAACATTGAATTCTTCCTGCAGAAACAGTCTGAAGAACTCACTTGTTGGTTTACCTAGTTGAGATCAAAAAAATGGTGGAAGCTTGTGCCTTGTCTTGAGTTCAGCGCCAGGCTTTGAGCTAAGGTCTCAACTGATCCAATGCTGCTCTTCTTTCTGAACAGACCCCTACAGAACTAGAGTACCTCAATCTGGCGTACAACTTCCTGTCCAAGGTGCCAAACCTTGGCATCTTCAGCCGATCCAAGCTGGTGACTCTGATTCTGCGCAACAATGAGCTCGACAACATTAATGGTGAGCCCACAAGGGAGGAGCATTTCTGAGTTTGAAGCCTTCCTGTCGTCCTTGAGAATGAACAGAACTTGAAATCTTGGGCACAACTATTTTTACTAGGGTTCAGTTTTGGGGGAGGTTCCTAAGTTATGTCTTCTAGCGTGCTGATGTCTCCTTGCTTTGTTCACAGGGGTGGAACAGCTTGTGAATCTGCAGCACCTGGATGTGGCCTATAACCTGCTGCTGGGACATGCTCAGTTGGCACCATTGTCTACTCTGCACTATTTAAAAAAAGTAAGCATAAAGCCTAATGAGTTGGTAGATTAGGTATTTCATGGTCAGGGTGTGCAAGATGGAGATTTTGTGGTAACAAGAGAGTTTTGAAAGATAAGTTCAACTCTTAAGCATTTAATTTTATTGCAGGAAACTGATGGGGGAGTCTTAAGACACCTGTGTTTCAGCCTTCATTTTTAGTGACCCTTGCTCAAGCTAATCTTTTTTCATATATTCATCCCAACTTCCTTGCCTGTCCTTTCTGATTTTAACACTGTCAAGTTCAGTAAAGATCCTCCCATAATCCTGTTGTGGATTTGTGTGTTCAGAGTAGTCTGAAGGAGGAGCACTGCAGTCCCTAGAGTGCTTGTGAAAGAAGATCATAGAATCAAAGAGTGGTTTCAGTTGGTAGGGACCTTAAAGATCTAGTTCCAACTCCCCTGCCATGGGCAGGGACACACCTCCCGCTAGACCAGGTTGCTCAAAGCCACATCCAATCTGGCCTTGAACACCTCCAGGGCTGGGGCATTTACAGTTTTTCTGGGCCTGCAAAGGACTGCCCTTTCAACACTTCTCAGAGTCAGTACTGAAAAAGCTCATAATGATATAGGTCATGAGTAGGAGGTACTTTAATAACCTTCTCTGTTTGCTGAACTAATTTCAGAAGCATTGTAAAACCTTAGTCCTCTCGTGGCTTGATAATTGTTCCACTGCAAAAATATTTCTTGAAGCAGAGAGAAATACTGGAGCCTGCAGGCAGGATAGATTGGGGTGTAGAATATTGTTTCTAGTAACAGTTTGTCTGTTTCCCCCACCCAGCTGCATTTGGAGGGAAACCCAATATGGTTCCATCAAAATCACCGATCTGCAACCCTTGCCCATGTGTCTCCCAGGGCAGCCTTCTCCAATGTGAGTATTAGCCACACGCCTTCTGCTCCCGCTGTTGAAGGCATAGGGTGTTCTAACACCCTCAAATGAGGGGAAAGAATGTTGCAGATTTATTCCAGTTGTGTAACAGTGGTGATTGGTTTGTGGTTACCTTTTTTTTTCCCTGTGGTTGCATAGTTTAACCTTACATTTTTATGTGGTGTACTGGCCAGGACAGAGTTGAATACTGATCTCAGGTTTGCAATACCTCAGATCTTAATATCTCTTCACTGTCTACTTCTTCAGTTTTGCTCACTGATGGAACTTTACTCTGTTCCTGCTAGATAGTAACAAGGTAGCTGGATTGTGGAAAGAAGGAACTCACCGTCTTGGTGCACCTTACCTAAGTATGTGCTTCTTTGGCAGCCATGGCCACCTCTTTGTCCCCATCACTCTGCTATCAGCTAGGTGTCACCACTGTTCCCTTGCACTCTGGTGCTTAGGTCAGTTCTTGGTAATCTGATTTCAAATAAAGAAGCCAGCAAAGCCAGTGTTCTGGCAATTTAGCAAAATTAATTTACGTGCTAAGGGTCAAAGGTGTTCCAGAGCTGGTCTGCCCTTCATATTAGTTGCAAATTGCTAGATTCATTGTCTTCAAACTGCATCTTGGAAAAAGTTTTCACTGAGCTCAAGTTACTGGAAGCTATGTGGGTTTAGGCTGGAAGTAGGATACAGGCTTTGAGGTGAAAGTGAATACCTTTCAAAACAATTTGAGTTGTTGTAGAATAATCTATTGTACCTCTTCCGCGAACTGTCTTGGATACGTTTCTGGAAGTTATAAAGTCTGTAAACAGGAAAAACACAACGGTCCCTTCTGGTCTTATACGCTATTAAGTCAGGTAGCTACTACTAAAGGAGTGGTGGATAGGCAGGATTGTTTCTTTGCAGTTTTTTGCCAGGGATCCCAATCCTAGGGTGGCCTGAAGGGGAGTAGGAGTCAGCAGAAGTTGTCCTGAGTATGTTCCAGCCAAATGGAATCTGACTGCAAATGGGTCTCTAATTACAGTTCTTCTTGGATGGGGAGCCACTCTCTTCCTCAGACTTAATGGTAAGTATAATTGTTAAAAACTGATCTTACTGGATTTGGGACTGGGAACTCTGTCAGGTTTTTACATTGTCATGTGTCCTATTAAATCTTTATGGGCTACCTTGACTTTGACACAGTTCATTTTGTCTCAGTTCATGCTGATTGCTAGCAATTGTTGGAACTGGCCAGTGTAACTTATTCTGGCTTATGTAGCCTTGCAGGACTTGCAGCCTTGCCTGTTTCCTCTTCAGGTACTGTATGGTACTTGACACTTGACCTACATGTCAGCAAAACAGTTACCAGTTTCCCATCTACTATTTATAAGAAAATCAGAGATTGAGTTAAATCAGAGTAGTTGTGATAAACAATCCAACCAGCCAGGTAGGATCTGTGGTCAGTGCTTTGACTGAAATGGTGAAATTTGGGGTGAGGAGCAGGAAAGTTGTCAGCCTGAGTTGTGGCTTGGTTACTTTGTCTGCCCTTTGCACTGAGCCAGCAATATTCTCTTCTTCTTACTGTAGCACCTTCCAAGACTTGTGCAAAGTGTGTCCCAGTCCATTCACACTTCAACCTCAGAGAAGACTGCACCAGACTGCAGCGCTCTGGAGAGCTCCTGTGCTGCAGACTTCAGTGACAGTCAGTCCCCAGCTGAGAATGTGGCTGTCAGGCTCCCTCGGAAGAAAAGCAAGGTCTGGGACTAACAGAGCTTCTTAGCCATGTAGCTGGCATGTTGGGTGAAGGGGATGCTTTGACATGAAAGCCTCGTGCAGTGAGATGTGGTCTGGTACTGACTGTGTGGTTAGTGAGCCTCTACACTGTTGTGTATTAGGAACAGGCTGGGTTTATTATCAGTCTTGATATACTTTGACAAGTGTTTCATGGTGTGTTTCTACACTGTAACAGCTATAACCCTTCAGCTTGGCAGAGCCCCTCATCAGGTGCTGTTTTCATTGTTCTAGTTCCTCAAAACTACTTTTATCCTGTTTTTTTTCAGGGAAAAGTCAAAGTGCGCAGAGCAAGTATTTCAGAGCCAAGTGACACAGAACATGAGCCCCAGGCATTACCCTTCTCTGCTGGTGAGGCTTGTTGTCTTCCTCAATAACACAGCAGCTAAACGGCTCGCAGTAAGAGGAGTGCTTTGGCCTAGTGACTACTTTCATACTTCCCAAGATTTCTCTCTGCAGGTCTGGTCCTAGAGCATCAGAAGGAGATGAAGCGCTTGGCCAGCTTCAGAGATTGCTTTGGTGCTGACTGGCTGCAGTACAAGAGACACTTGGAGGAGCATGACCAAGTGCCTGTCATGTCCCGCAGCCATTCTGCAGATGAGATCACAGGCAGACCTGCTGCAATGGACTTGCAGAGTGAGAGCTCTGACCCAGAGCAAGAAAAGCCCCATGTATCCCAGGAAGGATCCTCTCCTCCTTTGGATGACACTGCAAAGGAGGAAGAGCCTGAAGTACAGCTGGATGAGCCTGTGGAAAGCGAACAGAGAGGAGAAGAGGAGGCAGATGAGCTAGTGCTTGGAGAGGAAGAAGAGGAGAACACAGAAGGTAAACAGGCCCATTCACTGCTATGTTTGTGGGCTTGGGTGACAACAGAATGTATGAATCAAATGTGATTTATCTCTGAAGCTGTATTGTGATGCCCAGTATTGTGGGAATTCTAAGGACCTGGGTCCAGCAGGACTGAAGGTCTGCTGCATGTATTGACCTGTACTGTGTCTTGTTTGGCAGTGGACCTGTGTCAGCCAGTGCTCGTGAGCCAAATAGAAGGTGAAGGGGACCCAGAGCCAGACTGGATCTTCCTGCGAGTCACAGCTAAGCATGTGATTGAGGTGGAACTGAAGGCTGCCAGAGTCCTCCACAAGCTGGAGCTGAAATGCCTGCAGAATGTGGAGACCTCTGAGTTGACTTGGAAGAGGATGGTGAGTTACACTTCTCTGTGAGCCTTTGTCATCTTACTCCTTGTGTGTGCCAGCATTCTGGATTTGGGCTCATGTCGAGAAAGCTGCAGGTGTTTTTCTAGCTCCTGTAAAGCCTGATTGATTGAGCATCTCTTCCACCTAATGCGTATGTATCTAATGGCATCTGTATTGCTTAGACTATCTGTGATAATGCAGCAGAAGCCAGCATCAAATCTATTCCAAAGCTGGAATTAAAAGACAATGGCTGGACTTGTTCCAGTGTGGAGGAATGAGAGACTTCTCAAGAGGAACTTAAATGAAATGGAGACCTCCTTCCCATCCATTCTTCACTGGGACATCACCCTGGCCTTGGAGGACTGTGTGTGGATTGCATTGTTTCTAGACCAGCACGGAGCCTAGTGTGATGTTTAAAAAGCTCCTGGCAGCTCAGTAGGCAGTTTGCCACCTGCTCTAGGTGCACACTTTAGCATTACCAGCCCTATTTGGCATTTGTGGTTCTTTAGAAAGGGAGTTTGAAAATCAATTTTTCCTTGTGGTAGGATTTTAACATTCGGTCTGTATACAGACATGTTCACAGGTTTCTCTAATACTGTTTTCTGTAAAAGCTCCAACTCATTTTAAAACCCTGCCCTTTTATCTTTTTGAATGTTTCTGGCTGGATATTCTTCTGAAATACCCTCATGAAAAGGTGTTTTGTTTGAAATGCTTTGTTTTAGACCTTGAAAGTTACTATTGTAAGTTTCAAGCACTCAACGAAACTGTTGTCAGCACTCATTAGCTTTATATTTATTTTTTTCTGCCCATTTTACCAGACTCCCAAATGCTATGAGCTGTGGAAGGCTGCTTATGAGCACTAAACTAAATGCTTGTATGGCCACGTTTCAGCTGTTGCCAAACTAATGTAGTCTGTGAAAGCTTCTCCCTCATCCTAGAGCAGGTGTTTTCTGTCTCCTGCAGGACCTGGAGCGAGTTTTCCCTGTCCTCACGTTGCACTTCAGCTACATTCGCAAGGACCGGCAGAAGCGCAAATATGTGGTGCTTGACAACTGCCCCGAGCAGTGTCTGCAGGTGAGGGAGGCTTCGGGAGGGGGCAGTGTTACTGCAAGACACTGAATTCTTCCAGCCAGCGGAGGACTGCTCTTCTCAGAGCACAGGAACACCTGCTGCCCATGTCTGGCTTGTCAGGATTTCTTCTTCTGCACAGATGACCTGTGGAGGGCCCCATGAGCTTAGCCATGGGCAGTGGAGCTCCTGTAGCATAAAGGGTGCTCTCAAGAAGAGAATCTTGCAGTTTTCTCCATCTTGGAGTGAAAATTTTGTAGTCAAGCTAGTGATTACTTGTTGTTCATGTGCAATGTAATGTTTCATGGGTGCTGAGTGATGTGCTGGCCTGTGCTTGGCCCTCTGGACAGTGAGTGTCAGTGCTGTGTCCACACAGCTGCTGTAGGGACTCTGGTCTCTAATCTAAGCATTTTTCTCAAGATACCATTTAAGTACATTTAAACAAGTTTTTAGAGGACAGACACAAATAGATGGGACCTTTGAGATCAGAGTTCCGGGGGGAGCCTGTCAGTATGTAGCTATCAGGCACAGACCTGCAAAAGCAGGTTGTCTTGGTCTTCTGCAGTGAAGCTCCATGCCCTTGGCAAGTCTTGCACAGCTGGGAAATGTTCCTGCACCCCATACACTCTGAAATGCTGTAGTGAGGCATGTGAAAACAATCATAGCTGCCTAATAGCATCTTTTTCCCTGTGCTGCTACTTTTAGTGTGTCCTTGAAGTGTTGTCCCCAGCTGTTGAAGAGAATCGGCGAAATCAGGACCAAGAGAAGGGATCCATGAAGCTCCAGTGCCTGAAATGCAAACAGGAGTTTTCGCAGTCCTTGGCCCCCTGGCATCAAGGTTCCTATCCTTCAGAGGTTAGGAATCTGGAGACTCTAGTTGCCTCTGATCAAGGTAGGCTGTAGTGCCCAGGAGAAGGATGTTTGTTAATACCCAGTCAGACTTCCAGAGTGGCAGCTGTGGTGCTGAGCATGGAATGTGTAGGAGAAGGTGATTTGTTAGCTGTACTGGAATTAAAACCTATTGTAGGATGAACTCTCACTTGGCCTACTTGAACTGGGAAGAGCCTGCCTTGTTTTCTAGCAGGAATAAGCCACTGGTTTAAGGTTAAGCAAACAACATTCCTGTTCTGGGTGGCCTGGAGGAACATAGGGGTGCTGGAAACTGGAGTCTGGGAGAGGACTTAAAGGTCATGTAGTCAGTTCTGCCACAGACTTTATTTGTTCTAAAGAGCTTTTGCTAACGGAAGCTTCCAGGGAATCCGCATCAGTATTTCAGGTAAAACTTTGGCTGTTAGACATCAGAAAAACAACCAGAACCCTAACCTAAGTCTCCCAGTCTGTGATCTTAAGCCTGCTCTCACTGCCACTCTGGGGGAGCAATTTATTCCTTTCTTTGTATTTGAGGGCCATTGTTCTCCCCCTTTTCTTGGCTTCCTGGCTTCCGTCCTCTAGACTAAATAAGCTCAACTTTCTAGATAATTTACTTGTCAGTCATATCTCATACATTCAGTTTCTTGCTGGCCTTTATACTCTTTCCCATTTGTGCACATTTTTCTTTGGGTGTTTAAAACTAGATGTGGTATTTTGTCCAAGATGTGGCTAGTGCTGAATAGGCATTTTCTGATTGCTGTGTTTCTGATGCTCAGTTTATATTTGAAGTGGGGAGTGCCTAAGCTTAGAAGATGGTGTTTGATGAAGTATCCTGGGATTGAAGTACTGCAGTGAACACAGAAGTGCTGTCCTGGCTGCAGCACTTTCCTCCACCCCAGGACACTTTCTTCTCCCTGCCAGAGTAGTGGGAGTCCCATGATCCAGCTGGGAGTCTGTTCTGGTGTGGGTGAAAGGACCAACAGGAATCAGAGTCAGGAGGGATGAGGACATCTGGGGAAGGGACACAGCTGGGGATGGAGGTGGCTAAGCAAGATTGGACTGACTGGTCATGAGCTTTGGCTTCAGAAGTTACATGAGTACTTGGAGATGTGAAGTGGAGGAAAATCATGAGCCAAAGCCCTGATGCAGTTTCAGTTGCAACCACAGCACATACGGGTCACCCTAAAGCTGAGCAGAACTATTTCATGTGGCATTGATCCAGAATCTCTTGTTGATTTGTGAGGGGAGGTATGTAGGATATGATTCTGAACAAAGTTGCTCATCAAGCTGCTCAAGTCAGACTGTAACTATTCTCTACCTTGAAAAGGGAGGATTTGTGGTTTGCAGAGGAGGTGGGGAAAGTAAAATCTTGCTGGGGAGAGCTGTTCTGGCTTTTCTTTATACCTCACAAAATCTTTCACAGGTCTTGCAGCAGCTGGTGAGCCCATAGCTTGTCCCAGTTGTTCCAGTGACCATGTGGTCATTCTGCCTTCAGAGGAGTGCTCCAGCACACCTCTGCCGCCTGGTGCTGACAGCACGAGTGAGGACCTGTCAGACTCTGTGCTGGAGGGAGGCAGCCAGCAGGAGGCCCCAGAGGAAACATCTGTCCTGGCGAGTGAGAGCGGGAAGTTCTACATTAGCAGGGAGGACAGCTCGGAGATGGATACCAGCAACGGCATTCTGGTGCCAGAGCTGAGCATTGAGCCCAATGGCACTCTTCATCCCACCTCCCATGGATCAGATGGCAGCTGTGGGAAGGAGCAGGGCATGAAGAGCCAGTACTTGTCCCTCAGCCACACAGACACCAGTGGGGGCAGCCTGATGGGAAGCTACCGTTACGGTGTTTCTCGGGGGCCCACTCCTTCCCTGCCCTCTTTGAACTACGAGTCTGAGGAAACATGGAATCTCAGTCCCTGTGAGTATGAGGAAGCTGTGCAGGGTTTAGGGGTGTTGACAGCTTGTTGTTGGTTTTATCACTGGTGCTTGCGGGGTATACTACCTTCTGTTTAACGAATCAAATATGAGCAGCCATAAACATATGGTTCTTATGAGCTGAGTTTTTCATTCCCCTCTCTGTTACATCCTCATGCTTGAAGATAGGAAAAGTGAGTCAGCTCCTAATACCTATTATTGCTTAAACTTTGAGTAATAGGGTCTTGTTCTGGAAGCTGCATTGGTCAGTTATGGACACACTGGGTTGCTGTGCCATCCATGAGCTGCCAGCTGGAGCATTACCTTTGGAGAACAGTATGCACAATTTCTCTGTATTTATTCTTTGGCTTAAGTGCAGTGTGAGGCTGGTGTGCCAGTAGGAGTCTCTGGTTTGTGGAGCTACAGCTGCTAGTGCTTTCCTCACTTTTTTTGTGAGCTTCAGATGACAAAGCCTATCCAAGAGATTGTATGCTGGTTGTTTGAGGGCTGTCATGCAAGACAGGAGGTCCACAAATGATTTTTCTCAAGGATTTTGGATTTCTGATGTAGCAGACTGCCTTTGCCTGGTCATCAGCTTGTGATTTACAGAATAACAAGTTGGAAAGGAGCTGTGGAGGTTATCTGGTCTAGCCGTGCAAGTATCTCTACTGCAGCTGAGTTTAGTTCTGATTTGCAAACCTATTGGTTTCTTGATCTGTAGAGGTCTCCCCCAGTCCTTCAAAACTGCTGTTCCTCAGGAAAGGAGTCAGTGTAGAACCACAGTTTTAAGATTGCTATGTTCAGTCTTGTGCAGTAGAAGTATGAGAAATAAAGCGGTCTCTTTTTTGGGGTCAAATTGCTAGGTTCCAATTTGAAACTGAGCCTATGGAAAGTTCCTGCTGAAGAATGGTTAGTGTAGTGTTTCTGGTGGAGAACAGGCTCTGCTGGGAAGCATGAACTCTTGGGTGGTATTGTGGCTGTTGCATAAATAACTTGGTTATAAAATTTCATGACAAACCTAGTTATATTCTTTAGTAGTTTTATTGGTGTCTTCCTCAGGCTCCTTTAACCTTGCCACAATCAAAGTCAGAGTTAAAAAGTTGACCTGAGCTGACACCAGCTGAAATGAGAAATATCTTTCTGCCTTTGTGATAAAGAATTACCCTCCCACCAAATCCAGCTGCAAAGCAGTGTCCTTCTGTGACTAAACAGCCAAGCACAGTTTGAAGCTGGCTTAGACCAAAGCTTTGTATATCTAAAAAAAGAGCAAGTGTTGGAGTGGTGAAGTCCCCTTGTATCTGCACGTGGAGACTTGTGGCCTGTAAAGCCCTGTGTTTGGCCTTTTGTCTTGAAGAGAGACTTGATGGAAGCAGGTGTGCAGAGGGGGTGACACTGCTGCCCTGGTGCCCATCTGCATGCTTGGGCAGCCCCTGCTCAGTGGACGGAGTGTCACTGCTGCCCTTTGCTCTCCTCAGCTGTAAACAGCGTCCTGAACACACGGGACTTCCAGTCAGTGGATCATCGTCTGAAACTGTACCTGGACATGGAGATTTTTGAGGAGAATGCTGAGGAGTTCCAGTGCTTCCTCAAGGTGAGCTTGCACAGCAGCACTCCTACAACTTTTCTGCTGTCCCTCTTGCTTGCCACCCTGCAAGTTCTGCACTGATGTGGCATCCCAGAGATTGTGGGGTGTGAAGGGAGCTGAAGTGTCTTTGAGTCTGTCCTTTCTGTGGGTGAGCTGCCAAGGGGCAGGCCAAGGCTATGACCCACCCTCTGTGTGCTCTAGGTGGTCATGGTGAAATTTGGCCGGCAGGGAGAGTTCCTCTCAATCCTGGTTGCTTCTGATCTCAAGATTTATGTATTGGAAGTCACCGGAGCTATCAGGTGAGGACCCTGCAGCAAGTCTGAGTGCTGGGTAGTGCCAGCCTGTGCTAGCCTTGCTGCCCTTACCCTGGAGGTGTGGTGATATGCACAGGCTCTTCTGGCAAACCCCCTGCTGCAGTTTGATGTGGGAGAGGAGATGGGGCAGCCTGCTGCAGCTGAGGGCTGTGCTCTGTGATTAGGGGACAACCTGCAGATTGGCTGAAGAAGAATGACTCTCACTACCTGTCTGATATTTCTCATCTGGAAATGGGACTCTGCCACCAGAGCTTGCGAATGGAGTTTGAGAACCCAAAAGCCTCCTACAATCTGCTGATCCGGAACCAAAGCTGCTGTGACCAGTTCCTGCAGACCCTGACAGGTAAGAGTAGAGCTGTAGGGGGTGGGGGAGAGGATTTGAAAGATTTATTCTTGGGGAACTATCAGGACAGCTATTGTTGGATATATGTTGAAAATTAACTTCTTTACAGTTCAAAAAAAAAAGCTGGGGGAGAATCTCACTGGCATCGTATCTTACAGCACCTCTAAACAGTAGTGTCTTGAACTGTTATGTACTGCCCTTGGGTTTGCAATAAAAGATATGTGCCTTCTCCCCCTCTTTAGATCTCATGCAAGAACTGCCTGCTAAGCACAGGAGTAAGGTGAAGGAAATCTGCACTGTGGAAATGAATCCACAACATTGGCTATGGTAAGAGCCTGTGAGAAGCTGGGATTTCAGATAGAAAGGGAAGTCTGCTTGTCCAGCAGGCCCTAGGAAGCATGGTGCTGGAAACAGGATCGCACAGAAGGAAGCACTACTGGAGTGGCAGCCAGGCCTATGTTACAGGTTTAAGGCAGCTGTCTCAAGTGTCTGCTGCACAGAGGGTGAACAGGCAAAGTGGTGTCATGGGCTGAGCCAGGCTGGGAAACTTCAGCTCTTCTGGAGGAGCCTGAGCAGGATATAATGGAGGGAGAAAAAGTGGGAGGCATAGTGCCTTCTTACTTGCAAGAAGCATTTGGCTCCTGGCTGGCAAGGTGGTAGTCAAAGGAGCAGGAGAAGGAGGATTTTGCATTATCTGGAAGAGATGGGTCCTTGCCTTCCCCAAGGGGACTGGGAACAGTAGCTTGTTCACAGCAAACCTAGACTGGAAACAGAGTGCTTCCTTATCAGCCCACTATTGTATCTCCTCCAGGCCTCTGCTGGATTCCAAGACCACAGATTCTGCAACTGCAGATCAGACTTGTTTCTTCTACCTGCTGGCCTACCTGATCCAAGGTACAGGAGATCTCAGTAGCCAGGTGTCCCACACGTTGTGCTATCTGCTCACATGCTTGTGATTTTAATATACAGTCTGGGGGAAGAGAGCCGCGCCCTTTGTCCAGCAGTGGAATGGGATGGGGACATGGGTGAGGGCTCTTTTCTAGTATCAGGTTGTGTAGGATAGCAGCATACTCCCAGCAAATCTCCCAGTCCTTTCCTACATGGGAGTCTAGGCTCTAGGGAGCCATTGGTCTTGCACACCAGTTTTGGTGACAGCTCGAGAAACTAGAGATTATCTGAGGGCTGGATCATTGCCCTGATCTGAGGGAAGATGAGGGGTCATAAAAACGGCTAGTTTGTGTGAGTTGCTGAAAGGGTCCTTCATTTGGGAAAACAGAAGTAAGTGTACAGAACCTGAGATGTTAGTACAGAGAGCAGCCTGCTGGAGCCCATCAAGTTCTATTCCAGGCCTTTCTGTGGGACAAATGTGTTAAACTTGGGATCTGAGTCTTCAGTGAACAATTCCAGTGTTGTCCTAGCTTGGGACACTGAAAAAAGCAACCTAGCTCTTAATCACATTCTGACCAATTTGTTACAGCTTTTGCACCCCTGGTCACCACTGGCCATTGGGGAGTGGAGGAGTGAGGATCAGAAGGAATCTGTGGGAAGTACGTTTATTGGTCTCCTCAAGCTGAACAAATTGTGTGTGGGAGGAAGAAGAGTATGGTGCCCAAAACTGGACACAGTTCCAGCTGAGATCTCATTACCAAGTAGACAGGATTAATTAAACATCCCATTTCTGATAGTCCTACTCATTCCCAAGAATCAGATGGGATGAGAAAAGCAACATATTGCTGCATCAGCTTATGTTCCCTTGTGACCTCAGCCAGTTTTGCTAATGGTTCCCTATTTCTGTGCATCTAACTTATTCCCAAGTTCTAGTGCTTTTAATTTGCATCCACTGAAATAGCTGGATTGTATTTATGGTCCCTAAAGTTTATCAAAACTGCTTTGCTTCCTGCCATGCTTACGACACATGCCAGCTTGGTATTAAACTTTATGTGTGTGCTCTCTGTTCCATCCATCAGATATCTGCAGCCAGACGAATTCAGGCCAAAAAAGGCAGCCTTTGAGCTGCAGCTGCCAAATTTTAACTAAGGAGTAGTAAAATGTTTAAGAGGTCAAAGGACTCAAGTGACTTTTCCTACCTCACTTGAGGACATGGGCTGGACAAGGCTTGCTGGGCAGTGGTCTTCCATATGCATGCTCCTGCAACAAGCTTGGATAAGCTGGTCAAGCCCAGCCACATTTCACTACCCTCGTCCCCTCTTCAGTCAGGAAGCTGGATAAGGTTGTTCACCCAAGTTACTGCTGCTGTAAAGGATTTCCCTAGGGAAATGGAATGGAGAGCAAAGCTGGTTCTGTGGTGACTCAGGCTCTCAACAAAGCCTTTCTTATTCCCTCATATCCTTTTAGGGGCATCTGCTTTCCCTGTGACCCTGCTGAGCACCCGAAGCATGCTATTTCTGCTGGAGGAGAATCACCAGTGGCAGGTGCAGCCCTCCTTAGATGAAGACCATGAGGCAGAAATGCCTCCTAGGAGCAACATCCAGTTGAAGGAGAAGCAGCCGATCACCAGTATCAGCAATGTCATAACCTATCGCCTCTGTCCTTGTGACATCAAGCTGGTGCTTTATGATGAGGTAACCAGGAGGTGGTCATGGGGTCAAAATGCCAGGGGCTGATTGAGCTCAGATCCTGTTCCTGCAAGAGTGTCTCAGGGCTGTCATCTCCCATCCTAACCTAGGGCCTTGTACCACAGAGCCAGGGGAGCACAGTGGAAAGTCATGCAAGGGACACTCCACTGCTGGCAGCAGAGAGGGAGGAGGAGGTCACAGAGGAGTTAGGAGGAGCTGGCAGCTGTGCTGGGGGATAGTGGCTCAGGGCTGATCAGTGTCTGTCAGGCCAGTCTGCTCACTCCTTCCCTTTCCTCCCTGCTAGGTACTGAAGATGGAGAGCACTTGGCACATCCGCACAGAGTGCCCTGAGCTCCTGGGAGAGCTGGTGGAATGGATCCGTGGGCCATGGGAGGAGATGTTCTCAATCGAGCTCCGGAAGGCTGTGTATGAGGCACTGGAGTGAGCCTGGTGGCTGGAGCAGGCAGGACCTGGAGTCAAGAGTGCTGCTGTGCCAGCGATGGTGCACAAGTGTCTCCCACTCCCATCTGAACTTGCTGTTCTGTGGCCTCTACTTTCTACTCTACTCTTGCCCCTGGCCCTTTCTGGTGTGTAAGAGGGGAGCACATGATGGTTCAGACTGCAAAGTCATTCACTTGCACTGGACCAGCCATGGAAGGAGAAGGTGGAGAGTGTTCCTTGTAATAGTACATAAGCTACCCAAAGGCAGTCAGGTGCTGTGGTCTTTCTGGCAGATGGATTTGCTGCCTTCTTAGCTGTCTCAGGACAGCTATCATTATATGCTGATGATTTTTTTTCCTCTCCCTCCTTCTTGTCCATGGTTTCCCTAAAGCTACCTGCTTCAAACAGGAGTCTGATTGCACAAGGGGATGAAGCATGTTCTACACAACCCCACAGAGAGCCCTTACCTGTCTGCCTCATGGGGTATGGCTCAGTCTGCTGCTGTAGTCTTTCACTGTCACTGGGAAGGAAGAAGCCTGGAGGTTCTCAGCACAGAAGTGTGTTGCTCATTGCTTAGGGGTCAGGACCTTGATGGGCACCAGCAGGTATAAGTGAGGCTTAGGCTTTTTCCGAGCAGTCCAAAAGCAAGAGTCTATTTTAACATGAGTTTTACTATTTTCTATTGTAATAAAAGCTTATATTTATTGAATTGTCATGTTTTCCTTGTTTCATTCTTTTGCAGTGCTGTAATGTTTTTCTAAGGTCTTCCATATTAGCTTTGCTGCTGTCTCAAGGGTTCCCTAACATCTCACCGGGTTCAAGCCATTCTCCCCGTCCTGTTGAGGGTGGGTGCCAATGGGCTGCTAGACTAATCTTCTTCACCTGCCTGGCTTCCAAGCAGCCACAAAGGAACAAGGTTTCAACAGGATTAGACTGACACCAGCCACTGGTTGTGGTGTTCTCCTTTGACAGTTGCCCTCAGGTGGGCATCCTGTGGCCGTCCAGCCCTAGCACATTGCTTACTGCTGCACAGGCCCTCAGAGGCTTGCCTCTCAAGAGGCTGTGGAGGTGTGAGTGCTTGCCTCTAGGTTCTTCCCTGTACGAGGCTTTACCTTGTCTCAACCTCTCCTGCAGAGAGTTAAATGCAGCTCAAAAAATGCTGCTGCCTGGCCAGGGCTTGCTATGTCATAGAGTCTCTGCCCCTGCCCAGTGAAGAGCAAGGATAGGTACTGTGTGTGGTGCTTTGCAGCTGAAGCTCCCTGTGGGCGTGGGCAGAAATGGATTTGTTACATTAAGATGCTGACAGGTGGGATCTGATACTCCAAACGGACCTTTACTGATGGTAGCTTTTCCCAGAACAGCATCTTTGTTTTCCTACAAATGTTCAGCTCACAGCTTCAGGGCAAGTTTTCTGACTCTGCAATCCTTAATGACAAACCTGTATTTTATGTCAATGTGATCTTGATTTTTATAGAGACATGTATTTGACAATCAGTGACCTGATGCCTGTTTTCTTTGGATATTGAATACAGCAGCAATTCTCTGCGACATTCAAACTTTTCACATGCCCAAAGTTGGTGTCTGTGGCTTCAGTTTCTGTCATCAAAAAAACCAGCAGGGACTTGGTCCCACTGCATCCTGCTGCTCCTCTGAACAGATGCTATAAAGTTTCCCTTCCTACTCAAACCCATCTATGCCATCCTCATAGCCTTAGGAGAGGGGGAAGTTCAGTTTCGATCCTGTGTCTGAAGGCCACGCTTTCTCGGGGTCACGGTACTACTGGACATTCTCCTGTCACTTCCAGAGGCTGTTGAGTCTCCGAAGGCCCACAGTGGCTGATATTTTTTTATCTAACCTTCTATAGACTTGATTGACAAGATCTATACTGTCTGGAGGCAGATGTCACAATACATCCCACTTTCTCCCCTCTTCCTCAGTTGGCATATGGCCGCTGCTCTCTATTCCTTTAAGGATCTCAGATCTTAAGCGGGAGTCAGCTCAGTCCCCAGCTTTGTCTGGGGGAAGGACTCTGAGAGAGCTGAGCCAGTAAACACCAGTAGGGTTTTATGTCTTCATCTTGCCATTTAAGGAGCTTGTGTAAGTTCTGTCTTCACCTTCTATAGCTGTGTTTTTCACAAAGGGCAAGAGTAAAATTTGGAGTTACTAGACCAGCACTTTGATGTCTCTTCTGCTCAAGCTGATCCCCTGAGAAAACTCATCCCTGGAACTTGCTTTTCTGTTCCTAGCCATCTGCACCTTTGCCACTCCAGTATCTGGATATGTGTTGAGGGGCCTGAGAAAGTGTAGACTGCCAGAACCAAAGGCTTTGGTTGTGTGCCTGTCCACAGCTCTTCCCAAGCTCTTTCCCTTTTTTATTTCAGAAGTGACTACTCATTTGCTTCTCCTCTTTGCCATGTCTGTGCTGGTCTGTGCTCCCAGCTCAGCACCAGCCTCTTGGTCCTGTTAACAGCTCCCTGCTCTTCTGCATTCCTTTAGCTGCTGAGCTCACGTGCAGTGCCGCAACCTGTCTCCTGCCTCTTCATGAAACACTTGCTTTGTTTTCACTTAGCATTTTGTCCTGGTTATTACAGACTAATCCCTTTGTGGTTAGTCCTTGATCACAAATGCTTTGCTGTAGGGCCTCTTGCACCTGGTGCAGTGATTATGTTAACCAGTCTCCTTGCATCACCTGGGTGTGTGCAAGAGCTCCCCTGACACGCTCCACCATCCAAGCACTGCAGGCATCCTGCTGATGGCTGTGTGGGAACCAGGGCTGGGTAGGAGAGCTGGGGTTTGCAGAAAAGTGGAATATATATTGAAACAGCTGCAGCTATCTTCTGCCTGTCTCACTTTTGATTATGCAGTCCTCCAGCTGTGCTCTTAAACAATCTAGATTTTCCTCCTTCTTCCTCTCTCCTTTTCTGGGTGCACTTGGCTCCAGCTGCTATCATAGAGCAAGACTGGTCTGAGCCTCTGTTTCCCTGCCTCTGCTTTCCTGTAGCAATCTCTTCTCAAGGTGTATGTAGCTGAAAGGATTCCCAGGCTGGGATGGCCATAGGGTTCTAGAGACAGGCTGCAGGCAGCTGTGGGCTCAGGCAGGCCATTGCCATGAGCCTGAAGCTACCACCACTTTTTCACAGGCACATACCAGCCCTGCTTTACTCTGCTGTTCAACTCATCAATGAAAATGATGCCTTCAGCCATGAGTTTGGCCATTTCAGTGCTTTCTGCTGCATCTCTCTGCCCTCTAAAGCAGTACTGCCTTGAGCATACATGGTTTGTGGGTTAGCTGTCAGCCCCCTTGCACTATGTCAGACTAGCGAAGCCTAGTGACTGGGTGACTGGTCATTTACTTCTAGCAGAATATCCCTGCTGGCCTCATCTCCAGGAGACTTGAGATGTAGCAGCAAAGGGCACATGTTCCTCATGGCTCATGGACTTGTTTGGCCAGCTTCATCCCTCCAAGGTGCCAATGATCCTTACCCAGCACACAGAGCAGTGTCTGGGGCCTGTGTAAACCCCTTCCCTCTGGGCTGCCCTCAAGTTTGGTTGGCAGGGGAAGAGCAGCCAACGCAGGCTGGGCTCAGGTGCCATGCATGGTGCTCACAGAAGTCAGCACCCAGGAATTGTGAAGGACACCATA
Organism: Pomatostomus ruficeps; assembly: GCA_013400735.1. Classification (NCBI taxonomy): domain Eukaryota; kingdom Metazoa; phylum Chordata; class Aves; order Passeriformes; family Timaliidae; genus Pomatostomus; species Pomatostomus ruficeps. The sequence goes on along the minus strand of VYZT01034657.1, from coordinate 34,050 downwards.
GCATGAGAGAGGTGAACAGGGCTGTGGCATGTACCCCCTGCCCCCCCCCCACCATGCTGCATAATCAAGCGTGGGGATAAAAGAGAGGGAGACTTTATCACAAAGCCATCTCAGCTTTCTCTCAGCCTGTGTTGGAGGGCACGGTCATTGCCCTTCGTGCTATTGTGACGGAGCGTGCCTCTGTCTGTTATCAGAAGGTTATTAAGCTAGGTATGGAGCTGTCCTGGATCAGGACAAATAGTCCCTAATAGAGCTGTCTGCTCCCTGTCCCAGTGCCAGACAAGTTGTTTAATATGGGAAGAGCATGTTTGCTTCTGGGGACACGTGCTGCCTGCTCAGCCCTGCTTGGAGAGGGTGGAGCTGGCTTCCTCGCCCGCTGCCAAGCACCAGCCAGGCATTGTCCATGTCGCCCTGCAGCAAACATGCCCAGGGCACCCAGCCCCACCATCTGCCTTACTGCCACTGTCCCCGGAAGCAGAGGCAGTCACAGCAGGGCCTAGCCCATCCTGCGTTATTGATCAGAGCAGAAACCAAGGCTGCTATTGAGAGCCAGACTGGGCCCTGCACCCTCCCTGCACCCTGTGTCTGGTAGCTAAGGCAGGGTCTGGCAGTGAAGTCTCAGAGGGTGTCTCTATTGCAGCACTCTGCCTGAACAGGGAGGAAGAAGTGCTTGCACAAGCTCTTACCATGTCCCTCCTGAACTGTAGCACTTGTCCCAGAAGTGGATGTTCTTCTTATCCTTCTGCTTACACGCCCCTTCAGCCACTATCTCCTCTTTTACCAGCACCCCTTGGTCTTGCTGGGCTGTGCAGCTGCCCTTCCATGGCTCTACCCCACAGACTCAGTGGTTTGGGCTGATCCTGGTTTTTGCGGTTGGTGACGGTGCCCCTGTTTCCTCTGTAAAGCTGATCTTTGAGCCAGACCCCACAAGACTGCTGGTCTGTACATCCTTCCTGCCCTCTATGCTCTGTCATCCTCAGCTGATGTGGAAAGGGATGAGGGTGGGCAACACCCTTTGTCCACTGTTTTCCTTTCCCGGATGATGTGGGTTTTCCCTCTCCCCCAGGCTGAAAGGGTGATGCCTCTGCAGGCATTTGAGTTTTGCAACATTAAGGGTAGAGTCCGGGAACACCCATGGCAACATCACAGGGAAAACTGGAGGGCTCTGACACCAATGGCCGGATGATGGCAAGCACAGTAATGCCTGTCCATGGGGTGAGTAACACCAGCCCCTGGGCCTGGCCGCCCAAGGCAATCCCTGCCCTGCAGCCCAGGCGTGGGCTGAGATGTGCTGTGCAAAATTGCTGCAGCAGTAGTGCCTGACCCCAGCCCAACAAGCAGCTTCATTCTGGGTACAACAGCTTCAGTTTGCAGTGCCTCAGAGGTCACACTCCCCAGTTTAATGTGAGGCTGATCAAATAGAGGCTTGTTCTTAACGCACTGAGCACCAGAGTCGAAGGGTCACAGAGGTCCCTTACCCCTGGCAAACTGCTCGGCTGCCTGGGGTTGAAGCCAAACTGGAGGCAAGCTTTCCAGGCTGGAAACACTTGAAAACAAGTGGTTACTGTGGGGAAAGCCACAAGTCCCTTTAACTGCCAGGCAAGAGAAGGAGGTTGAACATGTGCTGTTTGACCTGCCCAGCATGCTGGAATGCTGTCCTCATGCTGGCAGCCCCCTGCCCTATTCCCACCTCTCCACACTGCACTGCAGGTGCCACCTCCATGCAACTCTGGGTTTCATTTCCAGACCTGGAAGCTTCCCTACATTCTTCCAAAAACTTGAGTTCCTGTGCTCAGCTTGCTATCTCCTTGCATCCACCTCTTCCTCTGTCTCCTGGCCTGAGATGGCAATTGTGACCAGAGAGTCTGTGCTGGATCTGGAATGCAATCTTCCCTTACAGAAATGTCAGTGCCACAGTTGCATGCCTGAGAACAGGATTCAATGGAAACTAGTTCTTCATGTCCTGGTCAAATTCCCCTCCATTTGCTGCAGCTCTCCCTCCATAGGGCTTAAGGTGTCACCTGGGACTGACCCATCCAGGAGCTGGGGAGAAGAAAAGAGTGAGCTAAAGAGCCCAAAGCAAGGCCCTTTTCTCCAGCCTGTTGCGCACACACCTGCATCTCTGTCAGGGTACAGAAAGCTGCTCTGGGGGGCTCCAGTTGCCCTCCCACATAAGAGCACCAAGCCTGTGCCCAGGCTGGTACAATGTCATGGTGGCATTACTGATTCAGGGAAGCAGCAGGGCTGCTGCAGCATAACCAAAACCCCACACTGGATACGACGGCCACACTCCCCATACCTCTCCTTGCCCCAGCCAGTCTCGGTGCTGTACCGGAATGCCAGTTCATAGAAACCCTTCTGCAGAAGGAGCATGTTTCAGTAAGGAGAAGCAGTGCTTCATGAGCTTATGCAGACACCAGCTTCCGCATGACTATTCAGGTTGTGCAAGATTGCTCGGCATCCCTCCTCATCCCCACACAACCGGGCTCAGGACGTCATGGGTGTGGTTCGCCCAGTGTGGAGATTCAGTCCCAACAAAATTCCCACAGAGCTAATTTTAGCAGTACAGAAAGTAAGTGGCCAGGGTCCTTGGGTGAAAGGACAGGGCACGGCTCCAGGGTGGTGACTCAAAGCCATTGCTGCCTTGGCGGTGTAGTGGTGACTCTAAGGGTACATCTGGAGGTGCTGCATGCTCAGCCCGGTCCTGCTGCAGGAACCTGGCCTGGGACGCATAAAGCAGCACGGGCTTCAAAAGGCTTGAGGCACATTACCACCACACAGGCACGTCTCGCTCTGCGTTCCCACCATGTGTGGGGCCACCTCTCCTCTGTGCCACCAGATCTCTCCCTTCTTTTATCCTCACTCACCACTGGGAGGGGAAGAACGCTGTAAGGAACAGGAGGTTATTATGCAGGAGACTTTCGTGGCCGGAACGGGAGCTCCCTTTTCTAACCCTGCAGCTGGACTCACCCCTGAACAGCCCGCGGGCTGAGCCACACCCGCGGTTCGGAGCGTCCCCGTACGGCGGACAGGGAGCCTCCGCTTCGCTCCCCTTTCCCGGGAGCGGCCTGCCGGAGCCAACGGCGGCGCAGGGCGGAGAGAGAGGGCCGGTCAGCCGGCGGCTGCATGGAGCTGCTGGGGCAGGAGTCGCCTCTGGGCGAGTTTTGGCCGGCGCCGGCCCCTGCCCCGGCCCCTGCCCGCAGCCCTGCGCGGCCTCCCAA
>VYZT01034657.1:3309-22988 GCA_013400735.1 Pomatostomus ruficeps | reverse complement strand
GGTGGGAGCGGCGCCCAGGCAAGGGGGTGTGTGTGGGGGATGCTGCTGGGAGCAGTGGGTGCGTGGGGCTGGTGAGGCCGGGCTGTGGGCAGGGTGCTGCCAGGAAGGTTTTCCTGCACTGGCAGGGATGGAGGGGGTACCTTGGGTGAGCTTTGCACCCCCCCTCACTTCCCCACGGTGGAGGAGTTGAAGATCTGGGGCTTCAGGGGGGCTAATGGGACATGACAGCAGTTATGCACAGCAGGGAAATCTGGCCAAGGACCTGATGGGGATCGAAGTCCTGTGAAGCTCTGGCATAGGGGAGGCACTTTGCAGGTGGCAGTCCCCAGAGCAGCCAGAATTTGAGGATGGGGCCTTGGGAAGGGTGAGCTGAGAGTGGTTGTAGCATCTGCCGGTCTGTTGACTGGCAAGGTCCTGGATACATAAAGCAGGAGGGATGGCAAAAGATCCCTGCTCTACCTGGGGCTGGAGAAGGCTGGCCCAGCTTCAGGGGGAGAAGAACAGGTGAGCCAGACCAGCTGGAGACCCTGCAGCAGGTCCAGGGGAAGGATCCTAGGTTGCTGTTTGGGCTGTCTGGCCATGGGCTGGCTCATAGGGTGGGAGTTGCAGGAGAGTCACAGGCTGTAAGGAGACCCAGTGCCCTTCCTCTCACCACTGCTTGAGGGGGACAGTGCCAGGTGTTCCCCATCCATTAACCCTGCCTGCCCTGTGGGTGGTGGGCAGCTTGTGCATTCCCTCTGCACTTCTGGCAGCCCAATGTCCTGCATATCCAGTCCAATACAGCCTGACATCTCATGCAGCATCCAGTGCAGTGCATCCCACCCTATGTAGCATGTCCTGTCTCACTGCAGTCTGGTGTCCAACTCATTGTACCCCACACCGTGCAGCCCGTGCCGTGCACCCCATGCCATGCTCTCCACAGCGCACAGTTGTCTCTTGCTGCTGGCTGAGCCAGCACAGAGGCACAGCCAGGCCTGCAGCACCCCAGCTTGTGGGGTGGCTCCTGCCGGGCTGCTATACATAGGTAGGCCAGCCCTGCCTCGGCAAGGCGCTGAATGGAGCAGGCTCAGTCTTATCAACCCCACGTGTCATCAGAGGGTATTTTTGGGGACAGCAGCTGCAGGCATTTGTAACATTTGGTCCCTGCGCACGGACACCCAGGAGTGGAGCTGGGGAAAGCGGCAGGAGCTGGGTGCCAGCACTGAGAGACACAAGGGAGAGGCGGTAGAACGAGGTACGTGAGTGGCGCAGGAGACTGGGCTGGGGGGCTGCCTGGGGTAGGGTGATTGGGGAAGGGGGTGGATGAAGGGTGCAGTGGTGCAGCCGAGCCATCAGAGCCATCTGTGTCCAAGGAGCTGCTGTGGGGTGGCCCATGGGTCAGGGGTGTGTGTGGATGGGGAGGTGGCTCTGAATGGGTGCACTGTCCCGGGGATAGGGCTCCAGGAGGAGAAGCTGGCCCCATTCCCTGTTGCTCCTTGGGGACCAGCCCTCTCCTACCCTCTGACTCATTCAAGAACTATTTTTGTTTCCCCTCCCCCTGCCTGAGCAAGTCAGAGACGCCCCTGCCCCATTCCCAGCCATGGTGCAGGCAGAGGCTGGGGTGCACTCACCCAGGGGAGGCACAGAGCACCCTGCCCCACTCCTGCCCCTGATGGTGGGCACAGTTACCCAAAAAGCTGGGGATGGAGGCAGTGCACTCCAAAAGCAATCCCCACCTCCCCGGCTTTTCTTTTGCTCCTGGGGCTGATGATTTCCAGCTGTGGTTTTGAGTGTACAAGGGCTGAATCCTGCCTGTGGGACTACTCGCTGGAAGGGGACCTGCTCCTGGCAGAGCCCCACTTTGCCCCAGGTCATGGCCCTGTGGGGTGGCTGCCCGGCACACGGAGTCCCCTGCCCACCCAAGTCTGGGAGGAAGTGCCCGGATCCAGCCGGGGCCTCGCGCCCGTGACGGCCCCGTGTCAGCACCTGCCCGCTGAGCCAGCCCAGATGCTGCAGGAATGCGGCTCTGCTACCACCCGATACTGCAGGAATGCGAACGCCCGGCGGGTGGGGAAGGGGCGGGCGGGGGCCCTTTTGCCTCCACTGTCCCCTAGCCCCAGAACCCAACAAGCAGCTGCCTATGCTCCCTGTCCAAGCAGGGGTCCCCCATCTCTGGAACCAGAGTCCCCTCTGCAACCCTGGGACAGACTTCGAGTGTCTCAGCCCCTCGGGGTGCAAAGAGCCACCTTATGTCACCTCTTTTATTGCCTTGGGCTGGGAAATGGGTGATTTGGGTGACACGGGAGCAAATCCAGTGGGACTGTGCTGCTCTGAATGAGGGTGATGCTCCTGGAGTCTAAGCTGGGGATTTTGCTCTGGGTGTGGGTCCCTCCTGGTGGGGGTCTCCACACTGGTTGGTCTCTAATGAAGCCTGAGCCCCCACTCTAGTCTGTCTGTACATCCCCCCAGGCTGATGGTCCCTACTGCTGCTCCAGCCAGCTGCCTGCTGTGACCCTGGGGAGGTGGTGATGGAGGGGTTCGGGGGAGCACCCAGGTTCCTGGCCTACCCACGTGCCTTCACAGTCCAAAGTGGCACCAATGCAGTCCTGAGTTGCCAGATCGTGGGTGATCCCCAGCCAAGCATCCTCTGGGAAAAGGACAAGAACCCCATCGAGCCCTCAGGCCGTTTCCATATGGAGGCCAAAGGGGACCTGTACAGCCTGCTGGTGTCCTGTGCCAGCCCCCAGGACAGTGGACTCTACGTCTGCAAGGCCAAGAATAGTGTTGGAGAGACTTACGCGGCCACCACGCTCAGGGTAGAGCCAGCAGAGCCCCGAGAGGAGGAGGGATGCTCAGGAAGTGTGGCACCTGCCTTCCTCATTGCCCCCTCGTCCATGCGGGTGTGCCGGGGGGAGGATGTGATGTTCACTTGCAGGGTGTCCGGGCAGCCCTGCCCGGTGCTGGAGTGGGAGAAGGATGGGCACAAGCTCTCTGACCTCTTTGAGAGCAGCCACTTTGCACTGGGGCAGAAACCAGGGGACTGGCACTTCCTGAAGTTGTTCAGTGCCCGCCCCCAAGATGGGGGAGTGTATGTCTGCCGGGCACGCAGTGGCTCCCAGGAGGCCCTGGCTGCTGCTGTGCTCCTGGTCGAACCCCAGGCACTTTTGGATGGGCTCCCCAATGGATCTCCTGCTGATGGTCCCGAGGCACTGTCGGAGCGGCAGCGGTGGCGGCGGCACGCAGTGGGACGGCGCATGGGAGCAGAGATCTGGGTGTCGAATGGCATAGTGCCGACCAGGGTGCCAGGGGCCAAGGCATTTGCCGTGAGCGCGGGGAAGCACGCCAAGTTTCGCTGCTACGTTACTGGCAAGCCCAAGCCAGAGATTGTCTGGCAGAAAGATGGTGAGCCCCTCGCCCCTGGCCGCAGGCATCTCATCTATGAGGACCGGGAGGGCTACTTCATCCTCAAGGTGCTGTACTGCAAACTCCAGGACCAGGGGCTGTACATGTGCACTGCTTCCAACACTGCTGGCCAGACCCTCAGCGCAGTGCAGCTCCAGGTGAAAGGTAGGAACATGTCCAAGGAGTGCCAGAGATGGCCGGACACTGGGGGACTCAGGGAATTTTGTCTGGCAGGGATGTGTCTGAATGGGAGCCCAGCATCTCTGGGCCACTTCCTGCCCTGTGGAGCCAGGGTCACTCCAGGTTCTTCAGGAGAAAGCTGTGGGCTGGAAGCAGGGGGTGCTGGGCTCCTCTGGGAGCTGTCTCTCTCTCTCTCCTTGCAAACAGAGAGGTGGCTTCTTGGGATGGCTGTGGGTGTCCAGCCACAAACAGGGAAGGGGGACAGTGCCTTGGTGACAAATTCCCCTGGAAGTGCTGAGTGATTTTGGCAGGCAGCCCTGCAGGGCACAATTCCAACAGTCTGCACTGGCGGCAGCCCAATTCTGCCCCCCCCCGAGCCATACAGCCAGCTGGGGACAGCCAATGGCTGGGGTTACCCCATAACTGGTGCAGCCCCTGCCTGCACCCCACTGCTCCCCTCCACTGAGATGCCTGCTGCAGCGTGCTGGCTTCCATGCTCCTGCATTCCCCCAAACTCCCTGTTGAGATACTGGGGGCATCCCTGGGTCTCCCCAGGCTGTGCCCTGGTTCTTCCTGCTCTGGGGGATGTGCTTTTCAAGACAGTGTCCGTCTCACGCAAGCCAAAGGAGAGGGCAAAGGAGGGCCAAGGGCTCGGTGCCCTTTGTGAGCTGGGAACACCTTGAGCAAAGGGCTGACGGTGGGTGCTGTACTCCACACGCCCTAAGCTCCTGTCTCTTCCTGTGGCAGAGCATCGGCTGAGGTTCCAGGTGCAGCTGGCAGACGTGGAGGTAGCAGAGCGAGAGGATGCAGTGTTGGAGTGCCAGGTGCCATTGGAGACCATCCCCACCTCCTGGTACCTGGAGGACAGGGAGCTGCAGCCCAGCCACAAGTATGTGATGGAAGAGCAAGGGGTGGTGCGGCGCCTGACCATCCGTGATGCCCGCATCGACGACGATGGCATCTACCTCTGCCAGATGAAGGACAAAGGGTGCAGCATCGCTGAGGTCTCTGTTCGAGGTGGGGGTCAGGTCTCCAGTAGCACAGCTTTGCCTTCCTATTCCCCTCCCTGCCAGGGTGCTCACTGCCCCCTGCATTTGCCTTGCCTCCATTTGGCTGGTGCTTGCTGCTGCCCTTCCTCCTCTCCCACCTCAAAGAGCCCATGCCATTCCCCAGCACCCCTCCCTGGCCCTCATATATCTCTTTCTATAGGGGTGCTTGTGAAGCGGCTGCCACGGAAGCTGGATGTGATGGAGGGGGAGAATGCGGTTTTCTGTGTGGAGACACGGGATGAGGTAGAGGGGAGCTGCTGGAGCCGGGATGGGCTACAGCTGCAGGAGTCACCCCGTACCGTGCTGAAGAGCTTCAGCAGAACACACCTCCTGGTGCTGGTGCACGTCACCCGCCAGGATGCCGGCATCATCTCCTTCACTGTTGGGGAGTCACAGACATCCTCCCAGCTCCGAGTCAAGTGTAAGCTCCAGACTTGAAGGGGTCCTGTGTCTTCTCTCCTGCCTGTTCGTGGGGGGTGATGAAGAAGGGGAGATAGAATGGGCACCCCATATGCTGGGGATGTGATGCTGTGATGTATTTTTTGAGAAGGGGGCTTTTAGCAGGGCTCCAGGATCCTATTATCACTGGCACTCACAAACCCCTGTACCCAGCAGCATGCTACATGGCAGCAACACCATCTTCTCCATCAGAGAGAGAATCCATAAAGAAACAGGCTGTGCAGCCTCACTCAGCCCTTCTGCCACCCCACCTGGAGCCTTGCTGCCATCCCCAAGCAGGCAACCTGGGCTGTGACTTGCAGGTGTGAAGCACGACCCTCCGAGCGCACCGGTGGCAGCTGAGATGAGCGTGGTGGAGAGCAACACGGCTCTGCTGACCTGGTGCCCTGCGCCTGACGCCCACCTCCGCCCTGCCAGCTGCTACCTGCTGGAGCGTCGGGACGCAGCAGGAGGGGAGTGGGTGCAGTGCCTTGCCACCGACCTGCCCAGCTGCGTGCGGGTGCTGGGCGACAGCGTGCCTCGCGAGGCCGACTACTGCTTCCGCATCTCTGCCGCCAACAAGCACGGCAGGAGCAGCCCTGTGGAGTTCCCTGGATCTGTGCATCTTGGTGAGGAGACAGGCAAGCTGGGATGTCGTGCCACAGTGTGTTGGTAGTCAGTGCCACTGGGGCTCAGTCTGGCTGTGTTCCAGCCCCAGCAGCTCGTCTGGAGAGGGGTCTACAGGACGCGTGGGTGTGGGACGGTGAGGATGCGCAGTTCTCCCTGGAGCTGTCAGCTGCGGTGCACGGCTCCTGGTTCTTCAACGGTGCCAGGCTGGGTGAGAAGGAGGTTGCAGGCAGCCGGTGCAGAGTACAGCATCATGGGACGGAGCACACGCTGCTGATCCAGGGAGCACGACTGGCTGACAGTGGGGCCCAGGTCACCTTTGTGTCCAGTGGTGTGCGGGACTCGGCTATGTTGCATGTGCAAGGTGAACAGGGCACTCACCCTGGAGTCCTACCAAGACCCCAGTAGCAGGGGCTGTCATGCTGGAGGATGCTGCTCACCCCTCTGTCATGTCTGTCAGCCCCACAGGTCCGCATCACCCCAGTGTCTGAGGCTGAGCGGCTCCGAAAAGTGCCAGCAGGGCTGCCTGTGCTGCTGGAATGCCAGGTGTCCACCCCGGATGCCCCTGTCCGCTGGCTGAAGGATGAAAAGGCTGTGCCCCTGGATGACGTTATTGCAGTGCAGGCAGAAGGCTGTGTGCGGAGGCTGCTCCTCCGCTCAGCGTGTCCCTCAGACACTGGTGTGTACACCTGTGACACTGGGGATGATGCCGTGAGCTTTGTGGTGACCGTGACTGGTGAGCTGGGGACTGTGTGGGAGCCTGGCCCCTACCTCCTGATAGTGCTCCTGCCCTGCTTTTTGCCCCCATCATGCGGCTGAAAGCTGCAGCCAGTCATACTGAGGCCCACATTATCCCTTCCCTGGCAGAGGTGCCGGTGAGGATCATCAGCTCCAACGAGGAAGCCCCCCACACCTATGTGGTCGGGCAGCGTGTGGAGCTGTGGTGCCAGCTGTCCCACCCGGCAGCCCCAGTGCGTTGGTACAAGGATGGAGAGGAGGTGGAGGTGGGCAAGAGCCTGGTGCTGGAGCAGGAGGGGCCACGGTGCAAGCTGGTGCTGCCCTGCGCTCAGACAGAGGACACAGGGGAGTTCGTCTGTGATGCTGGTGGGGACTCTGCCTTCTACACCATCACTGTGGCAGGTGGGTGTGATGCAGGAGGGCTGGTAGCATCTCAGGGAGCTTTCTTTGGTGGTGCAGGGTGCCACAACACATGTGCTGCTGTCAATATTGCTGTCACTTGCTGCAATGGGATGCTTGTCAGACATGCTCTTGCCAGGTGCTCACCAGCAGTTTGGTTGTTTGGTCACTCGGGGTCCTTGTGGCATCTCTTGTACTTAAAACCACTCAGACTGGCTGCCAGAGAGGACAGCTCACTCTGCCTGTCTAAAACACTAGAGCGCGTGAGAGCACCCAGCACCTGCATGCCAGGGTGTTTCCCGGACCTCTGCCATGACTAGTAACCAAGCCCTCCTCCAAAGTCCTAAAAATAGTAGGCCCAGCACCTGGCATGGGGTGACTTGCAGTTGGTCGTTGCTCTGATGGACAGCATTAATTGCTGACCTGAAAATCAGCAGTTGCCTAGAGACCGATGGCTGGGTGGTGGTTGCTGGGTGGGAGCAGGGCACAGCACCCTGCAGCGGCTGCCCTGGCTGTGGAGTGGTTGCTGGCATTGCCAACTGGCAGGGGATAATGAAAGCTGAAAGCGAGTGGAAGGCTCCCCCTTGCTGGCCCCAAAAGCCACATCCCACAACCACAGAAAGGTGACCAGGGGCAAAGCTAAAGCCCAGCTAAAAGGCCCTGTTACCACAGTGGTAAAGCCTCACTGTGGTGTTAACACACGGCAAAGGGCCAAAGTTGATGGCTGAGGATGTAGGAGTGAAGATAGGATGAGGGATAAGAGATGTTGAAGAGTCAGTGGAGTGGTGACTGCTGGGAGGGTGAGGAAGAGAGGAGTTTTAGTGAGATAAAGGCAAAATTGCCAGTGGGAAGGACAGGCAGTGTGGGCTTTGGGCAGAGGCAGGAGTCATTGTGTGCTGTGTGGGAGTGCAGGGCATGGAGAGCTCTGCTTCCCTAGGGTGGAAGAGGGAACACCATCTGCTGAAGCTCAGCCTTTTGGCTGAGCAGCTTTGCATCACTTTGACAGAAGGGTCTTAGGGAGGCTGGCTTGGTTCAGTCTGGATTTGGACATCAATGTCACCGGCCGGCTGGGGGTGGGTGCCAGGAGGCTCAGGCTGACACCTCTCTGGCACAAGTGCCAGGCTGGCTGCTGCAGTCAAGCACTCCTGTGGCATGCTTGGGTTTCCCTGAGGCATCCCAGCTATCCCCCATGGGGCTGTTGTGCCATGGAGCCCGCCTGCCTCAAGCGTGGCCATCTCTATGCACCTCTGGGTTTTCCAGCTGCTGTTGAGCGCTGGAGCTCCCTCAGAACTGGTGGGAGGCTCAGGCCAGAACAGTGCTGCTTGCTGAGGGCTGGCACATTATCCCCTCCTCACTTCAGTGCTGCTCAACCTCTCCAGCTGCACGTCAGCAACGTGATTGCTTTTAGCAGGTCCAGGGAGAGAGGGAGCCGCCAGTCGTTTGATCAGGGAGCCGGGCGGATGCAGGCTCAGCGTGGGGCAGGTTAATCGCTGCAAACTGGTGTCGCTACATTGCTGCACGCTTCCGGGCTGCGGAGTGCTGCTGGGCCTGGTCATCGCAGCTGGGAACTGTCTGGGAAGTTTCCACCCGGATGCCCAGCATGGGGCAGCTGCAGGCTGTGAGAAAGGCAGATTGCTGCTCATCCACCATTGTGCTCCGGAACTGGCTGTGCCTTGTGCCCGCATGGAGCCATGGGCTTGATGAGCACCCATGGCAGAGTCCAGGCCAGCTATGGCCGGCTACAATGTGCGTGACCAGGCAGGCAGTGTTGGCTGTGGGTGGTATCCTGAACTTCTCCCAGGAGAGAGGAGGGCTGATCACCTAAAATTTGTACTGGGAGTCCCTCTGTCTTTAGAGCTCTGACTCAAGTCAGAGGGGTGATATGAGCAGTTGCACACATTTTATATAGCCCATTAACGGTGATTTTAGTGATGACTGCGATCTGGAGTTGGGTCCTGGGTCCTGGTGAGCTGGAGGGATGGGGCTGCTGGCTGCAAGCAAACCACATGCCTGTGCCACAGTATAAGCAAATGCCAAGGCTAAGCCATGGCAGAAGTACCAGCTGGCACCTGGTGGCCTCTGAAACGGGGACACCGGCAGAGGGAAGGGCACCCCTTGGAAGAGCAGCTGTAGGGGCTGATGCGGACACCACAGACAGTGGTTATCAGTGCCTGTCCCTCCAGCTTGCCTATATGCATCCTGCCTCCACATCCCTCAGCTCTACCATGGGGCAAAGCAGGGCAGATACCATGGGAGCAAGGGCACAGCAGCAATTTACAGCCAGTTCTAAGCCTGGTGCTCCTCCTGGTTGTAATGGGTGAGGAGAAGAGGGAGACCCAGGCAGGATAGTTCAGAAGAATGTGCTGTGTAGGATGTGGATGATGTGGTGCCTCCCAGCCTTAAAGCCAACAAGCAGTGAAGCCATCATTGCACACAGGGCTGTGACTGCCACTATCACTGGCTCTGGTCTTTATGTCCTGGCTGAGCCCCATGTCTCTCCATGACAGAGGAGCCGGTGAGGATTGTCAGCTCCAACGAGGGGGCCTCCCACGCCTATGTGGCCGGGCAGCGTGTGGAGCTGTGGTGCCAGCTGTCCCGCCTGGCAGCCCCAGTGCACTGGTACAAGGATGGAGAGGAGGTTGAGGCAGGTGAGAGCCTGGTGCTGGAGCAGGAGGGGCTGCAGTGCCGGCTGGTGCTGCCATGCGCCCAGCCACAGGACACGGGGGAGTTCGTCTGCGACACTGGTGGGGACTCTGTCTTCTACACGGTCACCGTGGCAGGTGGGTGCAACAGACACCTACATCCCTCTCTCCCTTCTCCCTCTGCCCCAGCTCCTTGCTCACACTGTGGCTTCAGCACCTTGGCTGACTCTCACCTCCTTGTGAGCAGTTCCTTGCCCATGCCCCTGGGCTGGAGGGGGATGCAGGCAGGAGCATACAAGCTGGTCTGTCTCCTCCCAGAGCCCTGTGCCACACTGCCCCTCTACACCCTAGAGCACAACCAGCTGCCTGCCTGTGGGTGATGCCACCTCACAACCCAGCCCTGCTGTTCCCTCAGCTTGCAGCTACCAGCACTGCAGGGCTGGGATATCCATGGCCGCTGCCCCTAGGGCAGGTAGGATGGGAGGCCAAGTGACACAAAGTCTTGGTCCTCTCAGCCCTGAAGGTCTGCCTCACCCCAGTGCCAGAGGCACAGCAGTTCCGGGAGGTATTGGCAGGGCTGCCCTTGGTGTTGGAGTGCCAGGTGTCCCCTCCAGATGCCCCTGTCCACTGGCTGAAGGACGGCAAGGCTGTGGTCCCAACCCAAGTCCTGGCCATCTGCTCAGAGGGATGCTCACGGAGGCTGCACATCACCGCAGCTGTGCTGTCTGACTCAGGGGTGTACACCTGCTATGCTGGGGATGATGCTGCCAGCTTCAGGGTGACTGTGAGCGGTGAGCTGCCCAGGGGATGCCTGTCCTTACATGGGGCTCACCCAGCAGCATGCCTGAGCCCTGCCATGTCCCCAGCAGAGGTACCAGTGAGGATTGTCAGTTCCAACAAGGAGGCCCCCCACTCCTACGTGGTCGGGCAGCGCGTGGAGCTGTGGTGCCAGCTGTCCCGCCTGGTGTCCCCGGTGTGCTGGTACAAGGACGGTGAAGAAGTGGAGGTGGGCGAGAGCCTGGTGTTGGAGCAGGAGGGGCTGCAGTACCGGCTGGTGCTGCCCTGTGCCCGGATGCAGGACACAGGGGAGTTCGTCTGCAACGCCAGAGATGCATCTGTCTCCTACCCCATCTTGGTGGCAGGTTGGTGGCACAGAGAGGCATCCTGGGAAGGGCAGCACTGCCCCAGCTCTGTGCTCTGGGGTCTCCAGCCCTGTTCCCTGCCCTCAGCATTGTGAAGGAGGGTGTGCAGCTGCATCTGTGTGCCCACTGCCCCTGAGCAGCTGCCACCTCTTTGCACTGGAGTGAGAGGTTGTAGCTTCCATACAGCCCCATGGGGACAGGGACACAGGTCACAGTAAATAGAGACAGCAGAGCCAGGAGCAGAGCAGTGAGCAGGTCTCACACCCTTCCTCCACATGCCCAACAGAGCCACCAGTGAGGATCCTACACCCTTCACAGCACTCACTGGAGCTGCTGGTTCAGGCACCAGGATGTGTGGAGCTACGGTGTGAGCTCTCTGTGCCGGATGCTCCGGTGCACTGGTTCAAGGATGGACTAGAGGTGGATGAGACTGACAACCTCCTGCTGCTGGTGGAGGGGGCCTGGCGCTGTCTCTTCATCCCTAAAAGCAGTGCAGAGGATGCAGGCGAGTACATCTGCGAGACCAAGAATGAGGCCGTCTCCTTCGATGTCAAGGTGTCAGGTCAGTGGAGGTGCTGATGTGGTTCTGGCCGCCAGTGGGTGCCCATCCACTGGGCCACCCAGCACAGGTGCTCACCTGGGGTTGGCAGCAGACGAATGCCCAGGGCTGCGTTGTCCCTGCGCTGCTTTGCACCACAGACATGCCATACCTGCAGAGCCTCCGGTGAGGATCCTGCAGCCTTGCAGACCTGTCCCTGTCATGACGGTGTCCCCGGGGGAGACAGTGACACTGTGCTGTGAGCTGTCCCGTGCGGATGCACCCGTGTACTGGGCAAAGGAAGGGGTCAGGCTTGAGGCTGGGGGCAGCCTGGTCCTGGAGGAGGAGGGTGCTCTTCGCCGGCTGCTCATCCCCACTGCCCAAGCTGAGCACTCTGGAAAATACACCTGTGACACTGCCAATGACACAGTGACTTTCACCATCCAAGTGTTGGGTGAGCATGAGGCTAGGGAAGAGCCTGGTATGGAGTGCTGGGTGCACAAACCCGAGACATCAGCTCTGTTGGTGCTGGATGCTGCAGATCCACTGGTCAGGATCCTGGAGAAGGATGTCCTGCCGACCTGCCGGTGTTGCCAGGCCATGGAGGACCTGGTGCTGGAGGTGCACCTCTCACAACCCCATGGGGAAGTGAAGTGGTACAAGGACGGGGAGAAGCTGCAGGACACGGGTCATGTGCAGCTGGAGGAGGATGGGGTGCGCCGATCCCTTGTGATCCTCGGCACCACGAGCAGGGATGCTGGGGAGTATCTCTGTGACACTGGTGATGACAACATCGTCTTCTTCGTCACTGTAGAAGGTGAGCAGGAGGTCCCGGTGGGGATGGCCAGGGGGAGAGGACTGAGGTGGGTCTGTGGCTGCTGCCAGGGTGGTGTGAGGCTGGGCTGGGTGGCAGTGAGCATAGGGAGGCTGGTGGGGGGCACATGAGGAGAGGGCCGCACCTGCGCGGTGGCCCTGTGGAAATGCCTGTGCTGCTTAGATGCAGCCAAAGAAGTCTGGACAGGGTCTGGCCATTGCAACACCCAGCACAGGCTGCTCTTGTGGTGACAGCCCATCTTTCCAGTCCCAGAGCCACCGGTGACCATCGTGGGCAGCACAGGCGCTGCGGTACATCGCTGCCTGGTGGCTGGTGAAGACCTGGTGTTGGCTTGTGAGCTCTCCCGGCCTGACGCCATCGTGCGCTGGCTCCGGAATGGCCAGGAGGTGCATCCAGGTGAACGGGTGCAGGTTGAGGCCCGTGGAGTGCTGCGACAGCTCACCATCAATGGGGCACAGCCCAGTGACGCAGGGTGCTACATCTGTGACGCTGCCAGTGACCACATGGTGACAAATGTGGAAGTGTTGGGTGAGCTGCCTCAGAAGCCCAGGGACCCCCAGTATGGTGGGATCATGCCACAGACCTAGACAAGGGGAGAGGAAGCCTCTGTGACCATGCTGACGGCAGAGGCCAGGGTGGCAGCATGGCAGGGAAGGGTGGGAGCCCTGTCCCCAGCCCTAGAGGAGCTGTTGGTCAGAAAGGGACATGTCCCTGCTGCCTCCCCCAGCCAGGGGCTGTTTAAATTTAGCCTTGGCTGGCTCTCAGGCGCCGCTCCTCCTGCTTCGGCTGCCAAAAGCTGAGCTCAGCCCGGACCCTTATCAGCTGGAGATGGAGGGCTGTGCAGGGTGGGAGGGGGCCTGTTGCAGACGGGTGCCCTGGCTCCCCAGCAAGGTGTTCCAGATGGAGGGCACAATGAAATTAATGGTCTCAAAATGGCAGTTGTGCTGCCTGTGCAAGGAGTGATGCAGAAGTGATGGGCTCTGCTTCCATCCATTCTCTGAGTGAACCCTGAGCTGCCAGACCCCTCCAGCCTGCATGCCTGTCCCTCTGGGACCCCTGTCTGGTCCCACCATGACCCCCCACCAGCCCCACAGCCCTCCTGTCCCATGGTGACTCACTGAGGGATCACCTCTCCGCTTGCAGCAGCCCTAACCCTGCACTGCCCCACACTGTGGGGACATCCCTGAACCCTGCCTTGTCCCCTGTGCCCTTCAGCCCGGCCTGTGTGCATTGTCAACAAGGAGGAGGCGCAGAGCCCACTGGAGGTGCAGGAGGGGGATAGTGTGACACTGGTGGCTCGGCTGTCACCGGAGACAGCGGCAGTGCAGTGGCAGAAGGATGGACAGATGTTGTGCTCAGGTGGGCGGCTGCTGGTGTGCAGCGAGGGTCCCATGCGCAGCCTCACCATCAAGCAAGCGGAGCTGGGTGATGGTGGCATCTTCCTCTGCGACGCAGGTGATGATGAGGTGCATTTCACACTGCATGTGAAAGGTGAGACTGGAGGTGTCCCTCGCCCACTCCAGGGGCAGGAGCAGTCTCATCCTGCCTCATGCCGGGATGCTTTGCATCTCCATCCCATGCTGGTGCCACTGGCAGGGGCAGAGCTGAGCCCAGTGCTCCCCCGGCAGAGGCACCCGTGCTGTTCGTGAACAAACGAGAGGAGCAGGAGAAGCTGCTGGTGCTGGAGGGTAGCAGTGCTGTGCTCTCTGCCATCACCTCCACAGAGCGATCTGATGTCACCTGGCTGGACCCGCGGCAGGCGGCAGTGGCCAGCGAGCGCTGTGAGCTCCGTCGGGACGGGCGCGTGCACAGCCTCATCATCCACAACGTGGCCATGGAGGACGCTGGCACCTACACCTGCCTCTCACCCCACGACCAGATGCAGTTCCACGTGAACGTCCGAGGTGGGCGGCAGGGGGGCAGTGGGGGTGCCCGGGGATCCCCCCGCAGTGGCAGCGGGTACTGACATGGGGGGGTTTGACTGCGCAGAGCTGCGGGTGAAATTCCTGCGTGGGCTGTCAGACGTGCGAGCGCGGCAGGGTGAGCGGGTGGTGCTGTGGTGCGAGCTTTGCAAGCCGCGGGGCGACGTGGTGTGGCGGAAGGACGGGCGGGTGCTGGCGCCTGGCCCCCGCCGGCAGATGACGGCAGAGGGTCGGGAGCGGTCGCTGGTGCTGATCCGCGTGGAGCCCGGGGATGCCGGCGAGTACTGCTGCGAGTCCAACGACGACCAGACACTGGCGACGCTGACGGTGCAGGGTGAGCTCAAGGCTTCCCCACCACCTCGGGGATCCCCATTCCATGGGGGTGGTGGGGATGCTGGCACAGTGATGCCAGGATTGTTGGAATGCTCAGTGTCTCTACAGGACAGGGGGTCTCTGATTCTGTGCCCTGACAACCCGACTCTAGTCCCCAGGGTGGTGGAGATCATCATGGAGCTGCAGAGCCTGACAGTGCTGGAGGGGGAAGATGCCACCTTCAAGTGCCTGGTGTCCCCCGAAGATGTGGTTGTGACATGGCAGCTGAATGGCCAACCCGTGGTCCCCAGTGAGCGGCTGCTGGTGACAAGGATTGGGCTGTGCCACAGCCTCACCCTCCGGCAGTGCCAGCCAGGTGACACAGGCACCGTGACAGCCAACGCCGAGGGGCTGGTGACCACAGCTCGGCTGAGTGTACAAGGTGAGGGAGAAGGAGAAAGCTGGGGCTCAGCCCAAGACACAGCCCTGCGGCCAGCTGCTGACCCAGCACATGGGCCATGCAGAGGCACAGGTGCTGTTCATGCGGAAGCTGCAGGACGTGGTGGCAGAGGAGGAGGGGGATGTGTGCCTGGAGGTGGAGGTGAGCCACGAGGCTGCCGAGGTGCAGTGGCTGAAGCAGGGCATCCTCCTTCAGCCGGGCAGCAAGTACCTGCTGCAGGAGTCAGGGTGCCGGCGCACCCTCACCATCTGCTGCCTCGGCCCTGCTGACCGTGGCACCTACCGCTGCGAGAGCCTGCACGACCGCACGCAGGCCAAGCTCCACGTGGAGCGTGAGTACCAGGCTGGGCATGGGGATGGAAGGTGATGGGGATGTGGATGGGGACAGGGAGGGCACCCGACTGCTGCAATGGGAGTGTGTGGGCAGAGCTGGTACTTGGTTGGAAGGGGTGGTCAAGCAGAGAGGTGAGTGTGTGAGTAGGGGTCAGAGTCTGGTGCAAACAGCTGGATTTAGAGCATCACTCCAGCAAGCACAGACTGGGAAGCCAGGGGCTCTGCAGTAGAGCAGACACCTACTCACAGACGTGGGTCCCTCACAGCCCGGAAGGTGTCGATTCGGACACCACTGGTAGACATGGAGACCTTTGAGAAGGAGACAGCCACCTTTCACCTGGAGCTGTCTCACCCTGGCGTGGCTGGGGTCTGGACACGGGATGGCATCCGGGTGAAGCCCAGCAGTACATGCCGGATCAGTGCCACAGGCTGCAGGCACAGCCTGACTCTGGAGAGGCTTGCACTGGAAGATTCAGGCACCGTCACCTTCACTGCTGACACTCTGCGCTGCAGTGCCCACCTGCATGTGCGGGGTATGGACCCTGGGCAAGCTGGGGGGGTGTGACACTGGCACTGTTTGACCTGAAGCTGTTCTGTACGAGGGGTGAGAGCTGGGCCACCCTAGGCATGTGTCCCCCTGTCCTGGACAGGGGTAACAGTGTGCTGGCAAGTGTCCCCCTGTCCTCAGCAGATGTGAGCTGAGCAGTGGGGACACCCAGCCAGGGTCTGGGTCCAGAGCCAGCTGGAACACCACTGAGTGCATGGCCATGGTGGTGCCCTGGGTAGTGCCACTCTCACCCCATGCTGAAATGCCCCAGCCACAGCTACTCTTCCCTGTAGCCCCAAGTCCACGCCTTTGTGCTACCAAACCTTCCTGTCCTATGTCCTGCCTCCGCAGAGCCTCCAGTCACTATGGTGAGGGTCCCACGAGACCTGGGGGTTCCAGAGACGGGGGTCGCCAGCTTTGAGTGTGAGCTGTCTCGCCCCAATGCAGAGGTGAAATGGTTCAAGGTTAGGGTTTATCCCAATCCCCTCCAGCAGCACCAGGTGTCCTCCTCCTTGCTTCGTCCCCTGGCTGCTGCCCTCCCTGCCAGGGCTGCAGGCAGAGCCAAGGGGGCAAAGCAGTGAGGTACTGCGTGCTTGCCCCCATGCAGGATGGACAGGAGCTGCGGCCGGGGCCCAACTGCCGCATTTACTCAGCGGGACAGCGCCGCATCCTACAGCTAAGCCACTGTGAGCTGACCGATGCTGGCAGCTACACCTGTGACGCAGGTGACTGCCAGGCCTCCGCCATGCTGCATGTCCAGGGTATGGTCACTCAGCTCCCTGCGGTGTGCACACCCCCAAACCCTATGCTGCCTGCTCCCCTCATCTTTGGCTGCCCTGGCATCCTGTCCCTTACCTGCAGAGCGCCAGGTCCACATTGTGCAGGAGCTGCAGGACATCCACGTGCAGGAGGGTGACAACGCAGTCTTCACCTGCGAGCTGTCACATGGGGATGTGAAGGGCGAGTGGTTTCGGGACAGGGAGAAAATCAAGGTCTCCAGCACAGTGAAGATACGGCAAGAAGGTGGGGTGCAGGTGGTTCCACACCTGGTTTGGGGCTGGGAAGGGGCAAATTCAAGCAAGGGGAGTTTGTGTAGACAAAGGGGGGTTCCTGTCCCCCTGCCTACCACAGGTGCCCATTTCTGTTGCCTTGAGCCAGCCTCTCCCTCCCCAGGGACCCGGCATTTCCTGCTGTTCTGTGGTGTGCGCCCTGAGGACAAGGGACTCATCTGCTTCACAGCCAGGACAGTCATCTCAGAGGCCAGTCTGGAGGTGGAAGGTACCAGTGCAGGCTGCAAAGTCTGGCTGGGCTCCAGCACCAGGGCTGGGGTGTACCAGGTCAGCTTGCAGTGTCCCCATGGAAGCCTGCTCACCCAATGATGCTGACACCTTGCTCCCACCCACCAGCGCTGCCAATCCGGATTGTGAAGCCACTGCGGGACAAGACGGTGCTGGCAAGGCACAAGGCAACACTGGAGTGCACCGTGTCCCATGCCCGGGGCCGGGTGCGCTGGCTCCGTGGGGACACCGAGATCTTTGCCAGTGACAAGTATGAGATCTGCAATCTGGACTGCTACCGAACACTCATCATTCACCGTGTGGGCCCTGAGGACGAGGACTCGTACACCTGTGATGCCTTTGATGACCGTTCCACTGCCCGGCTCCTCGTGGAGGGTGAGTAGGCACCTAGAGGGGCACCACTGGGGGCTGCCAGTGCTGCTGTGCCTTGCAGTTAACGGACACCAGAAGCCTTGTCCCCATCCCCCACTGCTTGCAAGAGTCTGAGTGCTGGGCTGGGGGGAGCAGGTTGGATACATGGCCAGGGGTCTGTTCCTCCTTGTCTGGGATACACATTTTGGGTGCCCCACCAGCTCAGGCAATGCTCCAGCTCTGACTCCCATTGTTCCCACAGGGAGCTAGAAGCCAGGATGCGGTACTCCGGGCCTACACACAGACTGATGGATGCCACTGCTGGGAGATGGGGTGATGCTTCCCTTGGCATGTATAGACACACAGACACCATCCCCAGCCTGCTCCAGCCTCAGGGCTCTGCATTAAACAGTTGTTTTTTTCTGACATGACTTCTTCCACACCAGCAAGCTGGGGTCTCATTAAGAGAAAAGGTGGTGGCACCACTCTACATCCTGCTCAGCATCCCTGGAAGCCCGGCCTTCAGGGCCCCCCTCACCCCTGCCCCCCACGCAGCCCTTGGCCTTGCACACCAGACTCCAAAAGGCTCTTTACTGTGTGGCCGAGGCCTCAGCAGTGTTTGGCACATTTACAAAAGAGACTGAAAAGGGGGATGGCAGCACAACGCTGCAGGCAGGGGGTGCCTGGCAGAAACATGCAGTTCCTGGGGCAGCGGGGCCAGCTGGGCTGGGCTGGGCTGGGGGGGCTCCCAAAGCAGAGGGCTCCCCGGTCCAGTCTCACCACCATCCTGCCTGCCTGGCCATGGGGAAATCCTGGCTCACTCCGTAATAAGTTAATACAAATCACAGCAAGAGAAATATATACAAGGCGTGAGCCTCTGCCCGCAGCAGTGCTCTTGGGCAGGGGCTCCTGCCCTGCCCTGCCCCAGGGTCCCCCGGCCACTAAAAAAATCCAGTCGCCAGCAAAACAGCGACAGTCTCTGATGCTGCAGGGGTCCCCGCATCCCTGAGGCAGCCCAGCCTCTGCCCAAAGGCTGGAGCCCGTGTCCTGTCTCCCATCAAAACATTTTGTAAGGGATGCACCCTGCCAGCGCAGCTCCTGCTGGGCAGGCACCAATTGCCAGCATCACCCTGGGAGCCACCTGGCCATGGCAGTTTCTGCCCCAGGACCACCCCGGTCTAGCTTGGGAAAAAGGAGTGGCGAGCCGCTCTGGGGTGTAGGGAGGGTGGCTAGGGCAGGAGGATCTTCTGAGGAGGCAGGTTTTGGGAAGCACTGCCTGGGAGCTGCTCTTGGGGACAGGGTGGGACAGGGCACACATGCTCAGGAGAGTCCCAGCTGGGAAAAGGGCTGTGGGACCTGCTCTTTGAGGAAGGGACATAGGGGACAGGCACTTGGGGAGTTGCTGGGGGTGCGATGGGGTGGGGGCAGGCATGGGGAGCTGCTCTTGGGAAGGGAGAGACTCAGACATGGGGAAATGTTAAGATGCAGGATGAGCATGCCCGGGCCATAGGGTAACGCACAGCAGTGGGGACTCCGGGACCCACCACCCCAGCAGAGCCACTCGCACTGCACGTCCATGGGTTCTGGTCCTTGGGCTGAGTCCCTGCCAAAGGGCTTCCCCAGCACCTTTGGGCCCAACAGGCACCTGGGGCTTCCCCAGACAAGTCCCATGTGTCTCCAAGAAGGGTCTCCATCTGCAGCCCCAAGCCGCATCTGGCCAGCTTGGGGCCAAGGACAAAGCCCTGCCTGTCTCAGGAGTTCTGTCAGAGCAGGCTGGGGTGCTGGTGTTGCTCGAGGTCACTGGGTTGGCTCATACCCTCACGGCAGGGCCAGAGCCTGTGGTGAGGGGCACGGTGGAGCTGCAGTCATAGTCCAAGTCCACCACGGCATGGGAGCTGGCGATGAGGCTGTTCAGCGATGGTCCCGTCTGCCGTTCTCGGAAACTCTGGATGTAGCTCTGTGAGAGAAGGGGAACGGAAAGTGAGGGGGGCTCTGCTCCTGGACTGCTCCACCCCACTCCACCCTAAATGCTGCAGCAGCCCCTCCCTGGACCCCCTCAAAAACAGCCCAGTGGAATCCCCAGCACTTAGGCCCTCCAGTGGCTGGCCATAGCAGGGAGGACAGCCTTATCCCCATCCTGGGCCTTTTGCACTTCGCCTCCTGCTTGTTTCTACAATGCCCACAGTGCTCTTGGCCAGCAGTTTTCATTTGCTTGCAAAGGCTGAAGTGCTCCATGGTGGTAATGCCCCAGCTTTGCCCTTCCCGAGTTGCCTAGTGCCTGGGATGCCCCAGTCTCATCCCTCAAGGAGCTCAGATGTCAACTGGTGCCTGGGCACCTCTCCATGCCCCAGCCCACCCACATGGAGAAGGAATGGCTGTGGAGGCTGGGGGAGATCTCTACCCTGGCTGTGGGACTCACAGGGGAGAGCACGTCCCCATCGAAGCGGCGCACAGGGTTGGGCTTGCGGCGGTAAGCAGGCTCGGGGGG
>VYZT01034655.1:0-30249 GCA_013400735.1 Pomatostomus ruficeps | reverse complement strand
ATTGAGTATTCCACATTAGCTCTTTAGATTTAAAGCTTTTCATTTTCGTGTAATGAAGCATCTTCCATAAACAAAATTTGTCTAAAGGTGAGAGAGAGTTTCCCAAGAGAAAAAATATTTGGTGTGGGGGAAATAATGCAAATACCTGTGACAAGAGGCTCAGTGATGTGCATTCAAACTGCAGACTGCCCTATTCATATCTCCTTTGATTTCTTTCTTTTCTCTTAACCCTGTTACCACCTGTCTAAATATCATCTAATAATCATAAATCTGAGGGGAAAATGACAATCATGTTAAAGATGCTTGACCTCAGAGAAGGGAGGATGCTGGGTCAGGAAGAGAAAAAGAAGAAAGAAAGTCTGAGAAATATGTATTTCTAGTCTTTCAATAGGTTACTTAAAGACTTGTGGAGATTTTTTATTCTTCTAAGTTGGTTGTTTATTTGTCTTTTCATTTGCAAACCAGGTCTGTGACCTGCTGCTGAACTCCTTATAGAGAGCAAAACTTCTGACAGCAAAGGCTGCAGCTCTAGGAGAGACTCTACAAAGAAAGCCCACTGTGCAAAAATTGGTCAAATACCACTAACAGAGAAACAAATCCAGATAATAATAATAATAATGGTAATGTCTCTCTGGTGGGAAGTTGCTCTGAAGGCACTTTGTCAGCTTATGTAGGCCACAAACAATAGCTGCTTTCAAAGCATTCATTGCAGTCCAAATGATGATGATGGGCTGCATCCTTGCTCTCTGGGTAGGGCTGTTGGCCATGCTCCCCATGCTCCCTTTTCCCTGAGGCACAGCCACATTCAGAAAACTCTCCTCATGTACCCTGGGGCTCTTGCCATTTGTTACTATGAAAACATTAACCTTCACCCATCAGTTTTGTCCTTTCTTGGGCCACAGCAGTAATGACCAAATGTCCCGACAACCTCATTAGAACCAATCCCAGTTTAACAGGAACAGAGACATTTCCCAGAAGTCCTATTTGTGTCTTTGTGAAGAGTGTTGTATGTGGGTTATCACACACTGATCATCTTCCAGTGGGCTTCCTAGGCAGGAACCTCTCCTTAACAGCCCCTCACCACTGAATTACCTCGACCGTGCCAGTCAGGGACCTTCCCTGGACAGCTGTAGACAGTGCACTTCCACGTTGGATGGGCTTTTCTTGGCACCTCTTAGTGCTGTGTGCTCTCAGACTCTCACCTTCTACATGGGGAAAGGGCTTTTCTCTTGGGCTTACAGCCAGGCTTTTTTTTTTAGTTTTTTTTAATGAAGGTGTGAGTTTTCATTTTTGCCTGGAAGGCTGTTCTTATCACCTTCATAGATGGTCTCTAAAATATTTAGATGCTATAAATTTATAATAAAAATTATACTGCAATGACTCCTGTAATGCTCCTACAGGTATTAGTTCTAGAGCTAAGTTAAATAATTTATAGCTTTGGGGATTTGTTTGGATTTTTTTGTTTGGGGTTTTTTAAGTGAAGCAGTTTTAAAATGTTAAAGTATTAGATACTGGTTTAAAGAAAAGAGCTCAGAACACTCCACTTATCTGTCATGAAGCTGTTGTTTTGCAAGGACCACTCCAGCACCAACAAAATTTCTGGTTAAGCTTGTGTCACATAGACGAGCACAAAAAGTTAGATTATGTAATTTTTTTCAATCAGTACAAATTCTACTGCTCTCCACATGCAAACTGCGTGCTGATGAAACAGAATGAAATTAAGTCTTAGTCCTCTGTGTCTCTTGCTATTCTGGTGATTATATGTACATACCCTTTCTTTTCACTTTAAGAAAACTTCAAATGACAAGTTCACTGCACCTCATTGCATCCACTCTGGGAATATGTTGAGGGGAGAATGGTAGGTGTAATTTAGAGCATGAGTGATTAAGCAAAGTAAAATGAGATCTGGAAATCATAATAAATCATAAGCAAATAATGCTCACAGGAGAAATATTGCTTGGAGTATAATTAAGGTAGTATTACTGTAAGACACTGAGGATATTCTGTTCTCCTAAGGGAAGACCTCGACTGAAAAATTTGTGCTGTTTTGTAGAGCATGTAAAAGAGATTCCTTGTTGCAGGCAAAGCAGTAGAATATGATCTTTACTCTTATACTTACAGGTTTTAATTTTTTAACTTTTAATTTTGATACATTAACACCAGAACCAGAGACTCAAGTTTCCACCAATGCATCATACACAAAGTTTATTCCAGCCATTAAGAGGCTTTCTAAAGGACATTAAAAATACCATGCAAAAATTATAGTTCCTATACTTTTTTATATTAAAAGAGATGTGTCTCTTCCTTAGAAATTCTACCTTTTTTCTTCACTGGAATGTCTCATGTGAAAAACTGATTATGGCACCATATGTATGGATGCTGCAATGTATGCAATGGCTGAAATATAGAAATGGGTTTGTTCTCAGGAAAATTATGTCTGGAATGAAAAGAAGATTAATTTACTTTTTATGTTTGCTGCTATTTTTGGAGGGAGAGGCAGAGGGAGAAAAAAGCTTTTAGCTTTTACTTACTCTATTTAGTGCTTCCTCAGAAAGCCTGAAGCACAGATTTCAAGACCGACGTTTGCTAACACTTAAAGCAAACATTTTAAAGCTGCAGTACAGTTAACATAACACTTTGAACCTTGCTGTGCCATCTGATATGCACCATAGCCCAGATCTAGCAGCATTTGCTTCTGTGCATCTATTTCTCTAGCTAATTTAAACAAATGTGGTGCTTAATTTGCATTTGAATTGGGGCAGTGGGAGTGATAAAGTTGTTCCTATGAAAATACCCAGAACTGAAAAGGAATTTGCTTTGTTCTTGCTGGACCTAATTGTAAGCCTTTATTTCACTTTTTGTCCTTATTCAGGCAACATTCCCATTGCAAATAATTTAAAAACATGGTTACATTCACAAATTTAGCCACGTGGTTGCACAGTGAGAAAGGTGCAATGTCTGGGTCTATTATTGATGAACTGTCCAGATGTGGTGGCATTGGGACAAATATCACTGCAGCATAATGTTAAAAGCTGGGTCCCTTGCTTGGCTCTAGTATTGCTAGATTTAACTGATTACATGATTTGGAAGATCTACAGTATGGGCACTGCTTTTAGATGCCAGAAACCTTTACCTCAGCAAGTTCTCCCATCTTAGGAAAGAGCTGTTCCATGTGCAGCATCTTGACTCTAATGTCTGATAAAAACCACAACTCCTGGACGCCTCATTCCCACCCATTGGAGACAGTGGTATGGTTCTCATCCTGCTTTTCCCTTCTGGCATTTTCAGGTCCCTCTCTGTTACATTTCACCTTGTTCCCCTCATTTGTTCTCATTAGTGAAACATATGTCTCCCTGAAACATGGAATGGTCTTCAGCTACCTTTAAAAATAAGATTATTTTTCTGTTATCTGACACGGAGTAGAGGCTAGACTGTGTTTAGGTCCCTGGCTGATCCTAACCCTCCAAATTCCATTGGCTCCCATTTCTATAGTTTAACTGGCATCAGATTTACTCATGGGCTCTTTATTTGCTGACTGCTGTTTTGTATTAATATATACTGAGCTATTCCCCTTCAAGTTATTATTAAATATGAGAAAATTATTTTTCTATCTGTCTCTACAGGAAACAGATAATATTGAAAATATTTCCTGTTGTTGAAGGCATTCATTCTGGAAGAACCATGTGAGGTGTTGAAACCCAGCTGTCTTGAGTGTAGCGAGGAGATTAGGAGAGGGCCAAGAGTCAGGACGCTGGCTCCCTGAGATAGTCAAATCTGTCAGGTGTAATTTGTGCCTCTGTTTCAAAAAAATTTCTTCCTGTCCACCAGAAATTTAGCTGCAACCTTTGGTTAGTCCTACAGTAACACAACACTCTGACAATGGAGGGGTTGTTATCATTGCAAAATACAGTAAAAAATAACCTGTGCTTTTATAGGTTTACTTTGGAATAAGCTTTAAAATCAGGCCTGTAAAGAGTATTGTTCTTTCAGCTATTTAAATCTTTCTTTCAATTGAATACCTCAAGTTTCATCTCAGGTTTTCACTAATTTTCTATTAGTTTTTAATTTAGAGCACTTTTGAAAACAAGAACTCAATTGTGACTGAACCACTGTAGTTTCACCTACTCTGCAACATAAAACTTCCCCCATACACTTTGTTTATCACACCCTTGTAGTCAGAGCCTTTAAAAGGACTCAAATACTGACTCCCAGTGAATACCCACAATTAGCTCCCAGTGGCAGAGTTAGGTACAGAAAAAGGTACACAGCTCCTGAATGGTGCCAGTAGGAAATGCTGAAAATAAGGCTGTGCCTTCAGGGCCTTTTACTCAGGTACTGCATGTGTCATGTTGGGCTGAAGTGACCAACCTGAACTCACAAAACTACCTTTCCCATTGAGTCCTTCCGGAAATTTAGATGCAGGGACAAGGTGACTGAAAGATCCCCCTGGGTGCAGATAGAAGAGAGTCTCCAAGTGTCTTAATCACATAAACATTGTGGCAGAAGTTGGCTGAAATGGGTTTTCCAAAATGTAGGTGTCCTATGTCTTAGATGCAAACTTTAGGTTAAAATCTTGATCTCAGGTTCCTAAACTCTGCCCAAGTCCTTTGTGGTCCCCAAGTTGCTTCACTCTTGTCAGAATTTTGTAAGTCAGCTTCAAGCTGGAACATCCATTAAGAGAGACATTTACCTGTAATTCTCTTGAGTTTCAACAGCCTGGGAAGTTTTAGTGCCAGGAAGATTTTTCCAGGTTTATGCTAAGAAATCAGAGGCAGCTGGTTTTAGGTTTCACAAGGTCCTAAGCAATTCTGCCAGGAATTCTGAAGGTACAGATTTAAGCATATCCTTGACAACAGGTACTTGTGGCATTGGTATATTTATTCAGGTTAAAACTCAGACTATCCTCTTTCCAGAAGAAAGACTATTTTTAGGTATGTGTGTATCTGCTAGTTCTTCCAGACAATGTTAGTGAACTAACAAGTTTCTGGTGTTCTTAGACCCCGCATAACTGTTGGGTAAATAACAGTAGAAATAGTTTTGGAAAAATCAGTGCCATTACTTCCATTCTTGATCAATACAATACATAATTTTTCAAAGCAATAATTAACTTTTGACTCCTAGTCTCAGCATGTACTGTAGAAGCAGGTAGGTATGAATGTATTTTTGCAAAGCAAGATTACTTGAATGGATAGACATGACAGAAGAGCTGGTATCAAAGCTGAGGCTTGGTGTTTATTTTTCTTTTTTTGAATCTATGAATTGTCTTCACTATTAATGATCTTAGATCATTCAGCTTTGTCTCTGTACAATATTTCCTTCTGCTAAAGGGTTTAAAAAAATGGGTTTGCATGTGACATGAGCATTTTTTACTAAATCTAAGCATTCTAAAACCATAATAAAAAAGAATGAGATTTTTAAAATGTGCGATTATCAGTCTGCTTTTGAACCCTATGAGACTCATGTTTGTAACATGTTCTTAGTAACACTGGCAACTAGAAACTTCATTTAAAAAAAATTTGAAAACTGAGAGTGTGTGTGATCACAAATCTCCAGGTAGTGGGGTTGTCAGGGAAATCAGCTAAGAGAAGACACATGGTAAAACTGTGGTGCTAGGGAATGATCAGGATCTGGACCCAGATGACAGATCCAGTGTTTGGTGCATGCCGGTACATGTACCTACTTCTGCATTCCACACCTGCCTTCTGGAGTTTGAGCCTGGACCTCTATCGAAACAGCTTCCAGTAATTTCAACAGACGTTCAGCTTATGAAGAGCTGGTACTAATGAGCTGCAACTGGAGTCCTGGGCAAGGCTGCAGCTGGCATCTGCTCTGGCGCTGTCTGGCAGATGGCAGGGCTCGGCACAGGTGCCCAGCACTGCCTGCTCTGCTTTAGCGGGAGCAGCAGTTCCATTGGTTTGGTGGCACTGTAAGAGCTCAGTGAATCCTCCTCACTGCCAGAAAGAGTACTTGTAAATTTTCAAGGGTCTCGGCCAAGAGAACCATGTTCTACTGTAAAATATTGGTCCGGTTTCACTGCTCCAAACACACTCATCCATCAGGCTAGAACTGACATACGTAGATTTATGAATCCTTGTGCAGAGCAGGAAAGAACATCGTGCTGACTGCATCACACAGCACATCGTTCACTAGCAGTGATCAATTGTTCACTGCAGTCTGTCATCTCAGTACCTGAATGTTTGATTTTAATTCCTCTTCCAGTCTGCTTCATTATGGTCTCGATTATTGGTTTTCTTTGTTTTCTGTCATTAGAAATAACAGAACCTGTTCCTCAGGAACTATGGTCCTTTCTGGTTTTGAAGAGGCATCTTTAAGAAAAGAAATTTAAAAAATATACTTATGTCATGCATGAGTGCTGGTATCTTCAATTTAGTAAAATAAATTGTAATGCTCTGTTGACCCGGGGTACCTGTATTGAAGGTCCATTGTTGTGTGGAATAGAAATACCTGTATACTCACCTGTCTATTTTTTTTTTTTTTTGTGGGAAGCAAAGCTGCAAATTCACTTCTAATTAATATTTGAAGGAAATGGTTGATGGCTACTACTCTTGTGAAGTATTTTGGGGCATCAATATCTGAGAGGCTCAGCCAGCTAGTTTGGGTTGTTTCTTGCAGCACTGTACAAAATAATTAGCCCCTGGTGTGTCATACAGAAATAACAAATAGGAATAAACTAGACAACCAAAACAGGATGATCACTTTGAAGCTATGAAACTTTTCAAAGTACTCATATTATGAATGACTACAAACAGTACTTATTACATTGCTTGTACTTTGAAAAAGACAAGCATATACCAAAATACTGAAGCATTACATAGTGATGAAACACTCTAAAGCAGTTCAAACAGAAAATTTTAATCCCAGGAGGATATCTAACATTGGAATGCTTTTAAATAATTTTATTGCCTTTTTTAATCCTTAAGAGCTTTACTCCTCCGTGAAAGTAACGCTTTTATTGTACGCGCAATATGTAAATTTTTCATAAGTCATTTGAGGTTCACAATATCTAGCCTTTTTAGAATGAATATAGATAAAATCATTAAAATCATGAAGAAATTAGAATTAATGTACTTGTGTATTTCAAAACAGCCAAAAAATATTTATTTAAAGTCTGCTGGATACCTTACCCGAATAGTGATAATAATTCTGGTGTAAAATGCTATATATGAGGCCAAATTTGGAGAAGCTTATGGTGTGAAATATTAATGAAAGAAAACTTTTTTTTTCTCTAATTGGGTTAGACTTTTGAATAAGGTACAAATGAAAGAAAGTTCATCTGGCTTTTAAAGAAATCTTATTTGCAGATAAACATAACTATCCATTATATTTAGTACAGTACAAGCAGAGGCACATAGTATTTTCTGTGTCTGTCAGCCTGGCAGACTGCACACAGAGAAATTTAACTGCTCCAAAGGAATTTAATGTTCAGAACTGTAATCACCAGAATATATGTGGGAAGTATATGTGGAAACCTGTCTGCACATGCTAGAGGCTTACACTTACAAATTAAGGGCTTGGAAAGGCTTTTCTGAAACCCTGGCCCTTCTTTTTTTGCCTGCTTTGTATGTTAAATATATGTTATGTAAATAAATACAAACCATATATCAATATACTTTCTACAACAGATTTCCTTTATTAAAATCCCTCATTTCAGACCAGTGTATACTAGACCATAGGATCTAAAATATAAATTTATATTTTAAAATATTCATGGAAATTATGTTTGTGGAAATTATTCAATTTTCCATTTGTAAACCCAAACCACTGTTTTTGAGGTGCAGGTGCGTGAAACCAAAATATCATTTGTTGAGCTGAACCGAAACACTCCTTTTGCATTTAGATTAACATCAATTTATATTTTAGCTGCTCTGGGCCTTAGAAAGTTTTATTCTGCCATTCTTCCCTGCTGTTCTTTCCTACAGGCTCAGTTCCTTGATTAACCTGTATTTTCCTTTACACACCATACTTTGCCTTCTGATTGAACCATTTTAGCAATCACTAAATACCCCAGGACTGAGCTACCCTATTGGATTTGAAGCCCAGAAAAAAAAAACAGGCATGAAAGTATCTTATTAAATGCAGTGTGAAATTTTTGCATCATTATTAATACATTTCCAAGATTTTGTAACTACTTTAAAAAATTTTGGAGAGTTTTTAAGTCAAAGGTAAAATTCTGACGTGCGGATGTAACCCCTGTGATTTGACAAAGTGTCCTGCTGCATTGAACCACAGATTACCTACATATGATTTATTAATTCTACAAAGCAGTTTTTAACTCAGTGAAAAAGCTGTGTCTGGACTGATTTCTGCAACCGTAATAGAAATTCTCAGGGGGGAAATGTAGGGGAAAAAATCTGCCTATTAAGCACCCTGGAAGAGGAGATAGCCCCAAGAGGTCAAATAACACCAGGATCTTTCCACATGGCTTCTGTCACGGGAACACCAGAGAGTATTTATTGAAAGTTGAACATATTGTGCATAAAAGCTCTGTTCAATCAATCTGAAGTTAAATTAGAGTCTTTAACCCTTAACTGCTGTACTTGGAACTGCAGAACTCTTGGCTGCAGAGAGCCTCTGGGGTTTATTTAAAGCAACCAGCCAGCTGAACCAGGACTATTACATGCAGTAAACCGGGTCAAAGATGGTTGCTCCACCCAAGTCCTGAAAACCTTGGTAGGGCAGCTTGTTCTAGGGTTACACGACCCTCCTTGGAGAACTTTGTACAGTTTGCTAAAACATTAGTGTCTCTTATACACTGGTGTAATAGCGAGTTCTGTCAGGATTTCTTAGAAATTCCTACTTCTGTTTTAAATCTCATGTCTTGGCTGTTCAAGCCACAATTTTTCAATCCAGTTTAAACCCACAAAGCCTTTGCTATATATTTTGAAATCTTTGCAGCAGCTGCTTCAATATGTGATTGGACTGCCTCTCAGCCCCAGCACACAGGTAGAGATCCAGGGGTTAGAATGCCCTGTTGTGTTCCAAAGACATCCCATAATGACTAAAATAGCTTTTCCTTTCTTCTGTAGCACAAGCATGCCTTAAATTTTTAATCTAGAGGCGTCCTTTGCATATATTCCTATTTTTTATTTATTTATCCTTTTTTCCTGCCCTTTACCAGAGCAGGTGCTTGATAAAAGAAGGGTTTTCTGTTGCCAGAATAGACAATCATTTCTGTACAGAAATGATGAAATTATTCAAAAGTCTTTTCTTTCCAGGCTCTCTTCCATTTTCCTGTACCCTGGAAAATGTTTCTGTTCCTTTTGTACTTTCAGGTGACAGTGCTTAAAGTTATCAAGTAACTACTTCCAGCCAAAGAAGCCAGTGTGAAGCTGTGAGAGTATGTCAATGAATTCTGCAGCATGTAAAGTTTTACACAAGCCACATTCTGTAAAAATAATTATGCCTAATTATTTTAAATTGTTTTTCATTGTCAGGTTTAAAAGAGCTAGAGATAAAAATGCTAATGCTTAGGATTCCCTTATGTCACACTCTTCAAAAAGACCTGTCATATCTGCAGGCACAGATGTATTGTTTCAGAACTGCCGCAACTTTAAAAATGTAGTGTGCTTTCCATTAAGTCACCTCCTTTCTTCTTTATTTTTTACTCTTTCTTTACATTAAGCCTTTATTACACTGCAAATTCTTGGGGTTTTTTATTATGTTTGGGTATACTCTGGAGTAAAATATCCCCTGTTGTTGATTTCCCCCTCACAAAACCTAAACATGTTTGGATCTAAACTTCCTTGATTCGAGTGGCACATAATAAAAAAAAAAGAATAGAAAAATGTTACTTAGGTTGTAGAATTAAGGAATAAAAACTAAGACAAGGCAAGAGGAAATAAAGTGCTAATACCATTTATCATATGGCTGCCTGTCAGAGGCAGGTGCCTGTACAACACAGTGGCTCCTTAGATAAGAACACCGAGGAAAATACTGAGACAGCGCCGTAAAATCTATGGAGCAAGCAAGGAGGGGATTGTGGCCAGGGTTAACACACTTAGCTGTTATCTAAGCAGCACGGATGTTATTTATATAGAAGACAAGGAGAAATGGATGTCATGTGGACCGCAGCAGTCTATAGTGACACACAGTGAACTCCAGGCCGTCATTATCATCTCCTGTGCGATTATGCAGGCCAGTCAGATGGAAATTAGAGTGGTTCTATTACGATTCTGCAATTAACTTTTCATTTCTAGTTAGACCTGCAAAAGGAAACAGTTTCTGTGCTGAGGCTCCTGCCCCTGTGCTGAGGCTCCTGCCCCTGTTTGCCAGGTTGGGAGACTGCATTTGAACATTTAGGAGGTGCTGAAAGTTGGCTCGATTTCTGGAGTGGGGAAGATGACAGGAGAGGGGAAGGTACCACTTGTCAGGGTCCACTTCTTGCATTCCTCAGATTTAGAAAGCAGAGAGGACTCTTAGAGAGGAGTCTGGAAGTAAACAGCTCTACTCTTGCAGACTGCTGGCAGTTAGACAGAATGAAAATATAAAATACGTGTAGCATATTGTACTGCTTTTCTAAAAAAAAAAATAGCCCTCTTGATATCTTGCTCTTGCAAATAAGCAATACCATTTTTTACAAAGATTTTAACCTATTGAGTACCATTGTCATTGCCTCCATGAGAATTTATCTGCAGATTCTCAGTCAGAACTTTAATATATTAACTCTTAGGACTGAGAAATTGTCGTAAGAAGTGAAAGACTTTAGTTTGTATTTCTCTGATGGTGAAACCTGAGCAGGTGACAACAGCAGGGAGATTAATTTACCAACTATGCCATGCTGCACACGTTTAGACCCAAAGTTTTGCTGGCAACTTTAAAACTTACATTCTGTAAGCCTTTGTTATGTGGGATATTTTGGCATATTTTGATAATAAAGGTTTCATTTTAAAGTCATCTCTATAGCTTATGGAGGAAAATGCTTATTTCTTTTAAAAGACATGAATTTACTGCCTGTAGTAACTCAAAACCTTTTTTGGCATGATTTGGACTCCAAACATATAAAACTGCAAAACAGGTTTCTAACTCTCTAGCTGACACTGTGAAAAAACCCCTCATTAGCATAAAATCCTGTTCATTGCAGGAACACCTGGGATGCTACTTATGGGTCAAGGCCCTCTTCTCCATTGCTGAATTAACACAGGATAGAAAGGCTGCTCTTGCCCCAGAGGGTATTACAGCCTAAATATAAGATAAGGAAAGCTCAAACAGATGGGTACAGACGGATGGAGCACAGGGGAGCAAAGAGGGCAGAGATGGACGTGCTCTTTGCATAGAAACGTGTCTGATTCCAGGCTTAGCTGCAAGGTATTTAATAGTCTGAAAAAGGACAGTAACAGCCAGTTTATCAAAGGAGCAGTAATGTTAAATATTGGAACTTTTTGTGCAGTGATAATGTGAGAATCTCCTTAAAGAAGATGATACTCGCATGATTTATATACTTCTGATTATGGTCTTGCAATTTTATTTCTCAAATATTTCTCAAATATGTTTATATATGTATAGTTTACCTGTAATCTAAAAATTAAATTAACATTATACTATATTACAAAAAAAAGTAGTTAACTTACTTACGCTAGTAATTTCTTTCAGTGTAAGAACCCTAGGAAAATATACTGGGGGGAACAAAGCAAGATAGTTTGAAAAAAAAAAAAAAGTTGTTTTCCTTCAAATATATTAATGGCATTCGAGCTGGTTTTAAACTATTCCTAGTACAAATAAACATTTTAATTAAAATAATTAGCTATATCAAGTGCTTTGCACGTATTATCTGCTACTGTCACAGAAAGTTGATATTGAAAACTTCCCCATCTTGTCCTTTCTTTGGACCTGATGATCTCCAAGGTCTTTTCCAATCTAGTTGATTCTGTGGTTCTGTGATTCAATGATGTGGGGAAGAGAAAGTAACTTGCTGACTTGCAAAAGCAAGAGGGATTTAAATCTCCCACATATTCAAACACAGCCGTCTGACAAATTATTGTTGAAAAGAGCTGTACTAGCTTATCACAGAGAAGAGTTTCAAGAACATTCCTTTTCTAAATTTACTGACTCCTTGATAAATGAGGCTGAAGGAATTTATGACCTAGTTCTGCAGGAATGCAGGTGCACTGACCATGGACACTGGAGCTTCTTTGCAACAGTAAGTCTGAATGTTTAGAGAACTATCATAAAATATCAAGAGGAATGTGTTCCTTGCAGGTCTACTGAGTCAGCTCTTAAAATTCTTATCCATATCTCTTCTTTGTAATATAGGCAGGTCTCCACCTTGGAATAAATATATCTCTATTGTAGGGAGAATCTTTATTGCATTACAGTGTGAGACTGGTATGGAAGTGTATTGCAGTCTTCCTCATAAATATGAGCAAGAGATCTGTCTGATTAGTTTAGCCATCCACAGAATGCCGGTTGCATGTCCCAGAGATGCAATCTGCAGCCTTATGAGGCAGCAAGGCAGCAACACAGCATAGGGGTGAGAGGGACAACTTCTCTGGAAGTAAATTCTCTGGAAAGTCAATATTTTGCTGCATGGTAAAGAAGAAATGTAAATAGCTAATTCACATGAATTATCTACCAACTTAAAGAACCATCTGTGACTTTCACGGTGAAACTCTGGGCTGATCCTCAGGGATTTCTCACAGCAGAAGAAAAAGTGAAAGCGCAGAACTATTTTGCAGACAAAAGATGGGACATCGTCTATAAACTCCAAGATTTAAGGCATCACCTATAGTTAGATTCTGGCTAGAAATGTACAGGGCTTGAAATGTGTGAAGCTGTTGGCAATTCATGTACACTGTATTTTGCAGAGTATTTAAGTAGGATTTTGCATTAGGTGGAAGATATGCCAAACCCCAGACTGTTCTAACTTGTTGTTGACTAAATATTTTCAAATATATCTTTCCAGCATTGTTTTCTAATAAAATGCTATCGCTGCAAGTATTTAATATCAGGCCTTTTGCTCTACCATTTTCAAGCCATGAACGTGCCCAGGAGTGATCAGCCAGAGACGCTGGAAATCACATAATAATCCTTATAGTGCCTTCACTGGGGTGGATTGCAAGCTTCCCACAGGAAGCATCTCTCCTTGCACTTATGGCTTTCCAAAAAGAAAATGTAAATTATAACAGACCACACCATGACAAGAAATTGCTTCCTACAAGGAAGTTTTTTCCATATCTCGAAGGTGGCATCAATTTTACCATGAGAAAAGAGAAATGTTACTTTTTTATTCTAAGCAGTGATATTTGCAATTTAGAGTTGAGTTTTATCAGATAATTACGGTCTGATTTTCAGGTTTTCAGCACTTCTGTGGGCTCAGCTGTGTTTTTCTTGCTATAGGGAACACTGCAATTAGATCTTAGATGTTTTTTGCTTTTTTAATTCCTTGATTGAACTCCTCTTCCTAATAAAACTTAGTTCATAGAGTATTTATTTCACCATGAAAGCTTCATTTTTAATGAGAACAATGGGTCAATACCTTGTTGTGACTTAGTCAAGTTAGATGAGTTAAAGGTCTGCAAAATGTAATTATTTTTATGATATCCTGTAAGTATACATGAAATTAAAAATACAATAGACAATTTATTTATAAAGGGTATTAGTTAGCCTTATAAAAGAATTACATAGGTTGTCACCTTTCAACTGAAATTAACTTTTGGTAGACCTGACAGAGGTTAAGCTTGTATCTAAAAATGCTCTAACCCCAAGGAGTCCACATCTAGTTTGGAAAGCTCGGTGGGTTTTAAAAGTCTTTAAAACATCTATCCCGGTGTAAGTCTCTAGATAGTGAAAAACTTTCCCTAAGGATCCTGGGGAAGATACCGTTTCCTCCAGATTATTGTACATGCAAAGAGTGAGGCAGGCATTCAAAAGGAACCAAATCCTGATTTTTTAATTTGATCCATAATAAAAAATAAAAATTAAAAAAGAGTAGACGCAAAGGTAAGAATTATCAGGTTTATCAGGAGCATGCTTGTGCCTTGGATTTTGGCTCATGACCATCTCTCTTCATTTGTTAATTTGGAAGGAGATGTAATAAAATAATAAAATTCTATCCAGTTTCTCTGCCATGGAAATTAAATGACATATTTATTGAATTTATCCATTCCTAGTGTTCACCTAAATTCTCATGCGACAATGATTCTCAAATTTGCTACTCATGAATCCTCATCTATAATTTTGAAGAGATGTCTCATCATGTTTTTTTTCTGAGATGGATGTGGCTTTGAAATTCTCAACTATTTTACTTATAATTTTAAAACATTAAATTGTTGTGATTTCCATTGTTTGCAAGCTCCCCAAAAATATGCTGATAATATTTTCACAAGGATGTTTAAATGACATATATATAGCACTTACATGAAAGAAGACTCTATTTTTATTTATGGATTAGGCTTTAAAGAGATGAACATCTGAGATCAGAAGCATGAAATCTTCTTATAAAATTTGCCCTCTCCCCTCTAAAGATTGTATCTACTGAATAAAAAAAGGCACAGAGTACTTGATACAAAAGGGGTTATTTTTCTCCTCTTTGATTACATATTAAAGGTGTTTTTTGGGTATTTGGGTTTCTTCTTATTATCTATAATGTGGACATTCATTAAGTAAATGTGTATAAACTTTTATATATGTCTATAGAAAACCTTCTGTAGTTTCCATCAAAGTAATATCCACATCTCACATTTTGAAAATGGACTCAACCAGAGGTTAAGTATAATCTGCTTGTACAAATTTAACATAGGTAACCCTTGATTTCCTGAGTTAGTTGATGCAATGAATGCACCAGAAAGTTACAAGAGATTATGACCTTAACATGGAAAAATGGGGGGAAATACTAAAATAGACATAAATTATATTTAAAAGTGTACAGACAGTGTGTTTCCGAGGTAAGAGGAAGGCAATGCTGTGGTCTGTGGAGGGCAGCTACCCCTGCCTTGCATTGATCCGAAGCACTAATCCCCTTCCTTGCTGCCTGCACGGCAGTTCCGAGTCAGCACAGCTGGAGTCTGGGCTCTGCTCCCAGGGTCACACAGGGCAGGCGTGAGAGCGCCTCTACCGCAAGGACTTCATTCACAGGCAGTTGAGATAAAATTGTGTTTCATGTAGCCCAAGTTAAACCTGTGTCTTTTCTATGCCATGGCAAAAATTTCTCTCGACAAAATTTGAATATGTGGATTTGACTGCAGTAGATGTTCCTTTAATCTTGTAACATTACCAGTCTCATTCATACCCAAGTTATATGTCTTTCTAGTTTAAGGAAAAAGATTATTTAATTAATCATACTAACGAATATACTCTGATAAGGACCATATTTTACAAAGCTTAAATAAGAAAATATATTTTTTGAATTAATTATTTTGTGACTTGCTCTAACATTTTTAACCGGTCTCAGTTCTTGAGAAATATGTTATTGTCTTTATCATATTGGTTTTCTTTCTCATTTTAGGTGTCTACTCTTTGCAGGAAAGTGTGTTAGCAGAATAAATATCAAGGGAATTAGATTAATGCTAATTGTTCCTCATTGTCCTGCAGCAATTATGGTTATGTCTGTTGTACTAATATTGAAATCATTCTATTTCAAATTTTGTGCATTGCTAATTAACTCTTACTTATCTAGAATACCAGTTAATTTTCTTCACATACAAGTCTCTTGACCAGAACTGTTCCTTTGTACCCTGTACAGCTGACGTATCATATGGATACACCTCAGGCTTCCTCTTACACATATAACATTTATTTCTGTCTTTGTTTTGAAAAGAGCATAAATTCATGTCCTGTGTTTTACTAGTCTGCAACTCTGCCATTTGAGCCATTTGCTGGTGTTGTTTTTCACACTCTCAGAACTTGCACTGTATCACATGTTCAGGATTGTGTCTTGTTCTGGGTTTTGGGGGGATGGAGGGGGGAAGGGAGGGGAAAGGAGGGTTGGGAGGATTTTAGTACCTATTTTTTTTTTCTAATCTGTGGGAAAGAAAAGCCTGATTCCTATTCTACTTATTGACCCAGTGCAATAAGGTGTGGCACACTTATAGTCCTCCAGAAGCAGTGGTTGAAGGTGTGATTGCTCCTGTCATCTCTGGGGTTCTTTAATCCTAAAACCATCTGCTCTGGTACCTGGGAGCCTCTCCTAACATGACAGGCAAAGCTCCACCATAGATCAAACCTGTAAACAAATGATCAGGTTTTGTGACCATGAAAGAGTAACAGCAATATTCCACAGGGTGAAATAGTAGGAATGGTGCTGTTTGGTCTATTCATAGTCTGGGGAAAAACTACCAATGTTTTAGCAGGAAAGATTGCATGTCAAAAACATTTTGGCTAGACAGGGATAAAAAAGGCTTTGAAGCTCTTGAGAAGAACCTGAGTGCCGTAAATGAGTAATCACTATGAGAACAGAGGCAATGATTATTCAATAACGCAGTCACACACAGAAGAAGAAGTGAAATGATTTCATCTTCTTATACACCTTTAGAATCTGAATGTATTATAGAGGTCAGCAACATATAGAAAGTAACTGTGCAAAATTCTTTGGAAGCAATCTTAAAAGCGCAGCTAATGTTTTAATGTCTAATGAATGATAATTAGGGTTTGATATGGTAATATGTATTTATTATGCTGTTATAAAAAATCTTGAATACAATATTAGCTCTGGCCTCCCCTCCTCAAATGCACTTTAACTATGATACGTTCTGAAGAAGCCACATGGACAGTTGAGGGAAGTGATTTTGACATCTAAAATCACAGAAACTGTAATCACAGTTGCTTTTACTTAAAAAGAAGGAAATTCACCTACTTGCCCTCTCTTAGCAACTATTCTGCCTTAAGGTTTATTTTGTGGATGTTAATATGAGAAACATAGAGAGAGATATAACTGAAAATCTTGGCTTCATTGAGATAATAGAATCTTGGAACATTTTTCCCCCATTTGAAAAGAAAATATGAGATGTTTATTTGCAGATCAGAGGGTACAGCTGTGTAATGAAAGGGTGGTGTGCTTTGCTGTGCAAACTTACAGCTCCTGGCTGCCTGGCTCTAGATCTGAAACAAGGAGCTATCAGCAGTGATCAGGGACTACTGCAGTGGGAACCAACACAGCTCTCAGGCTGCACAGTGATTTTAATTTAAAAATGCATTTCAGCGATGAAGGATCTAATTTCTTTTGTACAGTTTTTATCTTCTCCTTAATGACCCTAAACTGTTCACTGCAACACACATTAGCAGTCATAAGATAGCGACTTCTCTGCTGAAAGTTATAATCTATTTATATCAGAAGGCTGCATGTGCTTCAGTTCAGAACAGTTTTCTATTATTATTTCTTTTCCGTTGAGCCAGAAAAACAAAACTCAGCCTCAGACATAGTCCTTAAAAATAACCCTCACTGAAGACAATCCGCAGTATCTGTTAGTTTACTCCAGCATTTCTCATTACATATTCTCTTTCTCTACTACCAGCATAGTATTGTTTACTCTCTCTCCTCACTAGCTTGAAAGGGCCAAGTATGGTGTGGCCCTGCATGAGGTTTAAATACTGTTTAAATGACAAAAAAGTGGTTATGTGAGAGCAGATAGGCTTTTCTACCTTCACATTTCCCCTAGGAATATCTGAAGTCCCTAAATTTGATGTGGAATCGTAACTGAGAGAAGCTTAGCCTTTGTCTCATACTCTTCTCTTTTAGCTTCATCACTACTATTGCTTTCAGATATTCATGGAAGCTCTAAGAGGCATTCCTTATCCATACCTCTTTATTCTTCCTGACACTGTAGTGCAGAATAAACCAGAGAGTTTTGGTCTACTTTTTAACCGAAAAAAAAAAGGTTTGTCTTATTTTTAGAATAAGTGCTATGGTTAATTAATGCATTAGAAAATGCAATTAATTTCTAAGTTTTTGAAGTACCAGACAGTATTTTGGTATGCTAAGTGTCTGGCATAAAAGGAAAATCTAAGTAGTAGTATAGAATGAAGCTGTAAATTATACGGGGAGTTGTACGTACTCAATGCAAAGAAAGCACCAAGCCAGGGAAAGACCGATTTTCTGGATGTCTAGTAAATTAAATAATGTGGTTTACATCCAGTTAAAAAGTATGTAATTTATGGAGGTTTAAATGCTTTTTTAGGCTTCTGCTGATACTTGAGCACTTCCCAGATATAAGTAAATGAAACTCAATACAGATTCTTACAGCAATATTCAGAGTAGCCTAATGGAGCTAGATATCCAATTCCTATTGACTTTTCCAATGGGACTCGATTACTTAAGTGCTCTTTTTCCCTTTGAAAGGTCTTCCTCTTAATTATGCTAATTGGTGCTTTAAAATGTTTTCAAAGTCAGAGAGCTGTACCTAGACAATGCTGGTTCTGAACCAGACCAGATTCATAGTGCTAAATTCTAGGAAGCTCCCTCTGACTACAAGGTATATTTATTTTTCTCTTCTTCCCTGAGGGCAGAAATTAATTACTCAAGTTTGCCAGGGAATCTGCTGAGAGCTGTTACCTACAGGAACCGAAAAGGAAAAGGCATTAGTCAATGATGCTACCTCACGACTATTTCCATTGGCTGATGAAAGTATTTCCAGCCAACAGTATCTTGCCTCTACCCTGAAATGGAAAAACAAATGCAATGCTATCAGCAAAAATATGAGAAGTACAGCTGATCTGGAAGATATTGCAGCATTTTATATACTCTGGCTGAAATGTCATTTTATGTAATTTTTTCAAAAGTTCTTGATTAGGATAATCTCTGCCAGCCAAAATAGAAATGAGAAGCTGTAAACATGTTTTTATCTACAAGTCAGAGGAATATATTTCTTAGGTTTTTCCCTTTCAGATATACATTTTCTCTTCCAAGTCTAAATCTCTAAATAAATTTACCTAATAGCTTTATTTTACATTGTGGGCATTATTTTAGCAATTGTTAAGAACTGCTGATCATTGCTGACTGCAACTGTTGTGGCTCGGTGATAAGCCATGCATCCAGCTGAGGGGATCATTTGTCTGACCCTCAGTTATACCACAGAACTAGACACTGAAAACTAAACTCATCTCAAATACTGGTGTCTTGGCCAGAAGTGTTTGTTAGCAATTATAAAAATGATTGTACTATATTTGGTATTTTGGTAGTAGAACTAATATTATAGAGACTTTTACTGATTGACACAATGTAGGCACTTATTTTTGTACCTTAGCTTTAGTAGCAGTAATGAATCCTTTAGGAACCATGATGTTTCAGTAGGCTTGGATGAAAACCTTGAACATAAAGTGAGCTGCAAGGGAGAAACCATTTCACATATATCTCTCAGTTAAAGAATGCAGTCATCCACCTTTCCTGGATAGCACTGGAAAAGCGTGAAAATTGAGAAAAATAAAAATACACAGGCTGAGAATCAGTGGCTTTTAGAACACTTCCAGAAAGGAGATTTTCTCCTAAGAGGCATATCAGTTACAGTTCTTTAAAATAACTTATCTGTTTCAGTTTTGCAACTGAAACAATCTTGAGCTGATCTTGAACTTTATGATTGTATTACTTTATATTAGGTTTAGATAGACTTTCTTTGTCTCCTCTCCGCCGGAGATTTTCTTAGGTGTTTATTCTATGTTCTTTAATGTTTGTGATTGCATTCCCTACTATAGAAGCATAGTAATTAAATCTGCCAAGCAAAGGACCATGCTACTGTTGGGGAAATGTAGTGTAATCTCAGAAAAAGAGTAGTGCACAGAGGACTGGTATTGACTCAGCTAGGCTTCTTTTTTTTTTCCCATTTTGCTTTACTTTCATTTTAAATAATTGGGAACCACAAATATAAAATAGCCTCACATGATCAATACTTTCTCTCCAGGCAAAATCAGGGGGAATTTCATATGCTTTCTTGCCTGTTGGCAAGATAAACTATCCTCCTCAGTACTACCATCGGTATGACAATGCAGATTGCTTTCATTATTTATACTTTTGATTAAATTCCCCGTCCTGCACAGAGTGGGTCAACAGGTTCATGAGCACACCTTGCTCTGCCATTACCCAGCCCTTCTGGCTGAGCTTTTCCTGGAGGACGGCATGCCAGAAAGCATGGGGCTGAGCATGGAAACAAGCATGGTTCAG
This sequence comes from Pomatostomus ruficeps, assembly GCA_013400735.1. Taxonomy (NCBI): domain Eukaryota; kingdom Metazoa; phylum Chordata; class Aves; order Passeriformes; family Timaliidae; genus Pomatostomus; species Pomatostomus ruficeps. Next base: position 10,145 of record VYZT01034655.1, on the reverse strand, counting down.
CTGGTGCTCCAGGTGCTAAATTCCTACAGATATTTTTCCCAACTTAATTGGATGTGCTGGCACAGACACTTTAAATCTACCCCCTACTTTTGCAGATTTTCTGTGCAATGAGATTTCCCCGAATTCATATTTTGGATTCAGGGAAATGGATGCTGACTGGAGAGAGAATAAGCTTCAGGAGGTGATTCTGAAGTTTGTCAGGTCCCAGATTATAAAAGGGGGAGCCCCAAACAAGTTTTCTAAAAGTAAAACTCTGTCTGTCAGGATTATTTTCTTTTGGCAGTTTTTCCTATATATCCCAAAAAGATTCCCAATCTCCCACGCAAGCTGTTTAAAGGGCAAAACTGGTCACACAAATTGATTTTTATCCTTCATTTTTCCCCATCTTGATTTTTGTGAAGCGTTGTGTTTATGCAATTCATTCAGGTTGTATTTTCCAGCTGCATATTTTTTCCTGCATTGCTGCTTTGGGGTTGTTTTGTTGGTTTTTTCAAATATATGAGGCAGTAGCTAATTCTGCTTTCTCTAGCACACATAGACTCATTTATCAAAATGAAAGGAAAGATTAAATGTATAATTTAGAAAATACTTACTGAAGCATGTTTTGAAAATTAATTCTGGTTTGTAAGTTATGTTTAGTTCTTTGAATCTTTTCTACTGTAAAAAGAAACATGTGAAAAGCTCTGAATATGTAATTACTATTATAATGATTTAGTCTTAGAATGTCAAAAAGCCTTCCAAGCATTAATTAATGGAAAGAATCAAATGATGTTGCATTGTTGCTGCAGTGCTATTAGGTGATGATTTTTTTTCTTTTCAGTGACTTCATGGATTTTATAAATTATCTAATTAGACCTGTAATATGCAATTCAAAACCACTTCATTTCAATGCAGAAATGCTGTTCTTATCGTAAAAAATCGTACATAAAAATAAATATCCCAGTATTCACACAATACTTAATATGATGCATAAATTCCTACAGTTTAATGTTCTTTTTATTCTTGGAATTGTGTGAAGAATATACTGTCTTTTAAGTAGGTTTGTGGGGGGGTTTTAGAACTGCTTTGTTTTATACAATGTGCAGTTTTCAAGGTGGTGTCAGTATTACGTAAGAGTAATTTTTTTATGCTTTGTTTTGCAGGTTGGCTTCATGAGCTAGGGAAACGAATTGAATCTCCTTATTATGAGAATAATACACTGGGAGGCCCATCGATCAGAAGTGCCTATATAGCTGCCCTGTATTTCACTCTCAGCAGCCTCACCAGTGTTGGCTTTGGAAACGTTTCAGCCAACACCGATGCTGAAAAGATCTTCTCCATTTGCACAATGCTGATTGGGGGTAGGTACAATTAAATGTCATTTAAAACATTTTCAAGGAGCAGGAAAACATCAAATAAGAGCTGAAATTTTGCTAAGCTTCTTAAAAAAACCCAAACAGCGCAAAGTTTAATAAATTTATTTTTAAATGGCAAAAGAAAGAAATAACTTTGTTTGGTTTACATTAGATAAACTCTCAGGCAGACATATTTCTAACTTTTTATTCACTTATGGTGATGAAAGACAGCGTTGCCCGCTAAACTACCAGTTCCCATTATTAACAATGAGAGTCCCCAGCCATGTGTTGGGGGTTTTGGTCACTTGTGGCAGACACTTTTCCAGCCAGCCAGGTATGATGTGCATGTCAGCTCCAGCTCTGTCCCCACAGCAGCCCCAGGAATGGTGATGAGGGGAGGTGGGCAGCCCACAGGACAACGTGTCTGTGAGCTGGTGCTCATCTGAAGGACCAGACCAGTGAGAAAGAATGAGACAGGACAGAGCCAGGGACTGTTTGGCGAGCCTTAGCATGAAAAAAAGTTCAATTATCCTTGACAACAGTTTGATTCAGATTTGAATGAGAATGCAAAGTTTTTGTCATATTTGGAGCTCTTATGAACATTTTCATTTACTCATTTACGCTGATTAACTACTCGCACTGTCAGAGTAAGCCATGTGCTCATTCATGGTCCCCTTCCTTCTGTGAAGGCACCTGGCTACAACCAGCAGAGGTTTGTAAGCCAAGACCTTTAGAGAAAGTACTGGAAGCTCTGTCTTTACGTTCATCTTCCTCCCACAAAAACTCAGCTGTGCTGTTTCACAATGCATACATAATACAGCTCAAAGATGTCACACTGGGCATGAAGAGTAAAAACAAGTCACTGCTGGAGTACTCTGTCCTCCCTTTTTTTTCCTGCTTGCTTAGTTGTTCTGGAAATACTAGTAGGTGTTTCTCCAGGGCTAGTCAGTAAAGCCCTGGGTGTCAGCTTTGCAGGATAAATTTTCCTGGGCAACAATGAATGGGAAATTTGACACTTGAAAGCCGGGGAACATGATGAATTACCTGTAAACTATATATTTGCAGCAGTAAGTGGTATAAGAATTGTTCAGTGAATTATTTTCATTTTCCTCAGTCCTGAAAACGAGAGGCAATAATATAACAAATCATCCAAGAATGATATAATTTTGTTTTTGACAATGTCACAAAACCACAAGCAGGCCATGAATTGCTTTTGGTGGTTGCATAAAATTATAGTTTTAAAATACACTGTGGTCTCTGTTCTTTGGGGCTTTCACTACATAAAATCTCTTGGAATGAAGGAAGGAGTTTTCATTTCTATCAAGAAATCAAAAGATCTGTGTAAGGCAGTGATGAATATTTAATTCACTTTAATATGGCAGAGCTTTCATAAATGTAATAGAATAGAATATAGAAGTATCCTGTACATTTATTTAGTCCAGTTATAACAATTTCACTTTTATTTCTTGTATTATTAAGTGACAGAAATTATATGCTTGTACATTGAATAAATTGTGGAGAACTAGGCAACAGAGTGGAGTAAGAGGGAACTGACGACTGAAAAGCAAAGTTGCTTTTAGGTAAGCAGGTAGGAGAATGGATTTATATCTGCGAGGGTCCGGTGAGCAAGATATGTCCAGGTAAAAAAGCAGAGCAGGCTGATCTGCAGGTATTTTCTTGAGGAATTGTATTTTAGATACTACTGAGGAAAATCAAGGTACCTTGAAGGAGCTAGAATGACACTGTGAAGCCTGGTGAACATGCCTTAGAAAACTCTGTTAGGAATAAAGTGTAAATCTGTGTGCTTAGGGACACGATACCTCTTCATTTCTTAAAACCTGTTTTAGTGCATAGTTTTGGCTGATATTTAACTTTAAAGTTCCCTAATGGAAAGTGATGTTCTGGGAAAACTTGGTGTACGTTTTTTAGACTTTTTGACCAAGCCACTAGCTTATGAAATTTCAGGTGTAATGGGTAGGGTGAGTTAGTTTATCAGTAGTTTTTCTCTATCTCTTTCATATATGACACTACAAACTGAAAAAATGAAGTAAATTTACTTAAACCTTGAAAAAGTTGAAGAAAGGAAGAAAAAGTGTAAACTTAGCAAATAAGTAACTGATAGCATCCCTTTTTAATATTTATTGGGCTCTTCATATTAATTTTTACTTTGCATGAATTTGAAATCTAAGTTTTTAATAAGTCATATTCTGAAGGCAAAAGATCTTATTCAATACAGTATGTCTTAAAGTTGGAAAGAAAATTTACCTATTAAAATGTAACCAGAATTCCTGGGATATCCAGCATCTGTAAAATATTAATCAGATCTGCCCTCCAGCAGCTGACCATACCATGGTCTGTCTGGTACTCTCCATGTTCTTTCAGTGAATAATGTGCAGTTTTGTATTTAAGAGATTGGAGGCCCACTCTAATAGCTCCAGTCCTAGCTGGGATCATAGGTGTTCCTCTGTTCCCTAAGCAACTAAAATGGGATTTAGGATATCCATTAAAATAAACGCCATTTTATAAAATACAGTTCCTAGAAGTTTTGAACTTGTCCTACTTGGGTTTAGACAGAGGCGTAATAGGTTTTTTGCAGAAAGTAGGTTAAGTGTATGATTATTTGATAAAGAATTCGAATGCCTGTCACAGCCAAGAATAGCTTGTCATTATGAGAAGCAGTTGCCTTCCAATGTGTATAGGCAAAGACAGATTCTACCATAATAATAGAATTCTAGATGATATTTGTGCCTATAATAACATCACTGAGATCTCTGCACTGTCCAGCTCCTAACCTGGGAGTCTCATGAGAGATTTACATCATGTGGGATTCTTACATGTGCATTCATAGACCGCCCAATGCTTTATCCCTCCGCCCTGTTTAAACTGATTATTGCATCCTTAAAGAGGCTACACTCTTTCTTTAACCTTTTTATCTGTGTCTGCCTGAATTGTTTCAGCCCTAGCTGTCAAATTTCTAGTACAATATCCTGTGTCTAGTATTACACCACTCCCTCGCATTTTGTTGCTCTAGCTTCTGACATTAATGACTTAGCAATTCACTGCACCATCATGAATAACACCTAGTTGATATAGCTACTTATTTTTAGAAATAAACTTCCTGTTAGGCTTACTATTCTTACTACATCCATAATCCTTTTCTTTCTGCTATTTCTACACTGCAGTTCTTTATCTGTTTTTCTGCACTCCCTTCACAATAAGGACATAGATATTGTTACTAGGTCCTTTGTGTTTTACTCAGTCTGTGAAAATTTTCTAATACTCCAAACTACAGATTTTTCCGTTTGTTTCTACCATTTAAAAGTGCATCCTTTCCTCCTCCTTGTTCCCCCTTGTCTCTTCTCACTCACACTGGACTTCTGTAAATTGACATACAAGGTCAACAGTTTGTTTGTCTTGCTTATAAACCAATTTCTTTGTCACTCTGAGGAGTCTGTTTGCTTTCTTTCAAGCACTATAAAGACAGATGTCCCTTTATAGAAATAATCAAAGTCTTTAGAAATTTTTTTAAATAAATAATTTATAGATGTGTATATTCTATACATCAGATCAATATCACGACAGACAATTTAGCAGTGACTTTTTCAACTCATAATAAGCAAACACAATTCTGCACAGACAAACCCAGACGATCTATATCTGTAAATATTTCTTCAATTTGGTTTCTGGTCTTTTTATTCCCAAGCCAGTAACTAATTGCAGACAAACTCCAGGATGTCAGAACTTTCTCATAAACTATTTTAACCATATTTGAATCTGTTAAGCAACATCAGAAATCAGATTTGAATGTTTCTTTTTAACTTGAATTTCTGCTTTACAATGGAGTTTTTTCTGACTTTTTAAAATAATATCTTCCCCAGAATATGATAATATTAAATGTTATTTGCAACCTCATTCCACTACACATGGTCTCCATTAATATTTTTTTTATTTGTATGAGTTCTCTGAAATCTATTACATTCTATGTAGTTTCTAACTGACAATCTGAGTCCAGTTTTCATACTAATTATTAGTATCTCATTATTTCCTGAGCACACGTGCCTACGTGTGTTCCTTCCTGTACCTGTAGGGAGCCTAGAAAGAAGATGGAGAGAGACTTTTTAAAATGTCCTGCAGTGACAGGACAAGTGGGAATGGTTCAAATTGAAAGAGAGTGGGTTTAGGTTAGATATTGGGAAGAAATTCTTTACTGTGAGGGTGGTGGGGCACAGGAAGGTGTTGCTCAGGGAAGCTGTGGATGCCCTATCCCTGGAAGTATTCAAGGCCAGGTTGGATGGGGCTTTGAGAAACCTGGTCTAGTGAAAGCCATCCCTGCCCATGGCATGAGGATTGGAACTGGATGATCTTTAAGGTTCCTTCCAACCCAAACCATTCTGTGATTCTATGTTCTGTTTTCTCTTAGGCTATGGACTTAATTTGACTTGGACATTTTTTGCTAGGTGCTCTGACTAAATAGAATCAGTTGTTCTACCCTGCCCCATGACCGTGACTCAGAGTGTCTCAAAAACCAGAAACGAATAATCATATTAATACCACTGTATATTACACAAAGAGTCTTATGTCTCCCAGTCGGGAAATTTTCTCTCTGTGAAGATTCTGTTCATTTTCTGTGTTAAGTTTTATTGATCAACAAATCACTCCACATTGCACATAATTTCTGTACTCCCTAGCTCTGATGCATGCCTTGGTGTTTGGCAATGTGACTGCCATAATTCAGAGGATGTACTCCAGATGGTCCCTTTATCACACAAGAACGAAGGATTTGAAGGACTTTATACGGGTCCATCACCTGCCACAGCAGCTAAAGCAAAGGATGCTTGAATATTTCCAAACCACGTGGTCTGTCAATAATGGAATCGATTCCAATGAGGTAACCAAATGAGGGGGTGGGGGTTGGGTTTGATTGTTTTAACTATGAACTTGGAGTCAAGGAGGGGGGTAATTTTTCTTTCATGATGCTGTATTTTGTGTGAAGTTACATACCAAAGAAAACCATGCCTGGGTTATCCCAGGAAGAGGGTACACTGTTGAAAAAGCAGGTTTAAAACATCAAATAATGTAGTAAAATTCAGTCCTCCCTGATTCTCAGATGCTGAAGAGGCATTCATCAGAAATCTTTTAGATGATGCCAGCATAAGTGTTATAATGAGTAGTTCTGTCTTTCGCTAAACAAAATATCTACATGGGGATTTTAGGTCCTTTTTAAAGAAGGGACTCTGATGTCTTTTCCTCCCTCCTGCATCTTATTTATTGCAATACCATAAACAAGTGATTTAGCCTGAATTTTTATGTTATTTATATGGCTACATTTTTAAATATTGCAGAGTGTAGCTTGAGAGTGAAATCAAAAGACATTTCTGGTGGTGTCTATGCTTGCTTGTTTTAAATTACTTATCCAGGTTATGTACTACTGTACTGCAGGAGAAATAATGGCTTCTCTCTGCTGGAGTGTTATTTGAATGGAGCACTCCCTTCAGATTTCTTGTTATCTGTGTTATAAAACTCAGCGGTCTCTAAAGATAATGTGGAAATAAGCAGAAAGATTTGAGGTTTGGAACGTTCTTTTCCTGATAAATTCTTTTTGTGTTGTGCACAGCACAAAGAACGGGATTTTCAACAGCATCTTAGCAACAGAAGGAGCTTAGTAAGATTTACAAAGGTACAAAAATGACTTAGATGTCAAAGCTTTCCCAGATGTGGTTAATGATTACCTTCAGCTTTTGTACCTTCTGTACCTTTAGTCACACTGAAAGTGAGTGACTGCTGTACTACGACCGCAGCTCCTGGAGAGACCATCAGTCTTCCATTATTTGCCTCCCATGGATAAAATGCCTTGTCTGAGCCCACTTGGTCAAGCATTGGCTGATTGCATTGTTCAGGTGCCTCACGCCCTCAAACTACAAACAAAACTATGTATGCAGGCTTGCGGCTTGAAAGGGAAAAAAAGGAAGACCTCGTGGTTTTTAGTTTGCATAAGTTCTTCCACTGAACATGCACCTTGTCTCCTTTCCTTTCCCACCCCTCCTTCAGGGTCCAATTACATTATTAAAAAATAAAAATAACAACAACAATAAAAACACATTCAAGGCAGGTTTTTTTAGTTATTCCTTTTCCAGTGGTTTTACTATAGAAAATGTAACGTTGCATATTGATGAATTTCATACAGTGATTTTAAAGAAAGCCCAAACCATGTTTGCTCTGTTTTCATGGTATATGTCACTGTATACAATGGTATACCTGAGCAGCCTGTGTTCTATCAGCTGAGAAGAACTGAACTTAAATTGTGCATTAGCGGGAATTCCTTCACACAGTGTTGTTGACCTTGTATTTCTGGGGGTTTTTTTTGTGAGGCTTTTTTGGTTGTCTTTCTTTTTGGTAGTATAAAGGCATATATTTACTCATGTTTTTCCTGGATTAACAGTGTTAAAATTTCTTAAAACAGCACATGTCTCATCAAGGGGATAAGAAAAATCAGAGAGAAGTATTTGCATCGGTATGACACGTGCAGCAGTACTAAATCAGGCCACTTTTGCAAAAGCAGAAACAGATAATTTTGTCATTTTTCTCTTTTCCATCATTTTTTTCTTTCTTTTGGACAGCTTTTAAAAGACTTCCCAGATGAGCTGCGTTCAGACATCACCATGCACTTGAACAAGGAGATTTTGCAGCTCTCCCTTTTTGAGTGTGCCAGTCGTGGTTGCCTCAGGTCTCTGTCTCTGCACATCAAAACCTCCTTCTGTGCTCCTGGGGAGTACCTCCTGCGGCAGGGAGATGCCCTGCAAGCGATCTACTTTGTGTGCTCAGGTTCCATGGAAGTCCTGAAGGACAGCACTGTGCTGGCAATCCTTGGTACGTTCACAATCATGCATTCATAGAGGAAGAATGGTCTCCCAGCACAGGAGAACCTTCACTGCTAACTGATGGCTTAGTGTGCCCTGGCAGTCTGATGAGAAAGGATTTGTTTAATTTTAATCTATTATCTATTTTATGTACATCCCTATTTTTTTTTTCTTTAGTTTAAACTTCCTTATATTTTGACCTAAGGAGCTTTCAACTGCTAGATTGCTAGCTGTGCAGCATTTCACTTCTGGTTTCCGTATATTTATTCTCTTTTCTTTTCATGTAAAGCGGTACTTGCTAGCTTTTTACACAAATTGCTGCTTTCTGCTGCATTTCGTGATGGTATTGACAGCTCAAAGAACATTGGTCATCAGTTCCTAAATCTTCCATGAAAATTAGTGGCCAGGCAATGCTCCCTGTAATGCTCCCAAATGGAAGAAAGCAATTGAGTGAGCCCACTGTCATTCTTTGGCACTTGCCTGTGAAGGCCACTTGCAGAAAAGCCATGTGGTAAAAAACGAGTATTGTTGGCTCTGCTCCCCCAAGCTACTTCTTCATGCTATCTGCTGCTGTCTGCAGTCATCTGAGTATATTAGAACTGAGAAAGGCCAGAAGTGCAGTTCTAATACATTTTTAGTTGTTGTTTGCAAGATGACTGGTTTTACTCATTGAGGTTTAAGCATCTCTACCTATAAATTTCTGTGATTTGCCTCAGTCTAAGGCCTACTAAAGAAATTCTTTTTATCTTCAGCTAAAGGATGATTAGACTTGTCTGAGTTCATGTTTATAAAGTTTTTTTGTGAATTAAAATATAACATTTTACTCCAAAAGTAAAGAATAATTTTATTATGATTTTAATATCTCTTTAGACTTAAATGTATTCTTCTTTCTAATAACTTTTAATATTCTTATAAAACAGAGTTAAAGAGGACATTTCCTTTTTTACTTTCCTTCCTGTTTTGTGGGATTACACTTGACTGTTGATAATGGAAGCTTCTGGTCTGCCGTAATTGGATTTCCTTTATTTTACTAGAATGCATTTGATTGGTCTTTTTTTAGAATAGAAATGTGATACAGGTCCTATTTGTTTCAGAACTCTTTAATTCTATTAGAGTGACAGTCCATATCACTCCATCACTCGTTTGTTACTAGGAAGTTTTAGAATCTCTTAATTTCATTGGATCACATAGATCAAAGATATAAAATATGGCTTAGAATAAAACATAAGCTAAAAGCCAGCAAAAGGTCAAGAGGTACTTCCATTGGAACTATGATTTCATTAATGATTCCATCTTCAGGCACTTCTGAAAATGTTAATTAAAGCATCATTGTCTAATGGTGACAATCAAAACAATAAGAAAGAGATTAGTGGATTTCTGAGAGAAGTTAATGAAATCATAATGCAGAAAACATAAACATAACACAATGAAATAATGTTTTGCTACCGTGAATGGGAGCTTCATCATTTAAATCTAATTAACACCAGCAGAAGGTGAATACATCAAACAAGTAGGTCCCTATGAGAAATTGTGTTACTGATGTCATGTAAATCCAAGAGAGGTTTTTTCCCTGACAATGCAGAGTTACTTGCAGTTCCCAGAATATTTTATAATTCTGTCCTGATGCTAATTCTAGTGGATTAGTTTTTGTTTACTGAACCATTCTCACTAACAAGCACTGCAGCAACAACTCAGTGAAATGCTCTCATTAAATACATTTTTGGTTCCTCTAGAGACTATTACTTTATCTCTACTAATGACGGTTAGGATAGATTTTATAGGAAAATATGTTTTAATATGAGTTATGTACTGTTTGGACATGTATCTTTGATTTGTTAAAAATATTAGCCAGAAGTTATTTTAAAAATATTCATAATGAGAACATTTATAATTTTGACTGCATGTCCCCGTTTATTAAAAACCAGATATGTCTGTAAGAAACATTTATATGTAA